>JAXCMG010000088.1:1717782-1746408 GCA_034642415.1 Podarcis siculus | reverse complement strand
GCCCAGAACTGGACACAGTACTCCAGGTGAGGTCTGACCAGAGCAGAATACAGTGGCACTATTACTTCCCTTGATCTAGATGCTATACTCCTATAGCAGAAGCTATACTCCAGAAGCCTGCTAACTTTTTTTCCAGGATGACGAGGAACCATTAATGAGTACTCTTTGTGTTAAATCAGTCAACCAGCTACAAAACCACCTAATAGTTATCTCACCCGGTCCATATTTTACCAGCTTCTCTGCAATAATACCATGGGGGACTTTGTCAAACGCCTTTCTGAAATCAAGATACACTACGTCCACTGCATTCCCCTGATCCATCAAGCTTGTAACTCCATCAAAAAAAGAAATGAGATTCGTGTGGCCTGTCTTCTTTTTGAGAAACCCAAATTATAATTTTAAAAACCGGAGTGTGTGTGTGTCTGAGGGTGTACCACTTCAGGGCCTGCCAGCCTGCTTCTGACGCCCATCTCCAAATCCTTGTTTTAGACCAGGGGTCAGCAACCCTTTTCAGCCATGGGCCGGTCCACTGTCCCTCAGACCATGTGGTAGGCCAGACTATATTTATTGTTTTTTGGGGGGGGATGAAACGAATTCCTATGCCCCACAAATAACCCTGAGATGCATTTTAAATAAAAGCACACATTCTACTCATGTGAAAACACCGGGCAGGCCCCACAAATAAACCAGAGACGCATTTTTAAATATTTTTTAAAAACACAGTACTTTAATTCTCCTGGAAAGGCAGCTGTATATTACAAAGCCTAAAGATGTGAAAACACACACACTGAGTGATTACTTCAGAAAGCAGTTTTGTGGTCTTAAAAGTGACAGCCCTGATGTTTTAAATGTTAAAGCTTTCTCCACAACCACACGTTCCTTTAATGTTTGGGTTATTGAAGACAAATTCACTGGACAGTTTGTCTTCTATATAATCCATTTCAGTTCCTAGAGCTTTGAGTTGCACTTTCCTTTCAATAAACACTCTAACACCATCCTGTACTACTTCCTCATCAGAGTCCCCCTTTGATTTTGTGTATTCTAGTGTATAAGAAAGCCCATTACAGCTTCTTGTACGGACACCAACTTTAACGCCTACATGGTCAGGTTTGTCTTTAAGCAGTTGAACAGTTTTATCTTCTGCACAGCAGATGGGGTCAGTGTAAGGGCGGCTGTAATGGCCTGAATCTTCCTCTTGCTCACAGCCTGAACGGTGGCTCTGACCATGGAAGAGGCCATCTCTCCCGCTCCGCCCTTTCAGCCCCGTCCTCCGAGGTTGTCCATGGACACGGCGCATGGAGCGACCCCAGAGATGCATTTTAAATAAAATAACACATTCTACTCATGCTGGTAGCTTTGAGAACACTGTCCAACCATCTCGTCCTCTGTCCTCCCCTTCTCCTTGGGCCCTCAATCTTTCCCAACATCAGGGTCTTTTCCAGGGTGTCTTCTCTTCTCATGAGGTGGCCAAAGTCTTGGAGCTTCAGCTTCACGATCTGTCCTTCCAGGGAGCACTCAGGGCTGATTTCCTTAAGAATGGAGAGGTTTGATGTTCTTGCAGTCCATGGGACTCTCAAGAGTCTCCTCCAGCACCCTAATTCAAAAGCATCAATTCTTCAGCGATCAGCCTTCTTTATGGTCCAGATCTCACTTCCATACATCACTACTGGGAAAACCATAGCTTTAACTATACGGACCTTTGTCGGCAAGGTGATGTCTCTGCTTTTTAGGATGCTGTCTAGGTTTGTCATTGCTTTCCTCCCAAGAAGCAGGCGTATTTTAATTTCGTGACTGCTGTGATACCTCACCATTTTTGTCCAAGGAACTCAACGTGGAGTAGACTCCCTGGAAAAGACCCTGATGTTGGGAAAGATGGAGGGCACAAGGAGAAGGGGACGACAGAGGATGGGATGGTTGGATAGTGTTCTCGAAACTACCAGCATGAGTCTGACCAAACTGCGGGAGGCAGTGGAAGACAGGAGTGCCTGGTGTGCTCTGGTCCATGGGGTCATGAAGAGTCGGACACGACTAAACAACTCATGTAAAAACACACTGATTCCCGGACTGTCCGCAGGCCAGATTTAGAAGGCGATTGGGCCACATTTGGCCCCCGGGCCTTAGGTTGCCCACCCCTGTTTTAGACTCCGTTTCCCTCCTTTTCGAAATGGGGAGAGAGTGCTGTTCAGTCAGTGCTCCATCCCTGCAAGGAAGAGGAGCAGGAGGCAGCCTCTGCAGAGACCCAAAGCCTTGCTTCTCTTCTCCCTTCCTCCCTCCCGCCTCTGAGATGCAAATGAGGCACACAGAGAGGTGAAAGGGCTCCTTGTTTGGGGCTCCGAGAGCGGCTGCCAATGTCAATGGAGCAGAGTCCTTCGGCAAAGGAAGTGCCTGCCTGGAATCTCCTGCCCCCCTCCACCTTCCTCCTCTGGGAGAGAGTGGGGGGGGGGTTGGATAGGCTCATGTGAAAACCACCAGCAGAAATGCAGGGAGGAATGCCGCCTTAGCGAAGTGACATCCCCAGGGCACAAGCCTGGGCAGTGTGTTTGGAGGTCCTGGGCTGCCCAGACAACAGGACTCACTGATGGGGTGCAAAAGAAAGCAGAGCAATATGTTTGGTACCACCCTGGCAGCAGGAGTCGCGGGAAGAAGGTGTACAAGGTGCCATCCAATCACCTTAGGGACCCCGCTCCAGATTTGTGCAAGTTTTACTCCCGAGCCTTCTTTTCTCTCAAAGATATTTATTGCGTAAGGCAGCAGAGGTTTATCTTTTATTTATTTTTATAGATTTCTTTATTTGGGTTTTCAAATTAAAATTTTACAATCACAAACACGCAACATACAACATAAAAACAAGATTCCACAGAATCTCCCGGACTTCCCTCCTCCGCTTTGTGGGTCCTGTTATGAATCATTTCCTCCTGCGTCTTTCATAATAATCAAAATCTTTTACATCACCATTATAACCAAAATTCACCATTAAACTATGAGTGTCATTCCAATCCTGCTAACGATTCTGTTTACAATGGTTTTTTTAGGTAAATTATAAATTTCCCCCATTCCTTATTAAAATTTCAGTCTTCCCGATTTCTGATTCTTCCGGTCATTTTTGCCATTTCGGCATAATCCATCAACTTGATCTGCCATTCTTCTCTGGTCAGGACTTTTTCTTCTCCATCTCTGGACTTAGCGGAGGTTTAGGGTCAGAGTTTTCCTTCTCCTAGATGGGCTACCTTCTTCGGTGGATGAGCCCCACCTGCCCCTCACTTAGCGTGTTCCCTTAACACTCCATACACCTTCCCCAGGATTTGAATCTGTGTTTCCTTAGAACCCAGCTTGCCTTTGTTCCAAGCTGGGGAGAGCTCAGAGCAGCTGCTTGGCATGCAAAAGGCCCCGGGCTCAATCCCCAGGTTGGGCTGGGAGAGACTCCCCAACTTGAAATCTTGAAAAGCCTTTGCTGCCGGTCCGTGTAGGCAGCACTGAGCTAGATGGACCAATCTCCTGTCTCAGTCTAAGGCAGCTTCCTGCTTAAACCAGCCCTTCAGAACTGTGAGGACGGGATCTTGGTTCATTTTTTAAGGGAAGGACTGCAGCTGTGTGCTGGAGCCCCTGCTGGGCCTGCAGAAGGAAGGCCCCAGGTTCAGTCCCCGCTGGCAGCATCTCCGGCCTGAATCCCTGGAGAGCCATTGTTGGTGCGAAGCAAGACCTGCCACAGGGTATTGGCCTTATCAGCACTGGCACAACACTGACACCTCTGTGAAACAGAAGATTTAAGAAATGGGTCCTCAAATGCATGTTTGTTTGGGCTCAAAGAAAGGTGGAAGACTCCTAGTGAGCCAGTGTGGCAGGCGTAGGGTTTGACGGCAATGGCACAGACCCAGGGGGGCGCAGAAATCACACCTCTCCGCTCTGGCTAGGAGCCTGTCTGCACACTCCCCAGACTGCTGCTCGGCTGTTCTGGGAGGCCGGGCACAACTCCTTGCCAAGGGCACAAGAGAGCCTAGGTGCACCTCCAGTGTGGTGTAGTGGTTAAGAGCGGTAAGTCTCGTAATCTGGTGAACCGGGTTCGCATCTCCGCTCCTCCACATGCAGCTGCTGGGTGACCTTGGGCCAGTTACACTTCTCTGAAGTCTCTCAGCCCCACTCACCTCACAGAGTGTTTGTTGTGGGGGAGGAAGGGAAAGGAGAATGTTAGCCGCTTTGAGACTCCTGAAGGGGAGTGATAAAGCGGGATATCAAATCCAAACTCTTCTAGTATTTAAGACAATATTGCCCTGGAGGATCCGACTGTGCACAAAACACCTTCCTATGTTTGTCTCTGGAGGGCGGCTTTGCTTGCTGGTGGTGAGGGAGGCACTCGGCGCATGCTCAGAGGGCCATGCCCATCATGGCTCCGTTTGTGCCGGGCTTAAGAACCCCGAGATTTGAAAGAGGTTCTGGCCCTGGTGTGTGAGGGAATCAACTCCATTCTGAGAAGAGGGGGAAATGAGAGAGGGAGGGGGGGTGATCTTGGGCTATCCTCATGAGACCTCCACCCCCTGCCTCAAGGACCTGAGACTCTATTGAGGATCTGCTGTCCTCACTTTCCCCATATCAATTAAGGGATCAATTAACTGGTTAAAAGAGCACGCTTAATTCTCTCTAATTAACTTGCTTTGATGGCCTTAATTGCAAATACAGACGAGGTGGTTGGGGGTGAGGGGAGGGGGAGAGAAGGAGAGGATTATTATTATTTCCTCAGTTCCGCTTTCACAGAGTTATGGCTGGAGGCTTTGTGTGTGTGTGTGTGTGTGTGTGTGTGTGTGTGTGTGTGTGTCCTGGGTATCTGCGAGATCTTGGATTCCTTAAGAGAGAATGAAAGTCTTTACCTTGAAGAATCCTAGAATTGCACCATTATTACCGATAAAACAGAAACAGCTTAAAACATGGGGGAAAGACAGGCATTAGAAAGCAATCCAACCCTAATAAAATCAAAGCACACAAACATATATCATACTTATATAAAAATACAGATAATCACAATAAAAACACAACAGCCTTTCCTTAAAACACAGTTGCAGTTGAAAAGGGGACCTAATGGGTTATCTGGTCCAACCTTATTGTAATTTTAGGCCCTTATGCCAAGCATTGCCTTGTTTTATATGTGTGTGTGTGTTTCTACACACACACACACACAACATATAAACACACAGAATTATGCATTTGCAGCTTATAAGCATGGAAAGAAAATAAAGTCCCGACCAATCGGTTTTCCATTATTGCATCCATCAAAACTTATTTACACTGTTGAATTTATCTTAATGGAAAGAAGATAAAGTCCCTACCGGAGAAGAATGGCAGATTAAGTTGATGGATTATGCCGAAATGGCTAAAATGACTGGAAGAATCAGAAATCAGGAAGACCGAAATTTTAATAAGGAATGGGGGGGATTTATGATTTATCTTAAAAGCCACTGCAAACAGTTAAAATCGTTAGTAGCATTGGAATAACACTTGTAGATTAATGGTGAATTCTGGATATAATGGAGAGGTAAAAGGTTTGGATTATTATAAAAGATGCAGGAGGAAATGATTAACAATGGGATCCACAAAGGGGAGGAGGGAAGTCCAGGAGATTCTTCGGAATCTTGTTTTTATGTTGTATGTTAGATATGTGATTGTAAAACTTTGTTTTGAAAAAGCAAATAAATATAAATATCGTCGTCGTCATACTTCTGAATGGAACAAAAGACCCCCAAACTATAAGCATTTAAATAAAACAATTTCTTAATGCCAAATGATAAATTTTGAGAAATGATGGGAGATGCTCCTCCCTTCCTTCTCCTCCTCCATCCTCTTCTTCGCTGCTGTGAAACTTTGCCTTCTCCAGATGTGAGTCCTGGAGGGAGAAGCTCTTTTTCCTGTTTGGAGGTGAGGGGAATCCTAGCTGCGATGCGCCTCCCCTCCACCTTCCAGACTCCCTCTCTCCTCCCATTCATCCCCCTCAAGTGTAGGCCAGTTGCCATGGCGATCCCAGTGGTCCAGGCCCCAGCCAGCCAGCTTCCCTCCTCACTGCCTCCCTCCCCCCATCTCTCTTACACACACACACACACACACACACACACCCGGGAAGGGTTGCATCCGGCTGCAGGGACCTGCCTCTCCTCCGGCAGCACCTGGCTCCACGCCCAAAGAGTACACACACAGCGCAGCAGATCCCAGCAGATCCGCCAGGCGGGCAGGGGAGAGCCCCTGGAAAGCTTGCAGAGCTGGCTTCCCTCCTCTCCCCGCCGGGCTCCTGCGAGCAAGGAGGCGGAAGGGAGCTTTCGCCATGGAAGCTGCCCATCCCCAGGCAGAGGCACAGAGCCTCCAGCGCCCCGGGCCGGGTGTGGGCAGGATCTGAACCCGAGACCCACGAAACAGCAGCAGGAGAAGGAGGAGGAAGGCTGATGGCTGAGTGGCAAGCCCTCCCGGGGACCCCCAGGCTGCCCCCTCCTCGGAGGAGGGAATCCGTAGAGGATGGCTGGAGCGTGAGTTAACCCCTCTATGGGGGGCTGTGTCTTGGCTTTAGGGGGTGGTGGTTGCCACAGGGGGGGTCTGGGGGTCCCTGCTCCTGATGACCCTTGACTTAGGGAAGCAAAGAGAGCAGGCCATAAAGGTGGGTGGGGGATCTGGTGGGGGGAGACAGGAAAGGTACAGGAGTTTGGTGGTGGTAGAGCGAGCAAGGGGCTCTATCTGGTGTTAGCCCTACTCAGAGTAGACCCACAGGGTTTCCCACTGGGTGGCCGCAGTGAGGGCAGGGTGCTGGGCGTGATCCGGCTCTTCTTGCATTTCCATGGAACTTCCAGGTCCACAAGCAGTCTATCGAGATTCTTAGGTTCTTAGGGGTCTAAGAAGAGCCTGTTTTGACTCATTCAAGTGGATGTGTAGGGCCGTTGATTTCAGCGGGTCTACTCGGAGTAGGCAGATCCAGGGCAGGCGGAGTGGGTTTTTTTGCAAATTCAGAAAGCAGAGTTGCCTTGCCGGGTCTCTCTCTTTCCCCCCTGCCAAGCGCTGACCTCCTTCCAAGAAAAGTCATTAAGCCAGCCTTGTGAGGAGAGAGCCTGTTAACCCTTTGAGTGCTGGGCTTCTGGGATCTCTCACCTGCTGCTGCTTTGTGCGAGGGGGGGCGGGGGAGGGCGACACTGATCTTCTCCTGGGTCCTGGTGAAGCAGCCATGTTTGTGGGCACGGGGTATGCCCAGGACCCTGCAGATTTGACAGCTGGGGAGGGGTGAAGGAGGTACAGCTCTTCTCTTGAACCCTATCTGTGCCGCTGCTGTGGATTTGCTACATAGACCCTCTCTCAGACTCGGTGCCACCTCTGTGAAATGGGAAGAAGGTCAGGGTTGTTGTGAAGGACCGTTAACCACCATCCTTACCAGGGTTGGTGTTAGGGGATGGTCTGAACCCTTGGGGTGTTTTTCTGGTTGGCGGACGTTGACTGGGCCCAGATCCACTAACCCTCTGACCCCCAGTGATGCTTAGACGCATACCCCACCACCTTAAATTTTTCCTGGGTGACCTTGGGGGCCAGTTACTGCCTCTCTCAGCCTAACCTACCTCGGAGGGTTGTTGTGGAAAATTGCCCACAGTCTTTTGAGTACCCCTGATTCTTGCATCTTTTTCAAGTGCCTGTTTAAAAGTGGATCTTGCCAACTCTCAGGCTGTGTTTAAAGCCTCTTTTTTTTAGGGGGGGCAGGGGTTTTTTTTGGGGGGGTGACTATTTCTGACCCCTCCCATGCAGCCAACCATCACCCACTACTTCCTTTCTCCCCGATCTCTTGCAGAACACAGAGCTGTTTGAAATGATTGAGAAGATGCAGGTGAGTCAAATTTACCTGGCAAGACCTGCCTGGACTTGCACCCGGGTCTGACAGAGGTAGACCGGAGGGTGACCAGACACTCAGGGCAGTCTAGGGGGAATGTGGGCAGGACAGGGTCTCCTTCCTGCCCCAGGGGATAAAGGTGCTTTTAGGACAGGGAGATCTTTGGGCCAGAAACAAGGAAGGCAGGGCAGGGAGAGGCAGCTTTCAAGAATGGCCTTCCCCAATTTGGCGGGGATTGTGTGTGTCTGTTTTGGATTACAACCCTCAGCAGACAGCACAGGAGATGGTCAGGACTCAGAAGGGTACCCTAGCGGTCATCTAGTCCAACCCCATGCAGTGCAGGAATCGCAGCTCAAGAATCCCTGATAGGTGGCCACCCGACGTCCGCAGGGCCTGTAAGACAGAGCTATTCCACCTGGCTTTCAATTTGAACTTAGCCTGATCTTTTATTCCCCTTCCTTCCCTCCCACTCCCCTTTTTATGAAGATTACCCGCTCTGGGATCCCACAGCTGGTCTCCCCGCTGGCCCAAATAGGACTGATTTAGCCAGCTAGCCCTGGTGATCATCAAATGTTTATTGGATGGATTTCCCCCCTAAATTGATTTTTGAATTCTGAATTTATTGTTATTCCCCTTTTATACTGTATTTTATGCTGTTTTTGTTGCATCAGTTAAGTGTTTTAAATTTGTTGTTAGATGCCCTGAGCCCAGTTTTCTGAACCGGGAAGGGCAGGGTATAAATAAAAATTTATCATTATTATTTATTATTAAAAACCTCCAAGGAAGGAGAGCCCAGTGCCTCCTGAGAGAGTCCGTTCCACCGGAGGGGCGTGCGCATATGTGTGTGTGAAAAAATGCATCTCTTTGTGTGACGTGATGCAAATTTATACAATTAGTCATTGCACGAAGACGGTGGATAGAGAAATAAGTGGCTTCTGTGGAAGCTGAATGATAGAAGATTCAAGACAGATGAAAGTCCTCCTTCTTGCAGTGCATCGTTAGACTGTGGAACTCCCTCCCACAGGACTGATGGCTGCCAACCTGGATGGCTTTAAAAAGGAGAATTAGACAGATTCAGTAGCCTTGACGGCTATGCTCTGCCTCCTTGCTGGAAACCACAGAAGGAAGGGTGCTGTGATGCTCAGATCCTGCTTACAGGATTCCCAAAATATGCACCTGGTTGGCCGCTGTGGGATTAGGATGCTGAACCAGATGAGCCGCACCCTTCAGCCTGATCCAGGAGGCTCTTCTTACATAAGCTGCTCTGGGAAATTCTTTCACAACAAAGCACCAAATGACTCACAGGAGCCTGGCTGGTTGTGGGGCAGGACAGGCTGGGGGGCCGGATGGGAGACGACTTTGGTATTGCTCAGTAAACCGAAGAAAGGACCCTGGATCTGTGCATGTGTGTGTGTGAGAATCTACAGTTGCAAAGGGAACAGACCTCTCATTTCTCTGCCTCCACCCCTCCGCCCGCCACCTTTTCAGGGATTTAATCCGCAGGAAAAGGTGGTGTTGGAGGATTCCTGGCCACCTTGAAATCGCAGCTTCCTGGAAACTGTCGCTGAGGCATTGGGGGATCCACACTCTGTGTCTGCTCAGAGGGGATTTTCAGAGAGAGGCTGCCCCAGCTGAGAGAGAGAGAGGCGATCCTTAATGTCGCTTCTGGGCCTGAAATGTGGAAGAGCTTTGACCTGACCCCCCAAACGCCGCAGACCTGGCTGTTTTTAAAAGCAGGGAAATGGACACGCGGCTTTAATTCCACGTACAGAAGCGTCCTCTCAGAGGGCTCGTTTCAGAGCCGCCTCTCTGTCAACATACTCCTTTGTCCTGCAAACATCATTGTCCCGTTCCGCCTTGCCTGTCCTTGTGCCAAGCAGGATGTGTGGTAGCCGTCCTCCCTGCCCCCCCCCCCCGCCTGTTCTCCAAAGCAAAGGTGCTCTTGGCTTGCATCCCAGGGGGTGCCCATGGCCAGGTGTTGACTCTGGCCCATCCATGTCTCTTGCAGGGCAGCAGGATGGATGAACAGAGATGCTCCTTCCCTCCTCCGCTGAAGGTATGTCCCTCCTTTCCGCCTCCTCTCGGGTACCCGTTGGGCATTGGGGAGAAGAGGGCAGCCCCAGACAACCCGGGCCTTCCTGAGCGCTGCTCCCATCTGCTGGGAAATGGGGCCTTGCAGCCTGGAATGGGTGGGTGTTTCTGCCGTGGGTATCCTTTAATAGGCCAGCCTTCCTTTTAGCTTGCATTTTGGGGGCTCCAGCCTGTGCTTCTGCCAATCTCTGCACGACTGGCAGAGACCCCTCTGTCCCCTTCCCCTGCTCAACTCTGGGAGGTCCCTCCAGCCAGGAAATGCAGCAATGTTTGCAAGCTGCTGTGTGGGGCTGTCACCCGGTGCCCCAGAGAGATCTGTCTTGCCTCGGATATGTCCAAGGAGTAGGGCTGGGGTTGTATCACCTTCAGGCTTAGAGCCACTGCACAAGGTCCATTGGCAACATCTTCTGGCAGGACTGCCTGAAATCCTGGAGTGCTGCTGCCAGTCAAGGTAGGCAACACTGAGCCAGATTGCCTAGTGGTCATAAGGCACGTCCTTATTTAAATCAGAAACATGAGGACTAGAATCTTACTTTGTGGGGAGAGATGCTGCTGGCCAGTGTTGGCATTGCTGAGCTAGATGGAACCAAGGGTCTGTCTTGGTATTAAGGCAGCTGCTTCCATTCTGGCATCCTGTTCTCCCCACCCCTGCAACACACACACACAAACACAGCCTGCTACTTTTACTCTAGGTAGAGCACAGCTGGTACCTCATTCTGCCTCATTTCACCTCCAGATCCTTGCGGCAAACCCATGTGGCACAAGTCAAGGTGCCCAGCACCCATCCATGTGGCTGGCAGCCTTTGAGGCTTCCTCCAAATTGTGCAAGGAGCCATTTCGGTGAATTTTTACACAGACGCGCCCGCCCTGTTTCTCCTTTCCCACAAGTTAACCCGACTCTACTTTGTGTTTTGCAGACTGAAGAGGACTACATCCCTTATCCCAGCGTCCACGAGGTAAGGAGCAGGCCGTGTCGCAGGGAGAGGGGGAGGTTTGTCTTCTGTGGGCTGTGGTGGCTCTTCCACAGGCAGGAGCAGTCTACCTCTGGAAGGGCAATTGCTTGAAGCAAACTGAAATAAGTGAGCAGGTGGGAGCCGTCGCCGTCGTACCTGGAAGCATCGAGTTGGAGTTGGCCGCTTCTGGAGAGTGATGCGTTCTACCCAGCTCAGTTTGGCTCTTGGAGTAGATTTTGAAGGAACGTCCCTGCGTTAGTGATGGCCCTTGAGTCTACTCTGAGTCATACTGGTGCCGGATGCTGCCCAGTAAGTGGGGCTTTGGTCTGAAGCAACGGTAGCTTGCTGTGACTTGTATGCAAAGCATTTTGAGGATAAAATCGCTTGCATCCACCGGCATCTTGACTTGGGATCTTGTTGCAGCAGATGAATCTCATGGGGTGTCCAAAGCATAGTCTAGTCCTGTTGTGTTGGATGAGGTGATTAATGCCTCTTTGCGAGAGGAGGTGGTCAAGGAACTCTTCCATCAGCTTCGGCTGGAGGCCCAGCTGTGCCCCTATCTGGACAGAGATAGCCTAACTTTCTAGGTTAGATTACTACAAGGTGTTAGACATGGGCCTGCCTCTGAACACCAGAAACTTCAGCTGGTGCAGAAATCAGCAGCCATTTGGCTCACCAGGGCAAGACAGTTTGACAGTATAAGTCTAATCCTGGACAACTGCACTAGCTGCCTATTAGCTTCTGGTCCCAGTTCAAAGTGCTTTGAATGGCTCCGGACTGCAATACCTCTCTCCATATGAACCAACCCTGCAATCATCATCTGAGGCCCTTCTCAGGGCCAGAGGGTGGAAACACAAGAACGGGGCCTTTTCTGTGGTGGCTCCCGTTTGCGGAATGCTTTCCCCAGGGAGGCTCACCCGGCGCCTTCATTGCATATCTTTAGGTGCCAGGCAAAAACGTTCCTCTTCTCCTTTGGCTAATGAAGCAAACCTATGACCCTTAGAACTGTGGGGAGGGGTATTGTTTTCATTTATTACTACGGCATGTGTTTTTGTGTTGCAAACTGCCCTGTGGTCCTCAGATGAAGGGTTGGTACAGAAAAGTAATTAAAAAAATTAAAAATTAAATAAAGAATGAGGCACTTGAGAGGCAAACCCCCTGGTTATCTACAGGCACCTTGATCTTCTCTCGCCCCTCTTCCAGGTTCTGGGCCGAGAGGGCCCCTTCCCCCTCATCTTGCTGCCCCAGTTTGGGGGCTACTGGATCGAAGGCACCAACCACGAGCTGTCAAGCATCCCTGAGACAGAGCTTCTCCAGTCCCCGACCTGCAAGGTGAAGTTGGAGAGCAACCACACAGCCCGGCTCTACCGGAAGCACTTCCTGGGCAAGGCAAGTCTGTGCCCCCTCTGCAGGTGACGAGGCCCTCCCTAACTCCTTATGGTTCCCACCCGCTTCCTTGACAAAATGCCTGAGCAGTTCCGATTGGCCAGTTCCCATTCCGTTCTAAGCTGCACACACACACCATGCATTTAAAGCATGTGACACCCCACTCCCTGCCCACTAAATAACAACAGCAGCAGCAGCAACAACAGCAATAATAATAACAACAGCTTATACCCCCCCCCATCTGGCCTGGCCTCCCCAGCCACTCTGGGCAGCTTCCAACAGAATATTAAAAGCACAATAGAACATCAAACGTTAAAAGCTTCCCTAAACAGGGCTGCCTTCAGATGTCTTCTAAAAGTCAGATAGTTGTTTATTTCCTTGACATCTGATGGGAGGGCGTTCCACAGGGCGGGTGCCACTACCGAGAAGGCCCTCTGCCTGGTTCCCTGTAGCTTTGCTTCTCGCACAGAGGGAACCGCCAGAAGGCCCTTGGAGCTGGACCTCAGTGTCTGGGCAGAACGATGGAGGTGGAGACGCTCCTTCAGGTATACTGGGCCGTTTAGGGCTTTCAAGATCAGCACCAACACTTTGAATTGTGCTTGGAAATCATATTCTTAAAGATGCTAGGAATTGTAGCCTGATGAGGGGTTGAACTACAGAACCCAAGGTTTTTATTTATTTTGCTTCGTTTCTTGCCACAATTCACCCTAAGGTCCCAGGGCGGGTTTCATACAATATGAAAAACAATTCAAAGCAACTTGCAATTATAAAACCAAGGGGACCCTAAATACCATTTGATTGTAAAATAATAATAATTCAAAGCAGTTTACAAAGAAAATAAAACATTAACCTTTTCAGGAAGAACAATTAAAAAAAGATTTAAAACTTTTTCAAAAATTAAATTAGCAGTATATTAAGAACAGATTAAAACACATATCAACGTTCTATGTGCCTGGAGAGGCTTTGCCTAAACTAAAAGGTTTTTAGCAGGTGTCGAAAAGAGCACAGCAAAGGCCGTTTCCTGGTTTCAACAGGCAGGGAGTTCCACAGTTTTTGTGCTCTTGTACTGAAAGATTGATTCCGGCTTGCAAGCTTCAGTCAGGTGGTCCACAACGTTGTTTGTGGATTTCTGTCCAAAGACAAGGAGACGGCGCATCCTTTGCATTAAATTATATCGATTTTTAATAGTTTTTTAATTGCTGCTTTTAGTTTTAGTGTATTTTATTGCGTTGCAACTTAAAATCTGGAATTCAAAATGTTAAATGCAATATATAAGAAATCAAAGGGGCCATTAAAAGTGCAAATAGAAATCCTACAGCATTCAGCTCAACGAGTTACAGTTGCTATGACAGGCAGCCGAATTTTTACGTGGTTCGTCAAAACTCTTCCTGATTTCCAAGTGGTCCGTGGCCCCTTGGTGTGTGTCCCCAAAGCAGGCAGCGATAGGCGTGCATAGCAATCGGTTAATCTGTGGGAAAAACAAACAATCCAAGCTAAAAATTCATATCAAGGAAAGATAGCCAGTAACAGAATAAAATAAATTCTTTGATAACCTCTGCACGAACAATCTGACAGCCAGGCGACTGATAAGCGTCAAGGCGGGGAATCTTTAGCCCTGAATGAATAAGTTAATGCAAGACATAAACGTTTCCATAAATTGACCAAAATCAAGCAGGGAGATTAGGGATATTGGGGGCCAAAACTAGCTGGGTTGTTTTTTGGGGAGGCAGGAGGGGGACACCTCAGCTTGGCATCTGGAACCTTCAGCTAAGGCAGGTGTGGGGAAGCTTTGCTCCTCTGGATGTTGCCGGACTACAACTCCTATCATCCCTGATCACTGCCTGGCCTTCCCCAGAATGATGGGAGTATGTCTGGAGGGCCACAGTTTTCCCCAGCCCCGAAATAGACCATCACACGCCTTCACTGCCCCGGCTACCTTCCTTGGCACTCTGCCTTCTCCTAATGCTCGGAAGGGCAACCTGTGACCCCCAGATGGTGCCAGACTCCAGCCCCCATCACCCCTGTTAGCCGTACACCTGGAGGACCAAAAGTTGATCACATCAGAGGTGAGGGTCCTCTTCTTCCTCCTCCTTCTCCATTCCTGTTCCGGTCCCCTTTCCATGTTCTGTTTGCCAACAAATTGTTTTGGAGGGCTTTCAGTGGCAAGCTGGCCGGGGTCATCTTCCTGGCCCAGCAGGTCCGTGGCGACATGGGGGTGAGCTTGTGAGGGTTGCCCTCCAAGTGGAAACCCTGCCCTCCTTCTCTGGGCATCGCCAAAGTCCTCTGAGCAGGCTGATTTGCATTCAACTTGTTGTTTTCCTTCTTTTTTCTTTCCTCTTTGCGGTCCCCGCCAAGCGGGAACTGCTCCGTGTGTGCCAAGGGTGGGGCTCTGGGCTGTGCCAGGGACGGCCTGGGTAGCTTTGTGCCACCCTGGGAGGGCAGAGCATTTATCACTCCAATTTCCCCTTTTCCTCCTCTCCTCCAGCAAACATAGGTCCCAAAGTTTAAGGCTGATTAGAAAATACTCACACTGTCAGAGGCAGTAAATACTCCTGGATATAATAATAATAATAATAATAATAATAATAATAATAATAATAATAATATACTACTACTAGAGGGACGTGGGTGGCACTGTGGGTTAAACCACAGAGCCTAGGACTTGCCGATCAGAAGGTCAGCGGTTCAAATCCCCGTGACGGGGTGAGCTCCCGTTGCTCGGTCCCTGCTCCTGCCAACCTAGCAGTTCGAAAGCACGTCAAAAGTGCAAGTAGATAAATAGGTACCGCTCCGGCGGGAAGGTAAACGGCGTTTCTGTGCGCTGCTCTGGTTTGCCAGAAGCGGCTTAGTCCTGCTGGCCACATGACCCAGAAGCTGTATGCCGGCTCCCTCGGCCAATAAAGCGAGATGAGCGCCGCAACCCCAGAGTCAGTCACAACTGGACCTGATGGTCAAGGGTCCCTTTACCTTTACTACTACTACTAATAATAATAATTTATTATTTATACCCCGCTCATCTGGCTGGGCTTCCCCAGCCACTCTGGGCGGCTTCCAACAAAATATTAAAATACAGTAATACATCAAATATTAAAAGCTGGAAACCAAAGGATGGGAGGGGGCTCTGGCGGGTTCCCTTTGGGGGCATCTGGTTGGCCAATTTGAAAACAGGACGTGGTGGGACTTGGTTGCACCCCCTTTGACCCGATCCAGCAGGCTCGTCTTATGTTCTTGGGAGGTTTAATGGAGTCTCTGAATCCTCTTTCAGGTTTGCTATGTACCCAGGAAAGATGGCAAAGGGTATAAAGGCAATGCTTCGAGGGGAAGGTATGGGGGTCCCTTAGGAGGTGGTGGACTCTCCTTCCAGTGTGGTGTAGTGGTTAAGAGCGATAGACTCATAATCTGGTGAACCGGGTTCGCGTCTCCGCTCCTCCACATGCAGCTGCTGGGTGACCTTGGGCCAGTCACACTTCTCTGAAGTCTCTCAGCCCCACTCACCTCACAGAGTGTTTGTTTGTGGGGGAGGAAAGGAAAAGGAGATTGTTAGCCGGTTTGAGACTCCTTTGGGTAGTGATAAAGAGGGATATCAAATCCAAACTCCTCTTCTTCTTCCTTCCTTCCTTGGTTTTTTTTAAAAAATAAAGTTTTATTAACACTTTTCACAGTGCAAAAAAAGACAAACTAATTGCACAAGAAATAAAATATATATGTATTTAAAGAAGAGACTAAAAGAAGAAAGTAAAGGTAGAAGAGAGGGGAAATTCAGGGTCCTCTCTCATAAATATATCTTAACTTTTCTCCCATACAGGAAAGGGCGTGTCCTCCCGGTTCTCGCCTGGGGGGGGCCCCTCTCTTCACACCCTGAGAGATTTCCTCTTCCCTGTCTCTCATACAGGGACCTGTTCCTTCTGTTCAGCACCTTAATTTGCATGCAGTTCTTACCAAAATAAAGTGAGATAAACTATTAAGAGAAGCTGTTATGTACTGAGTTGAATAGGATCCAAAAGGCAGGAGTATGATTGGTCCTAGAACAATAGGATTCAGAATGCAGCAGTCTGATTGGTCCTAGAACAATAGGATCCAGAATGCAGCAGTCTGATTGGTCCACAGGAGCCACCCAATCCAGCTCCAGGTGGAAGGGAATCTGCAACCTGATTGGCCTACAGGAGAATCCCGGAATTAGCCAATCACGTGGGGCCCATTGTGTAAATAATGTATATAAGGCAGACATTCTGGGGTAACTTCCATTCCTCCTCACCACTATGAGCTGAATAAAGAGCATGAAATCCACTCTCGACTCCGAGTATATTTCAGAAACGATAATAGAATACGGAGAGAAAGAGTCGAGTAATAACATGGAAACCTTCCTTGGAGGATTTTAAGCAGAGGTTGGAGTGCCACCTTTCAGGAATGCTTTAGTTGTGGTTGCTGCATTGCAGAGGGTCAGACTAGATGAGCTTTGGGGATCCCTTCCAACTTTACGGTTCTATGGCTCTCTCTTTTCCTCTCACAAAAAATATATCCTTCCTCCCTGCCCTGCACCCCTCCTCCAGCTTGCCTTTACACAAATCTGTGTGCTGTTCTTTATTATTATTATTAGTAGTAGTAGTATTTATTGAATTTCTGGCTGGGGCCTTGTCCATAAAGGGTAACGGAGAGATGGGAAAGTTGCCGAAAGGGGCAACTGAAACTATCGAGGGGAACCCCCCCTCCCCATTTGGGAAAGTTTGCAGCTTTCGGGGCTTGTAAGATTAGGGGGAAAGGTGGGGGGCACGAAAGGGTGTTTATAACATTATGTGTATTTTTGGGAGCCATCTTATTTCTGTGATGGCAACGTGTGTGTGTTTTTAAGCTGCTTTTCATATTGCATTTTAATTGCGGCGATTGTTCTCGTTCCACGTGGGGTAAAGAAAGTGGGAGCTGTTCTCCCCCTCTCAAAGCACCAGGACCCCGTGGCCCCATTAACTGGAAGCTGGAAGTTGCTGGATAGACCAAAAGAAGATCTCCTCTTTTTGTGCTGGTTTTGAACTGTGGAACTCGGAGCCGCAGGACAGGCGCCAACTCCTGGCAGACAGATTTAAGGGAGAGAAATTTGCCTCTCCCACATGGAGCCTCCAAGTTCAGGAGCAGTCTACCAGCTGCTAAGGGGAAAGACAGCAAGGGGAGGCTTCCTGCTTTGTCGGCTTTCCCAGAGAGCATCTGGTTGGCTAATAATAATAATAATAATAATAATAATAATAATAATAATAATTTATTATGTATACCCCGCCCATCTGGCTGAGTTCCCCCCAGCCACTCTGTAGTGTTAAAAACAATACAGCATTAAATATTAAAAACTTCCCTAAACAGGGCTGCCTTCAGGTGTCTTTTAAAGAGAAGATAGCTGCTTATTTCCTTCACATCTGAAGGGATGGCGTTCCACAGGGCGGGCGCCACTACCGAGAAGGCCCTCTTCCTGGTTCCCTGTAACCTCACTTCTCGCAATGAGGGAACCGCCAGAAGGCCCTTGGCGCTGGACCTCAGTGCCCGGGCAGAACGATGGGGGTGGAGATGCTCCTTCAGGTATACAGGACCGAGGCCGTTTAGGGCTTTAAAGGTCAGCACCAACACTTTGAATTGTGCTTGGAAACACACTGGGAGCCAATGCAGAACTCTCAGGACCAGTGTTATGTGGTCCCATCGGCCACTCCCAGTCACCAGTCTAGCTGCCGCATTCTGGATTAATTGCAGTTTCTGGGTCACCTTCAAAGGTAGCCCCACGTAGAGCGCATTGCAGTAGTCCAACCAAAAGATAACCGGAGCATGCACCACTCTGGCGAGACAGTCCACGAGCAGGTAGGGTCTCAGCCTGCGTACCAGGTGGAGCTGGTAGACAGCCGCCCTGGACACAGAATTAACCTGCGCCTCCATGGACAGCTGTGAGTCCAAAATGACTCCCAGGCTGCGCACCTGGTCCTTCAGGGGCACAGTTACCCCATTCAGGACCAGGGAGTCCCCCACACCCGCCCGCCCCCTGTCCCCCCAAAACAGTACTTCTGTCTTGTCAAGATTCAACCTCAATCTGTTAGCCGCCATCCATCCTCCAACCGCCTCCAGGCACTCACACAGGACCTTCACCGCCTTCACTGGTTCTGATTTGAAAGAGAGGTAGAGCTGGGTATCATCCGCATACTGATGAACACCCAGCCCAAACCCCCTGATGATCTCTCCCAGCGGCTTCATATAGATATTAAAAAGCATGGGGGAGAGGACGGAACCCTGAGGCACCACGGAGCTGGGAGCCTGCATTGCGGGGTTTTTTCCTCCATTCTTTGTTGTTGTTGTTTAGTCGTTTAGTCGTGTCCGACTCTTCGTGACCCCATGGACCAGAGCACGCCAGGCACCTCTGTCCTCCACTACCTCCCGCAGTTTGGTCAAACTCATGCTGGTAACCTCGAAAACACTATCCAACCATCTCGTCCTCTGTCGCCCCCTTCTCCTTGTGCCCTCCATCTTTCCCAGCATCAGTGTCTTCTCCAGGGAGTCTTCTCTTCTCATGAGGTGGCCAAAGTACTGGAGCCTCCATTCTTATATTCACCTTTTTCCTCCCCACCACCAACCCAGGAGCACTTTAACTACTACTCTGTGGACGCGGCGTTGGGGCACCTCGTCTTCTCCCTCAAGTACGACGTGATTGGAGATCAAGAGCACCTGCGCTTGCTCCTGCGGTGAGTGGGAATAGAGGGCAGCTGCGAGGGCAGGAAAACCCAAGTCTTGAAACCCAGGGCAGTTGTTGCTGCCCCTGAGAACGGAGCTCAATGGACCAAGGGCAGCTCAGTGGACCAAGGGCAGCTCCCTGTTTAACTCAGAACTTCATTCGGAATCATGAGGACTAGAATTTTTTATTTTATTTTAACTGTGTTATCTCTTTCTATCTCTCTCTTTGTTTCTTTCTGGTGAAACTTATTGGGAAAATAAGAAATCTAGATAACAATTTTTTTTTTTAATAAAAGAACGGAAATGGTTTATTTAGCAAACAAGCTGGAAACAGATAAGAGCATTGGCAGGAAGTATTTACCACAAAATGGGAAGACTTTACACTGTATTTGAAAAACAGCAATGACAAGTCTGTAGCGGCATTTGAGTAACTTCGGTAGGAGTTTTAAATCTGATGGAAAACCTAGGATAGAATAAATAACATTAAAGCCAAAATATGCTATAATAATGGCAGTGAATAACGGATGAAAAATAGAAGTAAGGAGTAGATGGGAAGTCAGCTATATAGGAAAAAGTCATTTTTATGTTAAATGTATTGTGAGTAATATTTAATGTATTGATGTTGTTGTTGATTTTATTTTTATTTTCTTCTTTTTTTAGTTGTTAGGAGGTGATGGATATTTGTGTACCTTATTTTCTTCTTGTATGTGGTGTATTAAAATGAAATAAAAACTTTTAAAAGAAAGAAAGAAAAGAAAAGAACATTGGCAGGATTATTGTAATAACCTGCAGCTTTTCAGAAGAGTATACATTTAAAGTAGATGGATAAACAAGCAAATTAAGTTAATGTGGAGATGCGGAAGATAATTAAAAATAAATTGAAGGAACTGCAGAAAGAGTGGGGAGGTAGTCAGGTTTTGAAATGTTAAATTGATTGCAAAATTAGTGAAATGTATAAACTTGAAAAGTATATTAAAAAAAATGAAATGAAAAAATAAAATAAAAATCCCCAACTGGCAACTTCTTCTGGTAGGTCTGGGAATTTCCTCTACTTGAAATATGATGCTCTTAGCCACAATGGCTTATGAATCCCATTTGCTGGAAACCACATGATGGCAAAGTTCGGTCTTGTGTTTGAATCCTGACTGCTGGTTTCTGATAATGGGCATCTGGTTGGTCACTGTGAGAATAGGAGGCTGGACTGGATATTCCTGAGCCAGGGGTCGGCAACCTAAGGCCCATGGGCCGGAAGCAGCCCATGGAGGCCGTTTAACCAGCCCCCGAACCGAGCCGCCTGCTCAGTGAGTCCCTGCGTGCTGCGCTAGATCAGTGCAGCATGGCGTGGGGACTCTCTTCCCCGGCTCCAGAAATTGTTTCTGCGCATGCCCAGACACCGGAAATCATGTCTGTGCATGTACAGGGCACCAGAAATCGCTTCTGTGCATACCCAGATGCCGAAAATTGTGCCTGTGAAAAAGCAATGTTTGGCGCCTGGGCATGCGCAGAAGCGATTTCCGGTGCCCCGGACATGCACAGACACGATTTCCGGCGTCATGTTGTGCTGGCCTGGCCCACGGAATATCTCTGCGGGAGTGATCTGGCCATAGCTGTCAACTTTTCCCTTTTCTTACGAGGAATCCTATTCGGAATACAGCGGCACCTCTAGATGCGAACGGGATCCGTTCCGGAGCCCCGTTCGGATCTAGAAGCAAACATAACCCGTGTCTGCGCGTGCGCGGGTCACGTTTCAGCGCTTCTGCGCATGCGTGTGACGTCATTTTGAGCGTCTGCGCATGCGCAAGCGGCGAAACCCAGAAGTGACGCACTCCGTTACTTCTGGGTTGCTGCAGAGCGCAACTCGAACAGGCTCATCCCGAAGCACATTCAACCCGAGGTATGACTGTAAGGGAATTTCCCTTTTAAAAAAGGAAACGTTGACAGCTATGGATCCGGCCCGTGCCCAGTAAGCCTTGCCGACCCCTGTTCCTAAGCCCTAGAGAGCTGTTCCCAGTATGTGAAGACAGCAATGTACTGCACTAGATCAGTGTTTCTCAAACTTGGGTCTCCAGCTGCTAGGGGACTTGTCACTAATGCTGGGGCGAGGCAGAAGGGGGAATTCCCCCTCTCTTCCCTCGATCTTTTCTCGGGGGGGGGGATCTTCTGCCTGGCTTCCTCCCATCTCCTCTGCCCTCTTCCCCCGCAGGACGAAATGTCGGACTTACCACGACGTCATCCCCATCTCCTGCCTGACCGAGTTCCCCAACGTTGTCCAGATGGCAAAGGCAAGTATTGGGGGTGGGGGTGGAAAGGGTGTGATGGGAGGGAGGGAGATGCCCTCGGACCCTTGCCTTGCAAAAGCACTGCTGGTGTGACCCATGGGTAGGCAAACTAAGGTCCGCGGGCCGGATCAGGCCCAATTGCCTTCTGGACCTGGCCCGCGGGTGGTCCAGAAATCGCTGCATGGATCGCAAGCGCACACATTCTTTGCCTCTCCCTCCCAAGGTGGCGGCAGCTCCCTCCCTCCTCCTGGCTTCTCCCCGCCCTGCCTAGAGGAGGAAGGGGGCTGGGCCTTGTTGGTGCCAGCAGCAGCGTTTGAGCGGCCGCCATTTTAAGCAGCCCCTCTCCGGAGCTCTTTAGTGCACCTTTCATTGTCCCGCTGCCGCCACCAGCCCCTGCCACTCGCAAGACACAGCTAAGCAGCCACTGGGGCTCATAGTGCTCTTGCATCTCCCCTCCCCCCTCAAAAAAATATAGTCCGGCCCCCCCACAAGGTCTGAGGGACAGTGGACTGGCCCCCTGCTGAAAAAGTTAGCTGACCCTGCTTTGACCTGTCGGTCAAGGCAGAGACCGCCCTCCAGGGGACAGGGGTTGTGTCTGGACCATTGATGGATTCAGCCCGACAGAAAGGGCGATTCGGTGGGGGGCGACAGTAGGGAACTGCAATCTATCACACATCCCTCAGTTATTGTGGCACCACGGTGGCAGAAGCTGCACCTGTTGGACTTCTTCTCTGCCCCAGAAAGGAAAATGGCTGTTCTGTTAGCAGAACGGTGGCAGCAGTGGGCTGGATGCAATTTCCTCTTGTGCCTGTGTAAGAGGAACCAGTTTCTTTTGTGATCCTGGAATGCTAGAATCGTAGAGTTGGGTCCAACCCGTTGCGATGTCTCAGTGTCTGTCTGTCTCTCTTGGCCGCAGTTGGTGTGCGAAGACGTCAACGTTGATCGCTTTTACCCCGTGCTGTACCCAAAGGTAGGAGCAGAGAGGAAACTCGCTGAAATATGGGTATTTATTCGGTTTCTTGGACGCCTCCTGAAAATCAGTCTTGTGGTGGTGCTCAGCAACCTGAATGCAGTCTTAAGGGAAGGCTAAGCAGCTTAGTCATGCTGGCCACATGACCTGGAAGCTGTACGCTGGCTCCCTCGGCCTATAGAGCGAGATGAGCGCCACAACCCCAGAGTTGGTCACAACTCGACCTAATGGTCAGGGATCCCTTTACCTTTAAAGCATTTTGTAGTATTCGGAATTTACTGATCTGATATAAAAGCTCTGTGGCTGCCTCAGAGTTAATAGGTGGCGCTGTAGGTTAAACCACAGAGCCTAGGACTTGCCAATCAGAAGGTTGGCAGTTCAAATCCCTGCGACGGGGTGAGCTACTGTTCCTCAGTCCCTGCTCCTGCCAACCCAGCAGTTCGAAAGCACGTCAAAGTGCAAGTAGATAAATAGGTACCGCTCCGGCGGGAAGGTAAACGGCGTTTCCGTGTGCTGCTCTGGTTCGCCAGAAGTGGCTTAATCATGCTGGCCACATGACCCGGAAGCTGTACACGGCTCCCTCGGCCAGTAAAGCGAGATGAGCGCCGCAACCCCAGAGTCGGTCACGACTGGACCTAATGGTCAGGGGTCCCTTTACCTTTAAAGCATTTTGTAGTATTCAGAATTTACTGATCTGATATAAAAGCTCTGGGGCTGCCTCAGAGTTAATTTATAACAAATGTCTCAGGACTGCAATACCTCAAGGACCACCTATCACCATATGAACCTACTCAGACCCTAAGATCAAGATGTCCAGAAGGTGGCAGCACAAGAACAGGGCCTTTTCTGCGGTGGCTCAACATTTATGGAATGATTTCTCCAGTGAGCCTCGTCGGGCACCTTCATTGCATATCTTTAGGCGCCAGGCAAAACCATTCCTCTTTAACCAGGCCTTTGGCTGGCTGGCATCTAATGCCTTTTAAAATGTGTTTTGGAAGGGAGGGTTAATGGGTTCTTTTTGTTTTTGTTGCGTATTTTGTATTTTATAGTTCCTTAGGAGGTCCATGCCTCACAATATTTCCATCATAGATAGATAGATAGATATAGATATAGATATAGATATAGATATAGATATAGATATAGATATAGATATAGATATAGATATATGCAGAAAATATTAAAAATAAATTTGAGGAACCACAGGAAGAGGAGGAAGGAAGTCAAGTTTTGAAAAGTTAAAATGACTGTAAAATTATTGAAATGTATAAAACTGAAAACCAGAATTTTAGATTTTCCTTCTCCTCTCTCCTTCCTGCTCTGCAGCTTCAGAAAAGCTGGGTGAAGTGTTTTCTATAAAAAGCAGCATATTCTTACCTAATAAAATACTTCAGCCAGCTTTTCTGAAGCTGAAGAGCAGGAAGGAGAGAGGAGAAGGCAAATTTAAAAGCAAAGGAAGAAACACAAAGGAACTTTTAGTGGGGGTGAGATGTGTCGGGAGCCAGAGGAAATGGGGTTTCCTGTGGCCCCCATGCCTCAGGCTCCCCTCCATGTGTGCTGCAGCAGGATCTGGTGGAATCCCTAGTTCCTAGGGAATGTTTGCACCAGGTAGATGTGGTTGATGTCTGAGGCTCCGCTAGCTGAACTCACCAGATTTCCCCCCCCCCCCGCCGCCAACCTTCCCCGCCCCACCTCCAGGCCTCTCGACTCATCGTGACTTTTGATGAACACGTCATCAGCAATAACTTCAAGTTTGGTGTCATCTACCAGAAGCTGGGCCAGGTGAGTGGGTGGGCTTCATGCCAGGGTGGCAGGTGAGATCTGGGGCGGGGGGGGGGGGGAGAGAGAGAAATACCCAGGAGGTCCTGGACCAGAGGAAGGCACCTTCTTTTAGGAGGAAGCAGTGGCAGGAAGACACCAGAACAGGCCTGCAGCTGAATCATCCCCAAGGGGACCCATATAGTCTAGCGTCTTTCCCTTGCAGTGGCCAGCCAGATGTGGCAAAGGGAATTTTGCAAGGATAATAATTTATTATTTATACCCCGCCCATCTGGCTGCGTTTCCCCAGCCACTCTAGGCGGCTTCCAACCAAATATTAAAATACTGTAATACATCAAACATTAAAACCTTCCCTAAAGAGAGCTGCCTTCAGATGTCTTCTAAAAGTCTGGTAGTTGTTGTTCTCTTTGACATCTGGTGGGAGGGCGTTCCACAGGGCGGGCGCCACCACCGAGAAGGCCCTCTGCCTGGTTCCCTATAACTCGGCTTCTCGCAGTGAGGGAACCGCCAGAAGGCCCTCGGAGCTGGACCTCAGTGTCCGGGCAGAACGATGGGGGTGGAGACGCTCCTTCAGGATGACCCTTCAGGATGACCCAAGCGCAGCAGCCCCCTCTCCTCCTGTGGCTTCCAGCAACTAGCATTCAGAAGCATTGCTGCAGAGGATAGTCCTTGACTCGGAAATATGAAGGCTGGGATTTTACTTTCTTTTGTTTGGAAGTCCCTATAGCTTAGTGGTAGAGCATCCGTCCTGCCTGCAGAAGGTCTCAGGTTTGCTCCTGCGATTCCTGCTTTGCATGGGTTCAGACTAGATGGCTCCTTGGGGTCCCTTATCTCCCCCTCTTTTTAAAAAAGTTTTTTTTTTTTTTACTCGTTTTCAGGACGTTCGACTTCCAAAACGTTCGATTTCATAGCCGCGGCTTCCGATTGGCTAAAAGTTTTGCAAATCGGAAGCCGCGTCGGACGTTTGGGTTTCAAGGAATGTTTGAAAACCGGAACACTTACTTCTTTTCCCCCAATTTTTTTTATTGATTTTCCAAAATTTATAAACAAACAAACAAACATAAATCCTAACTGTAATTATTCCACTCTTAATAACATTGTTACATGACTTCCTCGAACCCCGCTGGCTGAGTTTCAATATATATCATTGTAACAGTTTTCCAAAACAAATTTCTCAAAACATGTTATTCTGTAAAATCACATATTTAAATCCTAAGCCTATCTGGTGTTTGCAAGTATTTCTATTTAAATTATCTTCGCGTATTTAACTAAATAGTCTTTAAATTTCCTCCATTCCTCCTGGTACTCCTCCTCCTTCTGGTCGCGGACTCTTCCGGTCAGGTCGGCTAGCTCCGAAAAGTCCATCATCTTCATCTGCCATTCCTCCACTGTTGGCACTTCTTGTGTTTTCCAATTCTTAGCTAACAAAATTCTAGCTGCAGTTGTGGCATACAAAAACCATCTTAACATCTTTCTTGGGCAATTCCAAACCTGTTATTCCAAGAAGAAAGGCCTCTGGTTTCTTAATAAATGTATATTTTGTTGGGATACTGCCAGGGAGATAACGTCCATCTGAGCCCCCAAGCCGGCTGCCGGACGATCCATCTGCCTCCCGTAGTCACGCAGTCAGGCAGTATCATTTAGCGACACGAAGCCTTTGGAAATAGATTGCCACATTCCTAGGCTAGTGCACACTCTTTCAGCAGAATTCACACAGCAGAAGTTGCACAGCAGGAGAGCATATTTACAGTTTATTCAACGTTGGTCAGAACAAAGGGAAAACATGTCCGTCTGCTTCAGCGTTCAAACACAGACAGGGAAAACGAAAGCAATAGCAAACACATAAACATCCTGTAACAGGAAATACGCAGACTCTGTGACTCACAAAAGCCTGCTCCCTCTTAAGGTGGAACGGAAATATCCTAACATATTTCAACATTTTTTTCAATTCATTATAAATCTTCTCCCAGAAGTCTTTCACCTTGGGGCAGGTCCACCACATATGATAAAAGGTACCTTCTTTTTCTTTACATTTCCAACATGTTGTTGTTGTTGTTTAGTCGTTTAGTCGTGTCCGACTCTTTGTGACCCCATGGACCAGAGCACGCCAGGCACTTCTGTCTTCCACTGCCTCCCGCAGCTTGGTCAAACTCATGTTTGTGGCTTCAAGAACACTGTCCCACCATCTCGTCCTCTGTCGTCCCCTTCTCCGAGTGCCCTCCATCTTTCCCAACATCAGGGTCTTTTCCAGGGAGTCTTCTCTTCTCATGAGGTGGCAAAAGTACTGGAGCCTCAGCTTCAGGATCTGTCCTTCCAGTGAGCACTCAAGGCTGATTTCCAACATAGATTATCACTATTGTGATACGGAACACTTACTTCTGGGTTTTCGACGTTTGGGAGCCGAAAAGTTCGGGAACGGAGCGGTTTGAGAACCGAGGTTCCACTGTATTAGTAGTTCCCTGTGGACTGCCCTGCCTGTTGGGTTTGCTGGCTGGAGGGATCCACTCTGCACCAGCATTGGAGACCCCCCCCTTCTTCTCCCCCTGAACAAACCGCAATACCTCTGCGCTGCTTCAGGGATGCCGGATTCCTCCCCATTCACCCCCCCCCAACCTCTGCCTCCTTCACACCTGAGAAATCAGCTCGGAGAAGGGGAGGGGTACCCCCCCCAGGCAGCACACAGCTGCCTCCCCCTCTAGAGCATGCAGGAGGGCCTTTTCTTAAAAAGCTGAGCTAAATTGAGTGCTCCGTGCCTCCTGTGCAGCTTTTATCTTGAGGAAGTCATGACAAAGCTCTGATCCTTTGGGGTGGGGTAAAAAGGCACAGTCAATTGACAAGTGATTCTCAGGGGATGAAAAGCGAAAAGTGGGGAGGGAGGGAGAGAGACACCATGATCCAGCTTTCACAAATCCACCCACCAGCCTCTCTATTTAAAATGTTTGCATTTTAAGCCTGTTAAAATGTACGATTTTGCCAGGTGGCAGGAGCTCCATCTAGCGGCCCAGGTTGGGATCGAGACCTCTTGAAATTAACGGACTGAAGCCGTTTCCCCTGATATAGACACACTTTTTGCAAGACATTTTCTCCCCAGATGCGTTTTTGCTTGTTTTTTTTCTTCACTGGTACATGCATTTTATGTCCACTTTCTCCTAATAACCTATATTTTCGCACCCAACAATTTTATTCCCCCCCCCCCATATTGGAGAGCTGCATTGCAAAATTTAGAGAAGTGCGAGCTTCAAAGGATAGCTGAGTTTGGCATTATTCTTTCAGAGCGTAAACTGCCCCTGCTTGGGCTATACAGTGGTTTGTTGTTGTTTAGTCGTTTAGTCGTGTCCGACTCTTCGTGACCCCATGGACCAGAGCATGCCAGGCACTCCTGTCTTCCACTGCCTCCCGCAGTTTGATCAAACTCATGCTGGTAGCTTCGAGAACACCGTCCAACCATCTCGTCCTCTGTCGTCCCCTTCTCCTTGTGCCCTCCATCTTTCCCAACATCAGGGTCTTTTCCAGGGAGTCTTCTCTTCTCATGAGGTGGCCAAAGTATTGGAGTCTCAGCTTCAGGATCTGTCCTTCCAGTGACCACTCAGGGCTGATTTCCTTAAGGATGGATGCGTTTGATCTTCTTGCAGTCCATGGGACTCTCAAGAGTCTCCTCCAGTACCATAATTCAAAAGCATCAATTCTTTGGCGATCAGCCTTCTTTCTGATCCAGCTCTCACTTCCATACATCACTACTGGGAAAACCATGGCTTTTTATACAGTGGTACCTCGGGTTAAGTACTTAATTCGTTCCAGAGGTCCGTTCTTAACCTGAAACTGTTCTTAACCTGAAGCACCACTTTAGCTAATCGGGCCTCCCGCTGCCACTGCGCCGCCGGAGCACGATTTCTGTTCTTATCCTGAAGCAAAGTTCTTAACCTGAAGCACTATTTCTGGGTTAGCGGAGTCTGTAACCTGAAGCGTATGTAACCCGAGGTACCACTGTAGATTATTCGACCTCTCAGCCCCCCTCAAAAGGGTGCAGCACCCACAGATTCAAACCCAATGAATTACAACCAGCATGACTTCAGATTTGTGGGGGTTTTCCTGCAATCATGAGACCTACCAACCTGAAAATGAAATGAAATGACAGTCTTGTACAATCTGGGCATGGGGTTTTTGTTTCCCCTTCCAGAGCAGAACTTGAACTGGCCGTTCTTTCGCACTTGCAGGCTGCATTCTTCATCTCAGCACCCCGGTTTGAAACTTATAGGCATGGTGGGGGTGGAGAAGGGGACTTGTGTTGCTGTTGCGACCCAGTTGGGAGCCTGTGAGAATAGTCCTCCTGCAGATCCCGCAAGATCTACCAGTTGATTCTGATTTAGTTTCTGCCCACTCCTGAATTTGGACTTGGAGATTGCAGCCTGATATTTTTCTCATTGATATATCTATTTCTGTAATTCAGGGGTCAGCAAATTTTTTCAGCAGGGGGCCGGTCCACCGTCCCTCAGACCTTGTGGGGGGCCGGACTATATTTTATTGGGGGGGGGATGAATGAATTCCTATGCCCTACAAATAACCCAGAGATGCATTTTAAATAAAAGGACATATTCTACTCATGTAAGAACACCAGGCAGGCCCCACAAATAAGCCAGA
>JAXCMG010000088.1:1685816-1717772 GCA_034642415.1 Podarcis siculus | reverse complement strand
AAGCCAGAGATGCATTTTAAATAAAAGGACACATTCTACTCATGTAAAAACACGCTGATACCTGGACCATCCGCGGGCTGTATTTAGAAGGTAATTGGGCCAGATCCAGAGCCCTGGCCTTAGTTTACCTTCCCATGGTCTGTATCATCTCTCTCTAAACTAAAAACTAAACTAAACTAAAACTGAAGCGCATTCTTCTCCCTCAAAGCAAAAATGGTCCCTCTCCCCATATGGATGGCTTTAGAAGACGATTGGACAAGTTCATGGAGGGGAGAGGGCAATCGCTGCAATGCTTTTGAATCCCAGTTCCTGGAAACTACAGGAGGGGAGAGATCTCTTGTTCCTGGGTACCATTTCAGTAGCTGCTTGACCACCCTGAGGACAGGATGCTGGAGCCCCCATTGGCCAAATCCGACTAGTGCAGGAGTCTTCTTAAGTTGACTGGGATGCTAACTGGAGAGGGCTATAAGCTCTTACGTCTGGCTGGTCCTTTCCCTTTCAAGATGGTCCGGGTTAGGAATGCACAGAGACCTCTCCCTTCCCCCCCCCCCACCGTGGCTGTAAGCCAAGCCCTCTTTTTGAGCATCAGCACACATAACTCTGCCTCTTCTCTGCAGACTTCAGAAGAGGAGCTCTTCAGCACCACGGAGGAGAGCCCAGCATTCGTCGAATTCCTTGAATTCTTGGGCCAGAAAGTCAAGTTGCAGGACTTCAAGGGGTGAGTAGAGTCGGGACAGAGGGAGAACAGGGGCCTCCTTTACATCTGCCCCCCACATCCAGAGATCCAGCTGCATGCCGGGGGGAGGGGCGCAGTTGTTTTTCGCTCCTGAAATCGCTCAAAGCTGTTGGCAGTACAGCCCTCAAACTGGTCTCAGGCCTGTGTCTTTCTGTGGGGTGCAGGTTTCGGGGTGGCCTTGATGTGACCCACGGGCAGACAGGGACAGAGTCGGTCTACTACAACTTCCGAAACAAGGAGATCATGTTCCACGTCTCCACCAAGCTGCCCTACACGGAGGGGGATACCCAGCAGGTAGGGACGTGTTTGCGGAGGAAAGCGCAGCCAGGAGGGCAGAGGAAAGGCGTAGCCGGCAGTGCACCGGTGGAAGCACCGCCTTACGAGCTGCTGGAGCTCACAGCTTGCCTGGACTTGGTTGCCTCCTGGCCTGAAACCCCCTTTGTGTGTGTTTTTTCCCCACCTCCCGGGTGAGCAAAAGCGAGTGGGACTGAAACAATGACCCTCTCCTCTCTCTCCTCCTGCTCATAGCTGCAGAGGAAACGGCACATCGGGAACGACATCGTGGCCATCATCTTCCAGGACGAGAACACGCCCTTCGTCCCGGACATGATCGCCTCCAACTTCCTGCACGCCTACATTGTAGTTCAGGCCGAGAATCCCTGTACGGAGAACACACTCTACAAGGTGGCTGGGCTTTTATTGCTGGAGTCAGTTAGCTCCGGGTGCCGGAACCTGGAATGGCGATGGGTGGTTGGGGGTACTTTACTAATATTACCATTAGCATTATTGATTCAATTGATTACCCACCTTCCACCAGCGGGTACCGTATTTTTCGCTCTATAAGATGCACCAGACCATAAGACAGTACTGTGTCCAGTTCTGGGCACCAGAGTTCAAGAAGGACACTGACAAACTGGAACGTGTCCAGAGGAAGGCAACCAAAAAGGTCAAAGGTCTGGAAACGATGCCTTATGAGGAACGGCTAAGGGAGCTGGGCATGTTTAGCCTGGAGAAGAGGAGGTTAAGGGGTGATATGATAGCCATGTTCAAATATATAAAAGGATGTCACATAGAGGAGGGAGAAAGGTTGTTTTCTGCTGCTCCAGAGAAGCGGACACGGAGCAATGGATCCAAACTACAAGAAAGAAGATTCCACCTGAACATTAGGAAGAACTTCCTGACAGTAAGAGCTGTTCGACAGTGGAATTTGCTGCCAAGGAGTGTGGTGGAGTCTCCTTCTTTGGAGGTCTTTAAGCAGAGGCTTGACAACCATATGTCAGGAGTGCTCTGATGGTGTTTCCTGCTTGGCAGGGGGTTGGACTCGATGGCCCTTGTGGTCTCTTCCAACTCTATGATTCTATGATTCTATTCTATGAGACACACCTAGTTTTTGGAGGAGGAAAACAAGAAAAAAAAGATTCTGAATCCCAGGAGCCAGAACAGCAAGAGGGATCACTGCGCAACGAAAGCAGCAATCCCTCTTGCTGTTCTGGCTTCTGGGATAGCCGCGCACAGCCTCTCCCGGGCAGCATGATGAAGGCTCCCCCTGCCCGGAAGAGGTTGCGCATGGCTAAGCTGCCCTCTGTCCCTTCCCCCACCTCCCGCAAAAGCCAGCCAATGGCCGTGCGCTCTTTAAAGGGAGCCTCTTGGGGGCTTTTCTGGGTGGTGGGGGATAGCCAGGGATAGCTGCGCAAAGCCTCCGCAGGGCAGTGGGATGAAGGCTTCCCGCTGCCCTGTGGAGGCTTTGCATGGTGAAGCTAGAACGGCGAGAGGGAACGCTGCACAGCGCTCCCTCTCACTGTTCTGGCTTCTGGGATAGCCGTGCAGCCTGCATTCGCTCCATAAGACGCACACACATTCCCCCTTTTTAGGAGGGGAAAGCTGCGTCTTACAGAGTGAAAAATACGGTAATTGACAGCAATTACAAACTGAAAACAGTTAAAGCAGGTTACAGTCGCAGAAAGAGGGTGGGCCCTATAAACACCCAGGGCTGCCAGAGGCCAGGGGAAAAGGGTGTGTTGTACAGTGAAGGTGCCCAGCGGACCTCTCTGGGGTGGGAGTTGCACAACATAGGGGGTGCTGGCTTAGAGAAGGCTCTGCCTCAGGCCGCCACCACCCAAACTTCAGAGGGAGGTGGAGCGACAAAGGGGGACACCCCCTTGCTGATACTTCACACCCCGGAGGGTCCGTAAAGAAGAGCACAGAATTATAGAATTGTTGAGTTGGAAGGAGCCCCCCAGTTCTCATCTAGTCCACCCCCTCTGCAAAGCAACTAAAGAACCCCTGACAGATTCAACCTCTGCTTTTAAAATCTCCAACAAAAGAGGAGTCTGTCCCACCATCATATAGCTCTTATTGCTGGAAAGTTCTTACGAATATTTTACAGGAATTTCCTTTTTCCGCCATCTTAATCCACCTGAGTTCTCTGCTCAGCTCTCAAAAAGGAGTGATGCAGACAAGGGCCCCAAGGCATTTTAAAAATAAATAATTTTTTTAAATCAATTTGTTTATTTGGTTTTTCAAATTAAAGTTTTACAGAGATATATTAAACATAAATCGTAAAAACAGGATTCTAAGGAATCTGCTGGACTTCCCTCCTCTCCTTTGTGGGTCCTACTATTAATCATTTCGTCCCACATCTTTTATGATGATCCAAATTTTTTTACATCTCCATTGTATCCACAATTCGCCCTTAAACTACAAGTGATATTCCAATCCTACTAACCGTTTTAGCGGCCTTTAAGATAAGCTATAAATTTTCCCCATTCCTTGTTAAAATTTTGGTCTTCCTGATTTCTGACTCTTCCGGTCGTTTTAGCCATTTCGGCATAATCCATCAATTTCATCTGCCATTCTTCTTTCCATCTCTGGATAACTTCTAGGCAGCTTCTGGAGCTTCCTGCTTGCATCTCTCTCTCTCTCCCCGCCCCCTCTTTCTCTCCAGGTCTCTGTCACTGCCCGGGACGACGTGCCTTTCTTCGGACCTCCGTTGCCCAACCCGGCCGTTTTCCGAAAGGTGAGTTTTCCTGCAGCCGACCAGCTGGGCTTTGACGCTCCTTCCTCCTTCACCTCTAGGCTCTCCTGGTGTCAAGGAAAGTGAAGGGAACCAGGGGTACCTCCCTGTATCCCCTGTGAGCATCAGTTGCCACTGCCTGTGGATGAGGCACAGCTGGGTCTCTCCAGACCTCCCCCCACCCCGGCCAATCGAGCCTTGGAAGAGGAATCATGTGCAACCACGGCTAATGTACTGAGCCTGGTGCATTCATGGCAATACCCTCTTCAGTTTGAGATTGTAATTTAATTAGCACATGCAAAATGACCCAGGTTGATTTTAACAGGAGTTGCTTGCAACTTAAAACCTAGGCAGAGAGAGAGGTGTTATGTCTGAATCAGGCCAGAGTGTTTTTCCACACAGTGTTTTCCAGTTTGGTATTTTCTATCCAGGGGGTTAATTTAGGTTGGGATTCAAATGAGTTTTTGTATTCATGGAACAAAATTCTCCCCTCCCTTTGTGCGGTGGTGGAGGAACCCTCTCCAGCACCCGGGGCGGGACGCCAAGGTGCGGGGCGAACCACACGGTGGCGCATGCGTGATGTCCGTACGGACTGCGCATGCGCAGCAGCCCATACAAACTGTGCGCATGCTCTCGACCGCTCTACAGCTGGGGGGAGGCAGCAGGCTATCTTGTCACACACACCCCAGAGTGGTACCCAGGGCAGACCGCCCCCTCGGCTCCCCCATTCATACGCCCCTTCTTTGTGTGTTGCCAGAAGCCCTAACTCTGCTCTGGCGCATAGGGAGAATTTCCAGTGCAGGTTTATGGGGTACAGTGAGAAAAGAGGGATGGAAAGCCCTATTTTTTTGGGGGGGGGGGGTATTATTGGGTTGCTTTTGTTTTTATTAAGTATTTTATGTTTTTATATTGTGCTTTTATGTTGTAACCGCCCTGAGACCTGCAGGTGTAGGGTGGCATATACATTTAATAAATCATCACCATCAGCAGCAGTGGGTCATCATTTGCCTTTAACTGGCGTCAAGGAAGGGGCCATGGCTTGGCTGCAGGAGCACTTCCTTTGCCTTTGCAGAAGGTCTATGGCATGGGTAGGCAAACTAAGGCCCGGGGGCCGGATCCGGCCCAATCGCCTTCTAAATCCGGCCCGTGGACGATCTGGGAATCAGCGTGTTTTTACATGAGTAGAATGTGTCCTTTTATTTAAAATGCATCTCTGGGTTATTTGTGGGGCCTGCCTGGTGTTTTTACATGAGTAGAAGGTGTGCTTTTATTTAAAATGCATCTCTGGGTTATTTGTGGGGCATAGGAATTCATTCATTTTTTCCCCCTCCAAAATACAGTCCGGCCCCCCACAAGGTCTGAGGGACAGTGGACCGCCCCCCCCCCCGCTGAAAAAGTTTGCTGACCCCTGGTCTATGGGCTCAGTCAGGGATGGCGGGAGTTGCGTTCCATTTCCCATCTTCCCGTTTTCCTTGCTCAGGGCCCCGACTTCCAAGAATTCCTCCTGACGAAGCTGATCAACGCTGAGTACGCCTGCTACAAGGCGGAGAAGTTTGCCAAACTGGAGGTGAGGAGCTGCTCAGCTGGCAGGGGTTCCACTGCTTCCTGCCAACTTCCGGGTGGGGGCGGGATTGGGCTAGTCTACACATCCCCACCCGCCTCCCCTCCAAGCTTTCCCCATCCCTCTCTCTGATCAGCCCTTAAACCCACCCCGGTTCCCTCCTGGCTGCAGGAGCGCACGCGAACAGCTCTGTTGGAGACCCTCTATGAGGAGCTACACCTCAACAGCCAGTCCATGATGGGCCTTGGGGGAGATGAGGACAAGATGGAGAACGGCAGCGGGAGCAGCGGGGGCTTCTTCGAGTCCTTCAAGGTGGGTGCGTGTGAGCAGGGGCCGTCCCTGAGGTAGATGCCTCGGGTGGTGGAATCCAAGGTGTGGCTCTGTGCCCCCCCAAAAAAAAAAAACCCAGAGAAGAAGCGGCTGCATCAGCTTCTGTGTCTGGCAAGATGCCACAGAGGTCTCTGCTCTAGAGAGATCTTGCCAGAAGCCGCAGCTAAATGAAGCTCAGCGGAAACGGCCAGGGATGTGTGCATGGCGCATGCACAGAGCAGCACTTTACCATGTTGCCCCAAACTGTGAGACAGGATGCGTCACCCCCACCTGTGCGAGAGAGGTGTGGGGAGCAGGTGACGTCACCCAGGGTTGAGAGGCATCCCCCCAATGCCTCGTTTGGGGCACGGGGATTTCCCCACATGGTCGCTGGCTTTGGCTGGTGGTTCCCAAAATTTGGGAACCCTTGGTTCCATAAGTACATCCCTATAACCCCCTACCCCATCAGAAGTATCACAATAAAATCCAATATAGTCATACCTCAGCTCCCAAACGCCTTGGGAGTCGAACGTTTCGGCTCCCGAACGATTGAAAACCAGAAGCAAGTGTTCCGGTTTTTGAACGTTCTTTTGGAAGCCAGACGTCCGACAGGGCTTCCGATTGGCTGCAGGAGCTTCCTGCAGCCAATCAAAAGCCGCGCTTTGGAAGTTGAATGTTTTGGAAGTCAAACGGACTCTGTTCAACTTCCGAGGTACGACTGTACAGTGATGGTTGACTGCATGTGTTTTCCTAATCCAGCTATTTGATTTGATTAATTCAACGCAACCGATCAGCTGGTTCCTGCCAAACTAGATATTGCACAAGAAATATTTTTGCGCGTTCTTGCTAACCCAGACAAAAGGGCGAAAGAAATTCGTGGCATGAAATTATTTCTAAGTAAGCTGCAAAAGCTTTCCCCCGCCACAGATGTTTGGCAACTACTTTGCAATAAAATCAATAGCTGTTACCAGTCTTCTCACCACTCTGAATCCGTAACAGCATCTTTAGTTAGGGCAAGGGATGTCCCCTACCTGAAACTCTGGTGGGGAGTCATCACAACCCTGAACTAGGTAGATCCAAGGAGGTTGGCACCATACGAGGCAGTGTCCTCTTTACAGCTGCCTTTTTTGTTCACAACCATGAGGACTAGGAACTTGTCACCTTTTTTCGTAGGGGGAGGGGGGAAGGGCCAAAGCTCAGTGTCAGAACACCTGCTTTGCATGCAGAAGGCTACAGGTTAACAATCCTCAGAGGTAGCATCTTCAAGTAGGGCTGCCTCTAAAAACCCTGACTGGGAGCGGCCGCCGAGACCATATAACACTGGTCTTGAAAGGCCTACATTGGCTCCCAGTACATTTCCGAGCACAATTCAAAGTGTTGGTGCTGACCTTTAAAGCCCTAAACGGCCTCAGTCCAGTATATCTGAAGGAGCGTCTCCACCCCCACCGTTCTACCCGGACACTGAGGTCCAGCACCAAGGGCCTTCTGGCGGTTCCCTCACTGCGAGAAGCCAAGTTACAGGGAACCCGGCAGAGGGCCTTCTTGGTAGTGGCGCCCGCCCTGTGGAATGCCCTCCCACCAGATGTCAAAGAGAACAACAACTACCAGACTTTTAGAAGACATCTGAAGGCAGCCCTGTTTAGGGAAGCTTTTAATGTTTGATGTATCACAGTATTTTAATATTTTTTGGAAAGCCGCCCAGAGTGGCCGGGGAAGCCCAGCCAGATGGGCGGGGTATAAATAATAAGTTATTATTATTATTATTATTATTATTATTATTATTATTATTATTATCCGTTGCTGCCGGTCAGTGTAGACAATCCCTGAGCTACAAGGGCTCTCCCTATAAAACAGCTCTGTAGGCTGCAGCCTATCTGCGTCACATTGAATTTCATCATAGGATCATAGCACTGCAGCTAAAGAATTACGAAGTTTCGGCGGTTGGGCGGGAGTATCTGCGTCCGGGCAAAGGACTCCCACTCCGCCAGTCTGACCCCTCTCAATTCCCTGCCCCATTGCCCAAGGGCTGTAGGGCCGGGAGCCTGGCTGCGAGGGTGAAGAGGGTGGGGCTCCGGTGACACGACATCCGTTTCCCCCCTTTGCAGAGGGTGATCCGCAGCCGCAGCCAGTCGATGGATGCCATGGGGCTCAGCGGCAAGAGGCAGAACACCGTCTCCACCAGCCACAGCGGGAGTTTTGGCCACAACAACCCCGACATCGCCAAAGCCGCAGGCATAGTGAGTGCCCCCCCTTCCCCAAATCCCCTGGTTTCCTCCCGAGTCCCTGAATTCCCCACCCCACCCTTCCCCCTCCCGCCACATCTCCTCCCTAGTAACTCCTGCCCCTTCTTGACCCAGCCGCTCTGAACGCCTCATTCCTCCCCCTCCTTATCTGTGCCTCCCCCAATTAAAAGTCATTTCCCGGGTTGACTTTCCTGTCCCCTTGCTTCCTGCGCTAAGCTCCCTCGAAACAAGTCCATTATTAACCGGCGAAGTTTGCCAGCTCCTCACTCATTCAGCAATGCATCACCACTTTGGGGAGTGAAATTGACTGGACCAGATTGCAAACAGGGTTTTCTCCCCACCCGGAAGTGAAATTGACTGGACCAGGAGCTCCTGGTTATCCGGTCCAGTCAATTTCATTCTTGAAGCGGGAGCGGGGAGGAGTTGCTTATGATGTGGTCCAGTCAATTTCACATTATTTGACCATTATGGACTTCTGTAAGGGCCTTGGCTCGGTAGTAATGCTATCCCGGAGTCATAGAATCATAGAATGTAAAGTTGGAAAGGACCATGAGGGCCATCTAGTTCAACCCCCTGCAATGCAGGATTTTTTTGCCCAGCATGGGGCTCCAACCCATGACCCCCCAGATTAAGAGCCTAGTGCTCTACTGACAGAGCTACCTGCTTTGTGTGCAGAAGGCCCCCAGGTTCAATCCCCTGCAAGCATCTTCAGGTAGGGCTGGGAATATCAAACCCTAGAAAGCTGCTGCCAGTCAGAGCAGAGAGTACTGAGTCAGGTGACCCCAAAAGCATGGCTCTGTACAAAGCAATTTTCTATGCAAAGAGCAGCCATTAAGAATGAAGGGGGGGAGGGACAGACTAATTGTGCTTCTCCTCCCAGCCACCCCTGCATTGAGGTTTCCATAAATCCATTTGGCCCTCCCAAGCAGCCGGTTCTCATTGGGGCTGGCAGCAAAGTCATGGCCAAGAGCAGGCACGCTTTGGGCGCGGTGCTTGCAAGTGGCCAGTAGGTGGCGCTCGCACTCCAGAGCTGGGGCAAAGTTAAGAAATGAAAACAGCTGGGAGTCTCCAAGCAAAACCATGATATTTCCATGCACCCCACCACCACCAAAAAAAATAAAATAAAAATGAGCAGGCGGGGGTGGCCTGTTTGGTTCTTATTTTAGATCCAGAGACCTAAGGCTTGCACGTTCCGTTGCTCTGAGCCGATCGGCATGAGAGAACCTTAGGCACACGCGGCCCCCGCCTCCCTTTCATGCAATCGCTAACTCAAGTGTGTGTACCTCCAAAAGGGTGCAAAAGTCCAATTATTCCACCTCCGGTCTGGGCTGCAAGGATGGCAAGCTGCAGGGTGGGGGGTGGGCCTGGAGCAATGCGGTCACCGCCACTTTCCTGCCCTAGCTGCAGAAGAGGTGGGTACAGGGGAAAGAGGCATGGCGCTTGCATCCTACAGTGCCCTGGTTAGGAACGGGGGGGGGGGAGTTTTGACCCTCCAGATGCTGCAGAGCTCCAACTCCCATCATTCCTTGCGGTGGCTCCTCTTCTGCTAGTAAAGTGTGGGTCTTACAGTGGCTCTGGGTGCCCCACTCCTGTCACATTGCAGCAGGGTTGGACGCGGGTTGCACTGTGGTCTAAACCACAGAGCCTAGGGCTTGCCGATTAGAAGGTCAGTCGTTCGAATCCCCGCGACAGGGTGAGCTCCCGTTGCTCTGTCCCAGCTCCTGCCAACCTAGCAGTTCGAAAGCACATCAAAAGTACAAGTAGATAAATAGGTACAGCTCCGGCGGGAAGGTAAACGGCATTTCCGTGCACTGCTCTGGTTCGCCAGAAGCGGCTTAGTCATGCTAGCCACATGACCCGGAAGCTGTCTGCGGACAAATGCCAGCTCCCTCAGCCTATAGAGCGAGATGAGTGCCGCAAACCCTCAGTCGTCCACGACTGGACTTAACGGTCAGGGGTCCCTTTACCTTTACCTGGACTCTTATTCTTATTCTTCTTTGGTGATCCCTCATAGCCGGATAAGATTGTCTCCCATAAACACGGTTTTAACAGCGAGTCCATAAGTGACTGTGGAGGCCAATTCTGGATCCACATATCCTTCCACAGTGAGGTCAGAGATTTCCGGGTGGGAGTTGATCACGACGAGGGTTTGCCAAGTGTTCAAGCGTCTTCAAAGCCCATGACACCTTTGGTAAAGGCTGTTCTCCAATTGGAGCGCTTGCAGGCCAGTGTTCCCCAGTTGTCGGTGTTTAGCCTACATGTTTTTAAGATTTGCCTTGAGTCTTTAAACACCTCAACTCTACAATCTTATGATTTATGACCCCTGGCCAGGGTCCATGTTGTTTGGAGCTCATGAGAATTGGGAATCCACCCTGGAGGGCCAAATTTTCCCCATCCGTCGACTAGAATATTACTTGCCTTCACTGCCCAGACCAATTCCCATCACAGCTCTGCCTTCCTCTAATGTAGAGATGGAGAACCTCTGGCTTTTCAGCTGAGCTTTGACTCCCTAGCTGGTGGCAGGGGCTGATGCGAGATGTACTGTATTTTTTGCTCTATAAGACACACTTTTTCCCCTTCAAAAATTAAGGGGAAATGTGTGTGCGTCTTATGGAGCGAATGCAGGCTCCTTGTCTTCAGCGATAGCAACGCGAAGCCTCCAAAGCGCAGAGAGAGAGCTCTGCCTGAAGCCCCCGGAGATAGCTGCCTGAAGTCCCCGGAGCGCAGCGGGAGTTCGCACTGCGCTCCGGGGGCTTCAGGCAGCTATCCGCAAGCCTTGGGAGCGCAGCAGGAGTTCCCACTGCGCTCCGAAGGCTTGCGGATAGCCGCCTGAAGCCTGCAGAGCGAGAGGGGTCGGTGCACACCGATCCCTCTTGCTCTCCAGGCTTCGCTTCGCTGGAGAGGCGCTGCACAGTTTTCCCTCTCTGCGCAGCGCCCCTTCAGCGAAGCGGGAGGAGAAATGGAAGGGGCTCCATTTCTCCTGCCGCTTCGCTGAAGGGGCGCTGAGCTGAGAGGGGGAGAATTTTTTTTCCCTGTTCTCCCCCTCCTTTGGTCCGGTGCGTCCTATAGAGCGAAAAATACGGTACCGGTAGTTCAGCAGCCTCTGGAGGGCCCAAGATTCCCGGCCATTTTTTTCCTAGCGGTTGGGGTGGGTGGGTAGCCCAGCTTAGTAGCCGACCGGAGTCCTACGGAGGCACTGTGAACAAGGGCGCTAGGATCAGGCGGAAGGCTGGATGGGCACAGATCAGGAGGAGGAGCTTGGCATATGGGGTGGAGAAGCTGCCCTATTCCACACAATACCCGCAGCTGCTCCCCATTGCAGACCGCGGGCAAAATCCAGCCAACGCAACCCCCCCCCCCAATTGCTATTCATACCCCAAACTGACCTGCTGTGACCCAACACGGGGTCCCCCAAATTGCAGCATTTTGCTCCCTGCTTTCTACCCGCGCCATGGCCGATTCCATGCCCACCCCCTCCATCCGGGGACCCCAGCATAGCTGTCAACTTTTCCCTTTTCTTGCGAGGAATCCTATTCGGAATAAGGGAATTTCCCTTTAAAAAAGGGGGAAGTTGACAGCTATGGACCCCGGCCTGCCTTTGAGCTTTAGCCATTTTTATGATGACCTGGCACCATTTTGTTTTGCATGACCTCTCTCTTTCTTTCTCTTTCTCTCTCATTCCTTTGTTCCCCCTCCCTTTCCTCTCCCTGTCCTTTTTTCTTCTTCTGCGCTCTCTCTGCCCGCTTACCACAGTCATTGCTTGTCCCCGGAAAAACGCCAACTAGGTACGGACGACGAGGCAGCGCCATAGGCATAGGAACCATAGAAGAGGTGGCTAGTTTTTCTCTCTATCTCTCTTGGTGTCTCTCTCACTGCCTCTTGCCCTGTGGCTGCCCCCTACCCCCCCCCTGCATGTTGGGGGGGCACATCCCACCCCCGGTACTCCCCATCGTCCCTCTAGACCTCCGGTGGGGGGCTGGGGTGCAGGAGGGAACACCCAGGTTAATAATTCTCGCTCCCTCCTGCAAAAGTATTTTGGTAAAACCGAAAAGCTGGGTAGCTTTTCAGTCGGTCCTAATAAAAGAGGCACTGCTACCACTTCTGTTTTGATTTTACTTATGTTTTAATCAGCTTTCGGGGGGGGGAGCAATTAACAACGATTTCTCAAAACAGGATGACAGTACTAAAGCTGTATTGTTATTGTGGTTGTTGCCATAATTATCCCGCCCTCCTTCTGAATCAGATAAGGGGAACCTTCTCGGGAGGGCCTTCTCGGTGGTGGCGCCCGCCCTGTGTAATGCCCTCCCACCAGATGTCGAGGAAATAAACAGCTATCAGACTTTTAGAAGACATCTGAAGGCAACCCTGTATCGGGAAATTTTTACTATCTAATGTTTTGCCATTTTTTTATGTGCTGTAAGCCACCCAGAGTAGTATAAAATTATTGTTATATTATTATTATTATTATTATTATTATTATTATTATTATTTGTTGCTGAACTACAGTTCCCATAGGGATTGCCCACCCTCTGCTAGCAATGGAGGGAGCTGTAGTTCAGCAACATCAGGGTGGACCAAAGGTTCTCCGTGCCTGTGCAGGAACCCAGTCTCCCAAGTTTTTCTTGTTAAAAATAAATAACTGAGTAAAAGGGTTGTGTGAGCTGATGGTGGTGTGAGGAGGATGCCAGCCCCACAGAGCACACTTGTGCCCACCTTGCCATGCTTTCCCATTCACTTGAGCCACTCACCCCCCATCCTGCCTGACCCTCACCCTTCCTCTTTCCTGCAACCAGGGAGTCCCCCGTTGTAAATGGAGGCACTCTGCTGAGCACCGTCAAAGTGAAGTCTGGATCCATCTCGCATGACTCCCTGTTTCCCCACCTCAAAAGTGTCAACGAGGGTGCTATAAGATTTGTAGGTGCCTTTGCAGATCCTTCTCCGTATATTCTGCGCCAAGCTTTACCCATATGCCTTTACTCAAGGAAGTTGGGTTGCAGGGACTAACCTTCATTGGCCCCGGACTGGCTGAAGGAGACATAGACAGCCATCTACATTGCAGCCTTAAACAGGTTAAAATTCCAGTGGTACCTTGGTTCTCAAACTTAATCCGTTCCGGAAGTCCGTTCCGAAACCAAAGCGTTCCAAAACCAAGGCGCGTCTTCCCATAGAAAGTAATGCAAAACGGATTAATCCATCCCAGACTTTTAAAAACAACCCCTAAAGCAGCCATTTAACATGAATTTTACTGTCTAACGAGACCGTTGATCCATAAAATGAAAGCAATAATCAATGCACAGTGGTACCTCAGGTTACAGACGCTTCAGGTTACAGACTCTGCTGACCCAGAAATAGTACCTCGGGTTAAGAACTTTGCTTGAGGATGAGAACATAAATCACACGGTGGCAGCGCGGCAGCAGCAGGAGGCCCCGTTAGCTAAAGTGGTACCACAGGTTAAGAACAGTTTCAGGTTAAGAACGGACCTCCAGAACAAATTAAGTTCTTAACCCGAGCTACCACTGTACTGTACTATAAAATAAATAAGACAGTATTGTAGATGATAAAAAAAATTAAATTTATTTTTTTACCTACACTGATGATAGTTATTGTTTGGATGGGGGGGCTTTTATCCATTTCCGCATTCACACAATCAATCGATCAGTAGCTGAACTGGGTTCCACATAGTCACAAAAACAAATGAACCGAAAAAGCCTCAAAAACGAAAATACAAAATAAATTGCAAGAACAAAAGCGCCCAACTGAATCCGTTCTGGAAGTTCTTTTGACTTCCGAAATGTTCGAAAACCAAGGCGCAGCTTCTGATTGGGGCAGGCGCCCCGAAAACAATCGCTGACAGCCACATCAGACATTCGGCTTCCGAAAAATGTTCCAAAACCAGAACACTTGCTTCTGGGTTTTGGGCGCTTGAGAATCAAGGCGTTTGAGAACCAAGGTACCACTGTAGTTCCCGTGGCTCCTACGCCAGGGAGCCATGGGAACTGTAGTTCTGGGAGATTGCCATTTTGGGGTCCCTGCTGGAAAACATGGTGGTGGTTATCCCTACCTATGACTCTAGCGTAGAAACACCTGCAAAGCCCTGTGATGGTGGCACCCTCTTGCCCACAAGCTCCTACCGTACCTCCGTTTCTACGGCAGCCATTTTGTGGTGGCCAACTCGGTCCCAGTCGCTTGCCCCTTTTGCACCCTTCTCTGCCAGCGCCCTGCTCCCCTCCTTTTACGAGCGCATTGCCACGTTTCTCTTTCTCTCTGCCTGATGGGCTTGCCTCTCTTCCAGTCCCTGATAGTCCCTGGAAAGAGCCCGACACGGAAGAAATCGGGGCCCTTCAGCTCCCGGCGGAGCAGCGCCATCGGGATTGAGAACATCCAGGAGGTGCAGGAGAAAAGGTGGGGTGCGGGGGGGGGGGGGGGAGTGAGGTGGAAGGGATGGAGGTGGGCAGTTTTGCTTCTTCTTCTATTTTACTAACAGATTCTTCTTATCTTGTCATTTTCTTAACTGTTTTTCAATCTAAACCTTGAGATTTATTTTTTTTGTCCAAAAGTTCATTCAGGTTGCAATTGCGTGGCGAGTTCCCGCCCCCCCCAGTGGAAATAAAGACACATGACACAATTATTAAGGTTAATGGGCTAAAAAAGGCCACAACTTTATTGGTTACAGGTGATGAGCGGTATTGGCTTAGGCATTGGTCCTAACCGACTATATCTGACTTCAGCCTGTCCGGGAAGGGTTAACCACCAGTAGGGGGAGTCCTACTGATGCACATCAACTAGGAACTCCCCTGGGGTCACCAATAGGGGGCGTGCCTTAGGCCCTCACCTCCCCAGGCCACACCCCCTGGAATCCTTTATCGGACTACCCTTCAATATGTGGGGCAGGTGATGGCGCTTCCTCCCCTCTTCCATCTACAGAACAATACCAATGCCTAACCGCCAATACCCAGAAAGTTGTGACGATTTGCTACAAGGTAGGCAAAGACCAATTGTCTGGTGCCAATTTGCCAATTGGAAAAATTCCTACCAGGCCCCTCAATGGCGACCAACCAAGGTCCATAGCAAGATCAAGGAACAAAAACCTTATAGGGCAGGAGGGTGGGAAACAGGAACTGCAGGTAGGCGCAAAAAAAGGGAGATCCCCGGCTGCAATTGGCTGGCCAGGGGGTGATGTGGCCGGGAATTCCCTCAATCGCATAGGGGCTGGGCTCCAGCCGCCACGCACGTGGTGGGGTCGTGAAGCCCGCAACCCCACCTCCTCTGTAGGACGGAAGTGGCTTTTCCAAAGCAATACGAGAAGCGCAACACAAAACCAACATTTAAAATTTAGTTGAGATTCCTGCATTGAAGGCGGTTGGCCTAGATGACCCTCCAAGTCCCTTCCAGCTCTGCAAATCTATGAAATCCGCAATTCTCCACATTTCCCAAGGCAGTTCTCCAGCCGAGTAATGTGTACAGATATATTCTGCATATATTCAGAGAACATAGCAGACAAAATTCATTGCGTTAGGAGATGTCCCTTTGCAAAAATGTGTATATTGGGCACAATTGTGTACAAATGTGTGTATTTTAGGAGAAATTCACACTAACTGCTGTGCCAACTTTTAAATGCCCGGTGAAAGCTTTTCTATTCTATACAGGCAATTAAGAATGCAGTGGAACCTCGGTTTTCGAACGTAATCCATTCCAGAAGACTGTTCTGAGTTCCGAAACGTTCAAAAACCAAAGCTCAAAGGGAAGTCTGCAAATTCAATAGAAAAAAATGGAAAAACACGCAGCGGAAGCTGTTCGACTTCCGAGGCATGTTTGAAAATGGAAGCAATTACTTCTGGGTTTTCCAGCTTCCGAAACGTTTGGCTTCCGAGACGCTTGAAAACTGAGGTTCCACTGTACATCCTTCCACAATATTTAAATTATGTCTTGTGGAAAAACTTTTTAATACTGTTTTTTTATTGCACAGTTTTATGATTTACTGCTGTAAACTGCTACGATGCTTTTTAATGACGTGGCAGTATATAAATATTTTTATTTTTTTAAACCCCACAACTTTTCAAAATAATAAAAGTTCCCAAACGTGGAGAACTGAGCTTAAGAGTGCAAAAAATGAGAAATTGAGGAGGGGTCCCAAAATTGACAGTGACTGTTTGCCTACTGCTAAATCCAGCAATGCTCCCATCAGCGCGCCCCCCCAGCATCACATGATTGTGGCAACCAAGTCCTCCTCCCCACTCCCAAATTCTTTTGACTTGACCAGCAAAGCCAGCTGTATGTGCCCCACAGGGAAAGCCCCACCGGGACCCAGAAGACTCCGGACAGCGGCCATGTATCTCAGGAACCCAAGTCTGAGAACTCATCCAATCAGAGCTCTCCAGAGATGCCCACCACCAAGAACAGGTTGGCACATGTCTCTTGGCATAAGGTTGGCTTGTTGGGGACGACAGGAGGGGAGCGTTTCTCCTGTGTTTGGGTCTTGCTTGCGGGCTTCTAGTCGGGGCATCTGGTTGGCCACTGCGAGAACAGGATGCTGGACTTAGGTTCTTCATGCAGTGGGACACAGGTGGCACTGTGGTCTAAACCACTGAGCCTCTTGGACTTGTCGATCGGAAGGTCAGCGGTTCAAATCCCCATGACGGGGTGAGCTCCCATTGCTCTGCCCCAGCTCCTGCCAACCTAGCAGTTCAAAGGCATGCTAGTGCAAGGAGATACCTTATTTTTCACTCTATAAGATGCATTTTTCCCCTCCTAAAAAGTAAGGGGAAATGTGTGTGCGTCTTATGGAGCGAATGCAGGCGGGAGGCTCTGCTCAGCGCTCCCTTTAAAGAGCGTGCGGAGTGTGTGTGCGGCTCTTGGGGGCTTTTCCCCAAGGAGGGAGAAGGGCTGCCCTTCTCCTTCAGGGAAAAGCCCCCAAGAGCCGCACACACACTCCGCATGCTCTTTAAAGGGAGCGCAGCTCTTGGGGGAGCCTTAGCCGCGCGCAGCCTCTCCCAGGCAGTGGGATGAAGGCTCCCCTTGCCCGGGAGAGGCTGTGCGTGGCTATCCCATAAGCCAGGTAAATAGGTACCACTGTGGTGGGAAGGTAATGGGCATTTCCGTGTGCTCTGGTTTCCGTCACGGTGTCCCGTTGCGCCAGAAGCGGTTTAGTCCTGCTGGCTACATGACCCGGAAAATTGTCTGTGGACAAATGCCAGCTCCCTCAGCCTGAAAGCGAGATGAGCACCACAACCTCATAGTAATGCAGTGGTACCACTGGGGGGGGGGGAATTATGCACAGTCAACTCCTTAACCAGATTGCCTTGGCAGATCATGACGGATCACTGTCTCAGTTCTCGATGGGCCTTCTTTCTCTCTCTCCTTGCAGACCAGATCCTGTAGCCCCCAAACCAGACGCCCTGCGTGACTTCTCACGTTCCTCCTCCAGCGCTAGCAGCTTTGGCAGCGTGGCAGAAGAGCAGGAGGGGGGCCACGACGAAGACACCGGCATGGTAAGAGGGTCTCGACGGGCCAGAGCTCAGTACATGCAGGGAAGCTGCGATGGCGCTCCCAGCTGTTAAGGCTCAACAAAGCCCCGCTGCCCCTCCGGCTCATGAGGAGACCCTCCTTGGAGCCCGAAGAGGATGTCCTCTTCAGATTCTGGGGTGGGTCTCCTCGCAAGCCACTAGGACTCTCCAGGGGGCTCCCCATCTCCAGGTTCCACTTCTGGGTTCCCGGCACCAGATGCACACGGTTGCATAATGCAGAAGTGCAGAGTTGCTTGGTTTTAAGTTCTGTGTGTTTGTAAGGCTGTCAGTAAGCACTTGAGTTACTGTATTTGCCAGAATACAAAGCCACACTTTTTTCCCAAATTCCAACCGTGGAAAGTTAAAAGGTCGGCTTAAATCCATGACCTTACAAAAGTGGGCTTTTAAGATATCGATGCTGAAACAGACAAGCGGTAAAACGGAACCAAAAAATTGTTTTATTGCCAATTTGCGAGCTTGAGACTGTTCATTTGCCATTTATGGGTGCGAGTGCCTGCAGAATTGTAGCACCTGAATAGCGATTTGCGATTTTAGTGATTGTAGGGTAACTTTTGCAGGCTTGTGAGATCAAAGGCTTAAATTGGCTCGGAGTTACAATTCTACCAACTGCAGCGATTTTCAGCCTGTAACCCAATTTTAAGGGAGTGGCTTATATTTGGGTACAGTGGTACCTCGGGTTAAGTACTTAATTCGTTCTGGAGGTCCGTACTTAACCTGAAACTGTTCTTAACCTGAAGCACCATTTTAGCTAATGGGGCCTCCTGCTGCTGCCACGCCGCCGGAGCACGATTTCTGTTCTCATCCTGAAGCAAAGTTCTTAACCTGAAGCACTATTTCTGGGTTAGCGGAGTCTGTAACCTGAAGCGTATGTAACCTGAAGCGTATGTAACCCGGGGTACCACTGTATTGTCTTTGTTTCCCCCCCCCCCCTTTGAATTTTAAAGGTGCGGCTTATATTCAGACCAATACAGTATATTGTTTATTAAGAATAGTGCAGTAATTTCCCTTCTGTCTCCGGTCAAAGCAGCCGCCATGAAGAAATTATCTTAACACTCTAGACTGAGCTATACCCTGTGGATGGGAGATTAATAACATTTTTCAAGTCTGTTTTGCTGCCATGTGGATAACCGCAGACAAGGCTTAACATCTGTTCATGCATTTGTCCTGGAAGGCAACACTTTGCGATGGGTAATTGTTTTAAACGTTCGTAATAAATGAATAAAAAAGTAAGAACTGAGATCGCAGGGAAATGGACTGGAGAACACACAGGTAGCGAGAGTTCTGTTGCGACAAGGATGAATAAATGCCATCGGTTACAGGTGATAAAACTTGGCAATGCTTCTGTCACTCTCCTGTGCCATTGAAAAGACCGACACTTGTCTACCCGGCTCCTTCTCCCCCACCCACCAACACTGTGTCTTCCTTTTTGTGTCCACCCCCCCCAGGAGAGCCAGTCCTCATCAGGCACCCCCCACAAGCGGGACTCCTTTATCTACAGTACCTGGCTGGATGACAGCCTCAGCAACACCAGCGGGGGCAGCTCACCAGGTACCGGATTCCACTTTTACACCCCTCTCCGTTCTGCCCTGTGCAGTCCTTGCCTTGCAACACCCTTCGACACCACTGCAACACCCCTGCGAGGTGGGCCATGCAACCCCCATTTTGCATGCGTCAATCAGCGTTAATCACCACTTAATCACCACTTAATTATCTCTGTCAACAGAGTCTCGACAGAGACAACTAACCAGCCGTGTTGCCTCCCCGGAAGTCCTTAGTGCTCATATCTTCTAATGTACAGTGGTACCTCGGGTTAAAAACTTAATTCGTTCCAGAGGTCCGTTCTTAACCTGAAACTGTTCTTAACCTGAGGTACCAGTTTAGCTAATGGGGCCTCCTGCTGCCGCCGCACTGCCACCACATGATTTCTGTTCTCATCCTGAAGCAAAGTTCTTAACCCAAGGTACTATTTCTGGGTTAGCGGAGTCTGTAACCTGAAGCGTCTGTAACCCGAGGTACCACTATACACGTTTTTTGGCAAGCTAAATTTTTGGCATTTTTGGCCCAACCCTTCCTCTCAGCCTAGCCTACCTCACAGGATTACTGTGCGGATTAATTGAGCTTTTTATCCAAGGTGGGATATAATTGCAATAAATAAAACAAATAAACGAAATTTACATTTGATGCTAGTCCTACTCAAAGGAGAACCATTGAAAGTGATGGACGTGGCTGACTTTGATTCATTAATTTCAGGGTGTCTGCTCCGAGTAGGACTTATTTGAATGAACTTCCATATGATACGTTCATTAATGCCTGTATATTGATGCCCATTTTCCCCAATATATATTGATTTATTCTTTGCATTCATGTCTCACCTTTCCCTCCCCCCCTCAAAGGAGCTCTTCATTTAGTCCCTACAATGACCCTGTGGTGTAGGTTAGGCTGAGAGGCAATGGCTGGCCCCCAAGGTCACTGAGTGAGCTTCATGGCTGTGTGGGCAATTTGAACCCTGGTCTCCCAGGTCCTTCATTACTCCGGCTCTTTGGACACATCGTCTGGCCGGAGAGCTGAATCTGGAGAAGAGCAAAACCCAGAGAATAGCTGTGTTTTCCTTTCACGCATTGCTGAATTAGGTAGGCCCGTTCTTACAATGCAAACCAGACCGAATTTATCCACTGCTCCCATCCGGGTTTAATTAATCAGCGCTAACGAAAAGGCAGCCTACAGGTCTCTCTGTGTGTTATATGTTACCACCAGATGTTAGCAGGTCCTGATGCTGCTGTGCTTGCCTCTCCCTTCTTCCCATCTGTTCTTCCTCTCCCTTAAGGCACGGAGCTCATTGGCCTGCCTCATTGCGCTTCCTTTCCCAGGGATGGGGGAAGATGTTCTGCTCACGAATCAAAGCATCCTTTGCCTGCCTCTTGCTCTCCTCTTTGCCTCTTACTCTAAGGTTGCCAGATTTTGTTCAAAGAATCCAGGGACACTTTTCTTTTTTTTAAAAAAAAGAGGGGGAAATATTTTTTTTAAAAAAATAAGTAATATCTTCTCTTCCGTGGTCTCCTCTGTCGCACGGCCTTCCTCTGGGCTTCAGCCTGTTCTCTTGAAGCCCTAGCCGCCATGGAGTAGGCTCTGGTTGGGCCTGGGCTCAGCTACGTGTCCTTGCCCTCCTGGTGCCTCTCCTTCTTGGCAGCAGCGCGGCAAAGTCAGGGCTCCCCTCTTTTTCCTCCTTCCTCTTTCTCTCTCTTCCTTCTCCTTCTCCTCTCCTCCTTCTCCCTGCATCAGCTCCAGGGGTTTTACTGGCCCCGGAGCACTGCTGGGCAGTTGGCCAGGTGGCCAGGCGCTCTCGCTACCAGCTTGATTTGGGTTGCGGGAGGGGGGTCAGTGGTTTCCCCCAGTTGACGCACCGGGTCAGTGGTTTCCCCCAGTTGACGCACCGGGTGTCCCCGGTTCCTCCTTGGTAGTGGCAGCGGCAGTCTCAGCAGCCCGGTAGCGCAGTTGGCTCTGGCTGGCTTCAGGAGCTGCTTGCTGCTGCGGCGCCCGCCATTTTGCCTCGCCCGGTAGCACAATTGGCTCTGGCTGGCTTCAGGAGCTGCTTGCTGCTATGGCGCCCGCCATTTTGCCTCGCCGGAAGTCCCCATATGATGTGTCTTGTGCCGTTGAACCAATCACACAACATTCATTCCCTACTAATAAATCTGCAACACTTAAGATATAAATCCGGGGACATTAAATGAAATCCGGGGATGGATTTTGTCCGGGGACAGATTTGTAAATCCGGGGACTGTTCCTGGGAAACGGGGACGTCTGGTCACCGTATCTTATTCTGGAGGATCAATGTCAACTGGCCGTGCTGGTTTTGCTCTGCTGTCACACTTTAAGGCAGCGATGCTTTTGAATACCCGTAGCTGGAAACCGCAGGAGCAGAGAATTGCTCTTGCACTCGGGTCCTCTGTGCAGACATCCGGTAGGGCAGAAGTCTTCAACCTTTTTGAGTCCATGGCTCCCATGACAAACTACATCCTTTCTGCGGCACCCCAGTGGGGCTTAGGAGCCCAGTTAGGTCACACCTTGCCTGCCAAGCTGCCAGCCTCTTGCCCTTTTTTCAAACACCTTCCCTTGTGGAGTGTTCCCTCGGCCTCCTCTCCTCTCCCCTCTCCTTGGGAGTCCTCCAGGCAGCAGCCACGGCCACCCCAGGTCTCTGAGCCACCTCAGCTCCTGCCAGCCAGCTCTTCTCTCTCTTTGGTGATCCCTCGTAGCTGAGTAAGATTGTCTTCCATGAACACAGTTTTAACAGTGAGTCCGTAAGTAACTTTGTAGGCCACTTCTGAATCCACACGTCCTTCCACAGTGGGGACATAGGTTTCCAGGCAGGAGTTGATCACGGCGAGGGTTTGCCAAGCATGCCTTCCTCTTAGCACGTTTCTCCCTTTCATCCTGAGTTTGAGCGTTTTCAAAGCCCATGACACCTTTTGTAAAGGCTGTTCTCCAACTGGAGCGCACGCAGGCCAGTGTTTCCAAGTTGTCGGTGTTTATCCTACATTTTTAAAAGATTCTTCTTGGGAGAATCTTTAAACCTCTTTTGTTGACCACCAGCATTACGCTTTCCATTTTTAAGTTCGGAATAGAGCAGTTGCTTTGGAAGACGATATAATCAGGCATCCGCACAACATGACCAGTCCAACAAAGTTGATGCTGAAGAATCATTGCTTCGACCCCTGGCCACCCCCAGAGGGACCATTTGCCTGCGGAGCTTGAAGGCAGGGCTGCTGCAACAAACAGCCGTGCAAGCCTTTGGGAGGCAGAGACGCAAGAGGGCATCTGAGGAGGGAGGGAAGGAAAGAGGGACAGAGGCCAGTGTTGCCTCTGACCGTCATTCAAGGCATGCAACATGGCACACTGGTTAAAAATCACTGCCATAGGGGAATCCAGTTGGCCACTGTAAGAGCACAGTGAGTCCCCATTTAGACTGTTCCTGGTAAAGGCTATACTTACGTTGTTATTTCCTCCCCTGTCCTATTCTCCATCTTTCCAGGCCCTTCTCGCTCTCCGCAGCCAGACCCCAGGAAATCTACGGACCCCTCTTGTCCTGAAATAAAAATCCAACTGGAACAGTCCGAGCGGCAACCTCCCCACCTGGTGAGTGTGTGAGAGGGCCGGGTTTTGCCACAAACCCAGTCTTCCAGTTGCAGGGCATAGGCCTGCGAGTGTCTCAAGCCGGGATATGGGAGGAGGCGAATAGGAGGCAGTGGCATAAGGTGGGGATGTGGATTACTTTCCTGTGGGTGCGTTAGGAAAAGGACACCCTTCTGGTGTCTGTGGGACAGGGGCTGATCTTGCAGATGAAAGCAGTGGCTGACACATACAATTAACACAAAGTTAAACTACGGAACTCCCTCCCACTGGATGCAGTGCTGGCCACCAACGTGAATAGCTTTAAAACAGGGTCAGACAAATTCAAGAGCTATCGATGGCTACCAGCCACAATGGCTCTGCCTCCACTGTCGGCGGCAGCAGTGCTTCTGAATCCTGGTTGCTGGAAACCACAGGAGGGGAGAGTGTTGCTCTTGCGCCTGAATCCCGTTTGCTGGTATTGCATAACGGGCAACTGTTCAACCACTGTGGGAACAGGATGCTGGACAAGTTGGACTATTAGCCTGATACAGCAGCCAGGCTTTTTTATGTCCTTATGGAACCTCCAGGTTCAGAGGCAGTATATCTAGATTTCTAGCTTCTTAGGGGTATTTGGCAGTGGGCAGAAGGCACAAGGATTAGGGCAGGCTGGGAGGAGGTTGTGGGGCTCTGACACCGAGGTTTCCCCCTTGCACGAGCTGATCCATTCTGTGGTTTCCCTCGACTCCCCTTGCACGTGGCCTTAATGTGCTCTTCCTTTCTGTGTGTTCCCCGCAGAGCTGCTAGCCCTCCCTGCCCAGCCTCCGTGGATGCCTCTCCCCACAAGGTCAGACCCTCTTTTGTGTCTCGGATTTCACCCCGGCTCCAGTGCAGTGAGCAAGCCAGCAGGCCTTGGGCAAGTCTTCCCTGCCCCTCTCAGAGCAAGACCTATATTGCTCCAAGTTGTAAAAGGGGAAGGAGGACTGCTTCCTCCCTTCCACTTCTTGCCTTGGTGGGGCTGGCATTTCCTGCCCCAAAGAACCCTGCCCCTACCCAGGAGCACCCCATAAACACCCAGCCCCTTCCTTTGTGCCACCCTCTTGTGATGACCATGTGCATGTAAGGCATGTTCTCTAACTTAACCCTTTTCCTCCTTTATGTTTCCTGCCCCCCCACCCCCCAAAATAGCTCCAAATAGCTCATTGGTTTTTAAGCAGAGGGATTTTTAGCTGTGATCACTGCATGGCGGGGGGTCAGACTAGATGTCCCTTGGAGCCTCTTCCAGTTCTACAGCCCAGGGATTCTATTACCCTATTCATTGTGGTCTCCACCCCTCCGCTCCCTTCTCCACGATTAACCCCCAATCTTCCAATCCCGTTCCCCATCCTAAAAGGGTGAGGATGCCTTTAGGGGGACAAGTACAGTGGACGCTTGGGTTGTGAACATGATCCGTGCGGGATGCACGTTCGCAACCTGCAGCGTTCGCAACCCGCATCTGAGCATGCGCGGGTTGCGATTCAGTTCTTCTGCACATGCGCAAAGTGCGATTTAGCGCTTCTGTGCATGCACGACTGCCGAAACCTGGAAGTAACCCGTTCCGGTACTTCTGGGTTTCAGCAGTCCGCAACCCGGAAAAACGCAACCTGAAGCGGCTGTAACCCGAGGTATGACTGTACTGCATTTCCCATTTTTCCCAAACTGACTTCCTCCTCTTCCTCATCCGCCCTTCCCCTACAGCACACGGCGAAGAAGCACAAGCTGAGGGAATTGCGGAAGGCCCCCATCTTCGTCACGGCACAAGACTACTGCCCGGCCAGCAAAGCTGACCTGCCCAAGCCACCGTCTTAAGCAAGCAGCTGCCTCCCCCTACTCTCCTTCCGGTCTCTTTTGGCAGGGCAGCAAGGCACGCTGGGACTGGCCAGGCCTTGAGAAGAGGCTCTCGAGGTCCCTGCCTAATCCCCGTCCCCTCCATGAGCTGTGCTCGACACCCCCCCTGTCTCACCCCATTATTAGCTCTGGCCCTCCGCGGACGACGTCTCGCAGCCAGCAGTGATGCCTGCCAGACCCAACTGTGAAGCCAAGATGAGGCCGTGGCGCTCTTTGAATCAAAACATGGACAATCACCCACCCACATCCAGATCTCCCTGGCCCTTTTCTGCAATGGAGGTCTGTTTCGCTTGTCTCTAGAAGCAAGGGGCCGCGGGGTGGCTCTGCGGCTCTTGCATTGCCATCAAACTACCTTGGGAGAGGGAAACCAGCGTAGAAAACAAACCAAGAGCTCAGCAGTCTGGGTGCTTCAAGGGCACCTAAGGGAGGGGAGAGCTCCGGATCGGGAGCTTGGAGAGAAAAAGGAAACCTTGGGAAGATTCTCCAGCATTTCGGCACACCGGGGGAGCGGAACCGGAGACCCTGTTCCGGAAGCGCTGTGGCCGTGGAGTCTAAATCCTTTTGTGGTTCGCTAGAGGCTGGGACAGATCAACCACTCCTCTCTCCGTTTGTATAACAGCCATGCTCCCCGTTCCTGTGTATATATCCTGCCATCAGCTGCCAAGCCCATCAGCTGCTCTCCATCAGAAGTGGCACTGTGAATCCCCCCCCTCTACAGCTGAGCCTTGCTGCTGTGCTCATCCACACAGTCCGAAATCCTTTCTTTCCTAGTGGCACATCTGGCAATAACAGGAGCCAGGGCAGAATCGGAGGCGGCGTCCGGGTAACTTTGCATAAGGGTCCCCAAATATACGAACCCCCAAGACGGGGTGGATTGGCAGGGTTTGGGGGAACCCTTGTCCTCCCAGGCAACGTGTGACTCTCTCTCTTTCTCTCTCATTTTTTCTCAAAGTTTATCCCAAAGAATAATTGACAATTGACTCTTTATTTATTTTTTTGTTGCCGGGGGACAGCTGACATCCAAGGCACTTAGAACAACAGCCATTGAACTGCTTCTGTCCCATTTATCTCTCTTTTTTGGTGGGGGAGCAGCAGCCCGTTCCACAATAACACCCTCCCCTTTGCATGCTGCGTGTCGTCTCTTCATCAAGAAAAACCAGATAGAGCCAGACAGAGGTTGCCCTAAACAAAGGGGGGAAAGTCGGGATACGGGATAGGGGTTGCATCACCATATTCCCTAAGGGGAGTTTATTACTCGTGGCAGGACACTCCAGGCTGTCTTTGCATTGTTCCCTCCAAACTACGGCCAGTCTGCATCCATGCTGTACAGTTTTTCAGGCTGGGGTTGGGGATTCATTGTTCCCTTGCAACCCCCTTTCCTGGCTCTCTTCTCCTGAACCTGCCAATGTACAGGACCAGGGGAAAACATGTGCCCGGATCCCAAAGTACTTAATTTCAACCCGCCTTCTTGTGACTAGATAAATCCTGTGAACGTCTGGGCCCATTTGCCATCTGTGTCACGTGTGTGTGTGTGTGTGTGTGTGTGTGTGTGTCCCCTTCCCTCCCATCCTGCCGTCCTCTGTTTTTGTTACTTTATTTTTTAAAGATGCACAAGAATCCATGAATTAATGTTCAGGAACGAAGGTTTCCTTCTCTCTTCTCTCTCTCTCTTAATTTTTAAGCTCCGAGGTTGTGTTGGTGTTTCCAGTGACATATGTATAAAAAAAAGAAGACAAAAATGAAAAATCTATTTATCGCTATTGTAAGAAGACTCTATTTGTAAAATGCTTTTTAAGATATACAGGCTGTAAAATAAAACGAGAAATCCGTGCATTTCAATCGCTGACAGAGCTGGTGGGGTCTTGTGCATTCTGTGTGTTTGTGGGGAGAGGGCAGGTGTGGGGAGGGAAACCTACTTGTTTATTTATTTCACCAAAAAAATAACGTGCCGCTTGTTAGTGAAAAAAATTTTTAAAGTCCTCAAGGTGGTTAACAAAAAAAGAATAAAAAACTATGAAATTATCAGTTAAAAAAAAGGATTTAAAAGTAGAATTGAAATCATCAATAAGCTAAAAAACATGCCAACATTCTACAGTGTGTTTGCATAAGCAAAATTGTTTTTAGCCGACCCTAAAATCACAGCAAAGGCGCTTGCCTAATGTCAATAGGCAGGGAGTTCCAAAGTGAGGCTGCTGCCACGCTAAAAGATTGGTTCCTTACAAAGGCAGAATGGGCATTTCATGGCAACTGTTACAGTGCTTTGTTCTGTACTTCCAAAGGGTTTTGCTGGGTTGCCACAAAGAGAGCTTTGTCGCTGCAAACCAAAAGCCCCGCTTAGTCAAGCAGCCACCTCTGGAAGTCCAATGGGGAAGGTGGGGGGTGGTCGCTATCCCCCGTGGTTTGGCTTTTGGGTATTATTATTATTATTATTGTTGTTGTTGTTGTTGTTGTTGTTGTTATTGTTATTTTATTACTCCACCCATCTGGCTGGGTTTCCCCAGCCACTCTAGGCGGCTCCCAACAGAATATTAAAAACAGAATAAAACACCATACATTAAAAACTTCCCTAACCAGGGCTGCCTTCAGATGTCTTCTAAAAGTCAGATAGCTGTTTATTTCCTTGACATCTGACGGGAGGGCGTTCCACAGGGCGGGCAACGCTACCGAGAAGGCCCTCTGTCTGGTTCCCTGTAACCTCACTTCTCGCAGTAAGGGAAATGCCAGAAGGCCCTCAGCTCTGGATCTCAGTGTCCGGGCTGAATGATGGGGGTGGAGACGCTCCTTCAGGTATACTGGGCTGAGGCCCTAGCTGGGGCGGTTGTATTCACCTGGGCTGAAGGTGAAAATTGTAGTCCCCAAACATCTGGATGGCAAAGGCTGGTTTGGGAGAGACCAGTTAGCCTCAAGGCAGCAGGAGGTGGGGAGAGACGCCTTTGGCCAGCCCCAGGACTAAATCTCAACCAGCCAAGGTGCAAAAAAGCAGAAGAGCCTGCCGAAACTTTCAAACCTTGACAACGAAACAAGCAATCAAAAGGCGTCACTCAGGTAAGCAATGAGCCCAGCGGTGGGGAACTTTTTTCAGATGGAGGGGCCACATTCCCACCTGGGCAGCCTGGGGCCGCATGCCCATGGTGGGTGGGACTAGGCAAAAGTGTTTACCCCCCCCCCCCCAATTTTTTTTATTGATTTTCCAGAATTTTAGACGGACAAACAAACATACATCTTAACTATACTTAGTCCAATCTTGGTAACATTGTTACGTGACTTCCTCAAATCCCCCTGGCTGAGTTTCATTGTATAGCATTGCAACAGTTTCCAAAACAAATTTTCTCATAAAATTAACTTAATCACTTAACATATTTTTTCCTTTTCATTTTAACTTTAAACATATTATTCTCTAACATCACATATTTAAATCCTAAGCGTATCTGGTGTTTGCAAGATTTTCCAATTAAGATATCCTAGCATAGTTAACTAAATAGTCTTTAAATTTCCTCCATTCCTCCTGGTACTCCTCCTCCTCCTGGTCGCGGACTCTTCCAGTCAGGTCGGCTAGCTCCGAAAAGTCCATCATCTTCATCTGCCATTCCTCCACTGTTGGCACTTCTTGTGTTTTCCAATTCTTAGCTAACAAAATTCTAGCTGCAGTTGTGGCATACAAAAACAATCTTAACATCTTTCTTGGGCAATTCCAAACCTGTTATTCCAAAAAGAAAGGCCTCTGGTTTCTTAATAAATGTATATTTCAACATTTTCTTCAATTCATTATAAATCTTCTCCCAGAAGTCTTTCACCTTGGGGCAAGTCCACCACATATGAGAAAAGGTACCCTCTTTTTCTTTACATTTCCTACATAGATTATCACTATTGTGATATATCTTTGCTAATTTTACAGGGGTTAGGTACCATCTAGACATCATTTTCATAATATTTTCCTTTAACACCGTACATGACCCCTTTCCTCCACAACATTTCCCAATCTTCAAACATTATGTTGGGTCCCACATCTCTTGCCCAATCTATTTAACTTGTTCACCCTTTGTATGCCATTCCAACAATAGATTATACATTTTAGACAATTTTTTGACTTTAGAGTCCAACAACTCCGTTTCCAACTTAGTTTCTTCCTAAACAAAACCATTTTTCTTATCTAGTTTATACAGGGGGCTAGGCAAAAGTGAATGGGATTTTACCTGTGCAAAGCAGGGTAGTTTATACAGACATCCATCCCTCTCTAACCTCCAAGGAAGGGGCATGATCAGAGTTCAGGGGCATGACCCACTCAGGCAAAAATAATTTTATTTTATTTGAATTTTAAAGTCAGTTTATTTTCAAAACATTCCATCAATACTGATTTATGAATTTTGCACATAACTGAAGGTGCACAGTTTTTTTTTCCTTTTTCCTTTTAATTATTTTTATTTTGACAAAGTAATAATCACAAATAAACAAGAATAAAAAAGTGCACCCTACCCCCGAGACCATTCCATTGTAACTATCCAACCTCCCAAAATTCCAACACCTCTTGCGATGGTTTGGAACCCTGAAAATCATTCTAAACGAGTTGCTTTATAGATGATTTTGAATGGTTTTCCCTCTTGTCGTTTCCTGTGCTTGGGCTCCCTTGGGTGGGATGTAAATTCAGAATTGAACTCAGAGTAGTGTTAAAGGGATCCGTCTGTCAACACAGAGATTACCCTCTGCTGATTGCAGGGGGAGCCCCGCTGGAATATTGGAACTTTAGTTGAATTCAGCCCTTAATAAATAAGATAAATAATAAATACTTGAGGCTATGACTAGGGAGGCATATGGAGAGTCCCCAAAGGACTGGGCTGGGGAGTGCATTTGACCCTTTCCCCCAACACCTTAGGTTCCCCTCCTAAACTCCTAAACTATTGAGATTAAACAAGTGCCTTCTATCGATGCTATAAAAATTCTTGGTTAGATGAGCCTCGCTATATGCTTAGGGAGTTGATGTGAGTTTTGTAGAATCATAGTAATTTTTAAAAGTCAGTATGAATTTTAACTTAGTATTTCAACTTTTTGTACATTTTAAACTACTGTTACGTTCTTTCCTTATTCTTTTATCTCTTTCGTAAACAGCTTTGAGGTTTTTTTTCCTGCAGTATACCTATTATGAACTAATGAATAAATAAATTTCAGCTGGAATTTCAGCCATCCTCCACCCCCACTGCCTTTACTCAGACATGCACAGGAGCCCGTGAGCTTCCATAACCAAGATGAAGTCAGGCAGGACCTCCAGGGGCTTGCCGGTTAATAAGATCGCAAAAGGGTCTTGTGACCATTTCCAAGAAGTTAAATGTATGTTTAACCTGTTGCGGTGAAATCATGGGCGTGGGAAGCTTTTGTGATCAGATGAACTAAATCATGGGTAGGCAAACTAAGGCCAGGGGGCCGGATCCAGCCCAATCACCTTCTAAATCCGGCCTGCGGACGGTCCAGGAATCAGCGTGTTTACATGAGTAGAATGTGTCCTTTTATTTAAAATGCATCTCTGGGTTATTTGTGGGGCACAGGAATTCATTCATCCCCCCCAATATATATATATATGGTCTGGCCCCCCACAAGGTCTGAGGGACAGTGGACCGGCCCCTTGGTGACCCCTAAACTAAATGCTGGCATTGGGAGTTTTGTGGTTTTTTGCTGCAGGAGGCAACACTTCTGCTGCTCTGGAAATTCTTAACAATTTATGATAACAGGAGAGAACAATAGAAAGAGGAAGAAACACAGATAGGGTGGTGGGACGTGACGTTCTTTCCTCTGATGACTTCTGCCCCTGTTCTTCCTCTGATATTTTCCAGGTTAAACATTTTGGCACAAGATTCTCCTTGGGAGTGGGTGCACAGAGCACTTGTCAAAAACTTTGGCGTGCATAAAATAATAGCAGTGCTATTTTTCTAGAAAAGGACGTGCCGGACCGGCTTGCCGCAAAATTCTCCCTTGTTCTCTTAGAATGGCAATGGCATCCACCTGAGAGGTGCCAGAGATGAGCTCCAGTGAGCTCCAGCTGGGAGAAAGGGGGGGAAAGCCCCGATTAATCGGATCACAGAACTGTAGAATTGGAAGGAACCCCAAAAGTCATCAAGTCCCACTGCCTGCAATGCTGGAATCTCATGTTAAACTAGTAGAATTATTATCTATTGCTATATCTATATCTAAACAGGGCATGATTTTAAAACTGTAATTACTTATTGTTTTATTCTAGGTTTTCTGGGCGTTGCTGGACTGGGTTTGAGAAAATAACAATACTTAATACATGCCTTTTGCCATAAAAGTCCCAGTGTAGGTGACACGACTATTTAAAATACATTATGCTGCTGTTTTAGTTTTATTTATTTCCATGGGCACAGTGGCACATTATTTTGTGAGCTACCTCTTTCCCTGCTCCAAAAATGTGAGGTAAAAATACTGAAATGAATAAATACTTTGGATTTTGGGCATACAAAATTCATACTTGCTGTTTCTCTCACACACATACTTTATGTGAGCTGCCTTGAGGCATTCCCTAAAAGGCAGCATAAAAAACACCAAAATAAATAAAAGTCCACACACACACATTTTGGGCACACAAAATTTGCTGTTTCACACACAAGCAGGTTATCCATGACTGGATTCTAATAGGTAATTTCAGATTTGAGAAACGCCCTGGTTTTGGACACAGCTGGGACTAGTTTTTGGCATGTGGTAATGAGGCTCTCTCACTATTCAAATTTTATGCATTTTTAGCACTTAAACCTTGTTCTGAGAATATATTTTCATCCAGAAGTAATGTTATAGATTGTTTTTGACATATTGGGAGCCACCCTGCGGGGGGAACCCTGAAAGGTGTGGACTATAAATTCAGAAAATAAATAAATATGCTTGAGGGGGGAAACTTTCCTGACTAAAGTGTAGAAACTCTGGTAATGATTTCTCCTCAGACACTTTTTCACCTCCATCCCAGCTTAGCCTGAGGGGAGTGAAAAGAGGCTGAGTGAGTTTGGGGTGTTGTAGAGGACAGGCTGACGCAACTGTTTGCTCTGTTTTCAAATTGCAAGTAAAATTGCAGGGAATGGTCTGGAAGATATGAGAAAGTTTCTGCCTCTCTCTCTCTCTCTCTCTCTCTCTCTCTCTCTCTCTGAACTCTACAAATACTTCACAAATAAAGTCAGTCTTCTATGGTATTTGCCAGGCAAATCAGTGACAATAAAGAAAAGCTGGGAATTTTGGGAAGACCCATGGTTTAGTGCTGGAACCCCTGCTTGGCATGCAGAAGGCCTCAGGTTTAATCCCCAGCAACATCTCCAGGAAGGGCTCAGAAAAGACTTTGTTAAGTTGTGGGCGAACGTATCAGACGACACAGTGATTCTTCAAACAGCTCTTGTTTATTCACAGGCCAGGACAGAACTGAACTGAAGGGTTCAGCCAGCCTGCTTATATAGAGCTCCAGTACAACGTTACTGTAACAACTTTCTAAAACTATCCAATCACTGAACGTCACTTTTGATCCCTTATTTGCATAACTATCTACAGTATCCCCCTGCTGGCCCAGGGTGAGAACTTCAGTACATAACAG
>JAXCMG010000088.1:1633059-1680816 GCA_034642415.1 Podarcis siculus | reverse complement strand
AGGGGGGCCTCTGGGTAATGGGCCGCTGGAGTCCGCAGCAAGCTGGCCAGGAGGAGGAGAAGGTGTCCCCAGAGACTTGCTTCCGAGCTGCACAGGGCTGGCTCACCGGAGAGATCTGTGGAAGTCATTTCTGAAACCGAGGAAGCAGGAAAGGAAGGGGCAGACATTAACAACTTGACCTCGTGCAGTTCTGCTGTTGCGGTTGCTGTTTTAAATTACGGTAACTCATTTTGTACCTCCAGAATTATTAAAGGGAACATGAAAGGAGCCGCATACCCTCCAACATTAATAGAACCAGTGCTTTTTTTTTCTCTTAAAAATGTTTCAGGGTACTCTCATTTTCCTACTCATATTGAAATACTGCCCCCCCCCCAATGAGGCCAAACTTAGATCCACAAAATATTTAGGGTCAGGTAGGTAGCTGTGTTGGTCTGACATATATATATATATATATATATATATATATATATATATATTGTCCAGTAGCACCTCAGAGACCAGCGAAGTTTGTTCTGGGTATAAGCTTTCATGTGCATGTTCTGAAGAAGTGTGCGTGCACACAAAAGCTTATACAGTGGTACCTCAGGTTAAGAACTTAATTCAAATTTCTTAACCTGAAACTGTTCTTAACCTGAAGTTCCACTTTAGCTAGTGGGGCCTCCCGCTGCCGCCGTGCCGCTGGAGCACAATTTCTGTTCTCATTTTGGATCCTATTGTTCTAGGACCAATCAGACTGCTGCATTTTGGATCTTATTCAACTCAGTACATAACAGTCTGTGAGAAGGGGTGACCTGGGGGGAATTCCAAGGGCCAGACAGAAAGGCCCTGAGGGCCACATTCATGACTTTGGAGCTTAGGTTCTACAGACTCTGGGAGATGCCCCCAACCACTGCACCACAGTGCCCAGGAGGATGCGTTACAGGGGGTTGGGCTAGATTGCCTTTGGGGGTCCCTTCCCACAGTTCAATGCAGGAATATGCAGCTGCCCCATACGGGGATCGAACCTGCAACCTTGGCATTATCAACACCATGCTATAACCAGCTGAGCTATCCAGGCTGAGATAATAATGATGAAGGATAAGCTGGAGATCCTGCTGGAGTGCTTGAATACTCCGGGGGCTTTACTCTTGCCCAACCCCACCACTAAACTGCTCTTTCTAAATGCATAACACACGCTTTGCTCCAGAGAGTTGGCCCCCTCCCCTGCATAAGTGAAGGAACACTGTCCACCGCTCCCAGAGTTGAGCCCCCCACAGATCTTGAAGTCATGACCTTGTTAGCAAATCCAGCCCAGAGAGAAAAGCCCCCCCTTAAACTGGAGTGACAGGAACAGAGAGGTTTCAGCTTTAAAAAATAAATAAATAAATTCAGGCCTTGTACATAGCAGGGAGGCTCCCAGTCAAATATGCAGAAGAAAACTCCCTCAGAACTGAACAGCCATCTAGGGCACAGTGTTACCCTCTCATGCCACTCTGGCTGGTTGCTAAGCAACCCCTCCACCTGCCCGTCCCCATCTTGTCCAGCTGACTTAACCCTTGAGTTACAAACCTGAATGATCTCTGCTCTGGCCCTCCCAGTAGACCCGAGCATAGCTGTCAAGTGTCCCTTATTTGAAGGGACAGTCCCTTATTCCAGCGCCATGTCCCGCTGCTGTCCCTTATTGATGGATGTCCCTTAAATGTCCCTTAAATTTCAAAGGAAGCAGCTCCTCTCCCTCGCTCCCTGCCGGCCAGGGAGGAGGGAGGCGCCAACTGTGATGCTTGGCTGTGTTGCTCACCCAATAAGAAGTCTAAGAACGACTGGGGTGTGGAGCTTGCATGCCTTGTGTGTGGCTAGTTAATGCAAGCTGAGGGGTTTTTTGAATGCTGGACGCCATTTTGTTGCACGTGCTGCTGCAAACTTTGCAGTGCAAAGCCAGGCCGGGGAGCCATCTTAAGTTGAGGCTGCATAGGCCTTGTGGTGCATGTGATTCAGATTCTATTCAGTTGAACCTCTGGTTACAAAGTTGGTTGGACAGTGTTCTCGAAGCTACCAGACTGCAGGAGGACAGGAAGACTGGAGTGCCTGGAACAGGTGAGGCTGCAGGTCCCTTATTTTGGCTGCTGGTCCCTTATTTTCAAGGCTGCTTGTCCCTTATTTTCAAATCTGTAAGTTGACAGCTATGGCATGGGGCGATGTTGGATAGCACCTGAGGGAGCACTGGATTCTGATTAGCTTCTGCCTCTCCTTTCTCCACCATAATCTGAGTATTGATGAGGCAATTTTCCCTGCCATCATAACCCTGTGCACCATTTATTTCTTATTTATTTTATTGCATTTATTTCTCACCTTTTTCTCCCAGGAGCTCAAAGTGTCATTACGTGGTTCTCCCCGCTCCTCAGTTAATTCTCTCAACAACAGGCAGAGAGGCAGTTACTGGCGCAACCCTGGTCTCCTGGGTCCTAGTCTAACTCTCTAACCACTACACCGCACTGCCAGGCCTCTGAAAACTAAGGTGCAGAAAATGCTGGCCATGGGACTGCTGTCAGGCAAACTGCATTTTAATGCTGTTTTAAAATGTGATCAGTGCCTCAGGTCACCCAACTAAGCCTTGCAGCAAAATAGCGTTTTGAACCTGGGTCTCCCAGGTCCTAGTCTGACACTCTAACCACTACACCACCAGACCCTCCAGATGTCTCTCATTTCCAGGGACAGTCCAGGATTTACAGAAGCTGACTCAGTTTCTGATTTGATCCCGGAATGTCCCGCTTTCCCCTATTTTCATCAGAGAAATGTTGGAGGGTATGGAGTTATTCAACCCCTGAGCCATCTGAAGTCAGCTCTGTATAGGGAAGTTTTAAAAAATGTTTAATGTTTTATTGTGTTTTTGTATATGTTGGAAGCTGCCCAGAGTGGCTGGGGTAACCCAGTCAGATGGGTGGGGTATAACTAGCAAAATGATGATGATGGAATAAAAAAAGGTAAAGGGACCCCTGACCATTTGGTCCAGTCATGACTGACTCTGGGGTTGCAGCGCTCATCTCGCTTTATTGCCCGAGGGAGCCGGCGTACAGCTTCTGGGTCATGTGGCCAGCATGACTAAGCCGCTTCTGGCGAACCAGAGCAGCTCACGGACACGCCGTTTACCTTCCCGCCGGAGCAGTACCTATTTATCTACTTCCACTCTGACGTGCTTTCGAACTGCTAGGTTGGCAGGAGCAGGGACCGAGCAACAGGAGCTCATCCCGTCGCGGGTATTCGAACCGCCGACCTTCTGATCGGCAAGTCCTGGGCTCTGTGGTTTAACCAACAGCGCCACCCGCGTCCCTGATGATGGAATACGACATCCCTATTTTCATCAGAGGAGTGTTTAAGGGTATGTCCCACACTGGCTCTCATTATCATCCTAAAAAAAGGTAAAGGACCCCTGACAGCTAAGTCCAGTCGCAGACGACTCTGGGGTTGTGGCACTCATCTCGCTTTACAGGCCGAAGGAGTCGGTGTTTGTCCACAGACAGTTTTTCCGGGTCATGTGGCCAGCATGACTAAGCCGCTTCTGGCGCAACGGAACACCGAAACCAGTGCACGGAAACACCGTTGACCTTCCCGCCGGAGCAGTACCTATTTATCTACTTGCACTTTGACATGCTTTTGAACTGCTAGGTTAGCAGGAGCTGGGGCAGAGCAACACGAGCTCACCCCGCCGCATGGATTCGAACCGCCAACCTTCTGATCAGCAAGCCCAAGAGGCTCAGTGGTTTAGACCACAGCGCCACCCACACAGTGGCGTAGCGTGGGTTGTCAGCACCCGGGGCAAGACAAGTAATTTGCGCCCCCTAACCCGTGGATTTGCGCCCCCTAACCCTACAAATCTATGCCTATGAATGATGGTCCCTCTCTCTCTCTCTTTCTCATATTCCAATTGATTCCCATTTCCGCCGATCAATCCCCGAAGCTCTCAACCAGCGAAATTCGTGCGTAATTACGCTTCGCCATCCCTAATCCTGCCGCTTCCACCGGGAAATCATGACGGTGCGTTTCTCCTCTCCAAACTTTCCCCGGCCCTTTGCCGGCCGGCGCAGCCCTTTTGGCTATGAGCTCCCCTCCTTCTCTGCCCGCTTCCGACCCCACCTCCCCGTCCAGCCTCCCTACCTCCTGAAAAAAGGCGCCGGCGCCGAGCAGGACACCCCCCGCGGCCATCGGAGAGAGGCGGGGCCGAGGGAGGCGAGCCAATGGGCGAGGCGGGGCGGGGTAGGTGGCCACGCGGGTGGGCGCTGCTGCAGTCCTCGGGTGGGCAAGGTAGGAGCAGGTGGAGGCTGGCCGGCCGCTCTGACAATAGGGGCGGGCCGAGGGCACGACGCGGCTGGGCCCTCTGGACTCGCGCCCCCCCCAGATGTTGTGCCCGGTGCGGCCGGCACCCCTGGCACCCCCCACGCTACGCCACTGCACCCATATCCCTTTCATCCTGAGTTTGGGCAAATGTTGAGAACAAGACCATGCTGCTAAAACAATTTATAAATCTGAAATGGAGAACTGGTGTTGGTTCATTCTGTGTGTGAGAGCAGAGAGTGGACTTTGATTCAGCCACCCATTAATCTAAAATCCCTGTAAACTGGGGAGCAGAAGAGTGTTGGGCTCTGTGCTGTGACAGAGTTCTGGACTGTAGACTTTTACAGCTGCTTGCTTCATCGGTCTCATTGCTTTTAGGTGCCTGTGGTTGTTGCCACTGCCGTTTATTTATTATGATCAGTGCCCTATTTACGTATAAACTAAACAAGCTATAGCTTAGGGCCCCACTCTCCTGGGGGCCTCAAAAAAATTTAAAGGGGAAAAAACTGGATGTACATTTCCAAAATATAAGATAAAAACAAATAAAATAAAACCTACATACAGCAACAGTGTTTTGTGCTGTGTAGGCTCCTATGAAGCAATGGGCCTCGCCTGCTAGCCTGCTCCCTAAAAAAATCACTAGTTTGCTCATTTCTATATTTGGGTGCCTACATTCTGCATGGACTGGTTGCATTGCAACATGTGCAAATGGCTTTAGTTACCTATTAGGTCCATCAATTACCATATAGCATATATTCAACACAAAAGACAGGAATAATTTGTTGTTGACGAAGGACAGCTGGACATAGAAAGGGCCCCATTACCTTCAGTAGCTTAGGGCCTCATCAAACCTAAATCCTGCCCTGCTTATGATTTATTGTATACATGGATATACAGCTCAGTACTTAGAGAGAGTCTCTAAGCCGTTTGCAAAATAACCAATACGATACAGATCCGTAACATACAATGAAACTGCATATTAAAGCAAAGCTGCACTGCAATGCAAGAAAGCAAGAAAATTCCAAAAAGATGAACCAGCTTCCCTCTTGCCAAGGCATATCCTGACTCACCGCCACAAACACATAAACATCACACCCAATTTCTTCCATTGCATGTACACAAATCATACAATACTTAGTACTACTCATTCAACACCAGCCATCCAGTTCCACTCTTACACCTTGCGAACACCCACCAAATATGCACAAAACACGTACTGGGTTTAAATCCCACTCCGTTTTGGAAAACATTCAGGGAAGCCATAAATTCATCTCTGCTTTTTTCTCCTTAATGAAAAACAAAGAAAGTTTTCGTGTAAGCACATTTCAAATGCGGCTTTGGAACAGTTTGCTTCCTCTATGGAGAAACTGAACTCCTTATTTTCTGTCGTTTTATTATCGGGGCGTGTGCAGAACATTCTCTTTCCCTGGTATAGGAGAGCTTTTAATCGCAGCGAGAAAGCACATTTCAATTTTAGTGTGGAAGAAGAACCCAATTGCTTTGGGCAAATCCCAGGCATATTGCACTGTCCGAGAACCATATATTTATTGGGATAAAGTAGGTTTTGTTTTTTAAAAAAACAAATATTAAATAGAAAGCAGCTGGCTTGGGAGGCTGGGCCTTCTTGCTCAGGGTGACTTCATAGGTCAGCTTGGGACAGGCAAGTGGTTTATAGGCCAAGCCCATTGTGGTTGATCTGTGGCTTCTCAGGCACATAAAGAGCTTTGCTCCTGCGCTTTGAAGTGGTGGGGGGGACACCTCAGCTTTGCCCGCTATTTGCAAGTTCTGTGTGCAAATGGATAAAATAGACTCGGGAGAGTTGAAAACAACTTTTGGAATCGATGCTCAGCGTTCTTCTTGCCATCCACCCCAGAGGACCTAAGAAGAGGTTGCTGGGTCAGGCCAAAGGCCCATCTCATGCAGCAGTCCTCACAGCAGCCAATCAGATGCCGGTAGGGAGCCCACGAGTGGGACTTGAGCAGAAGAGCCTTCTCCCCACCTGTGGTCTCCAGCCGTGGTCTTCAATAGCATCACCATCTCCAACCATGGAGGCGCAGAGCAGAGCCACGATGGTTGGTACCCAATGATAGCCTCGCCATTGAGCACCATTAACCCTTCAATCCAGCTTAATCCTCCTCCTGCACCCTTTTCCGGGTGATTTATTTGCGCAGTGTCATTAAGATCTGGGCAGTTGTTTTGCTCATTTTGTTGTTTGGGATGCTAGGGAGAAAAATGGCGAAGGTGGTGTTTCTGCTACATGAATAGCACATTCTCTCTCTCTTGTCGGTTTTCATGTATTTTTATTTTGTACTTTTCAAGTTTATACATTTCACTAATTTTATACATTTCACTAATTCAACAATCATTTTGAAGTTTCAAAACTTGACTTCCTTCCCCCTCTTTCTCCGATTCCTTGAATTTGTTTTTCATATTTTCTGCGTATCCAAATTAACTTAATTTGCTCATTTATTCATCTCCTTTAAATATATACTCTTATAAAAACTGCAGGTTGTTACAATAATCCTGCCAATGTTTTTATCTGTTTATAATTTATCTGTAAATATTCAACAAAACATTTCCATTCTTTTATTTTAAAAATGTTACTGTGATTTCTTATTCTTCCAGTAAGTTTCACCACTTCTGCATATTCTGTAAGTTTCCATGTCATGTGGCCAGCATGACTAAGCCACTTCTGGCGAACCAGAGCAGCGCACAGAAACGCCGTTTACCTTCCCGCCGGAGTGGTACCTATTTATCTACTTGCACTTTGACGTGCTTTTGAACTGCTAGGTTGGCAGGAGCAGGGACCGAGCAACGGGAGCTCACCCCGTAGCGGGGATTTGAACCACCGACCTTCTGATCGGCAAGTCCTAGGTTCTGTGGTTTATTTTATTTTTTTTTTTTAAAAAATAATATTTATTAAAATTTTCAAAAATACAGAAAGTAAAGATTAAAGAATGTTCAAGACCTTATTTTCATATATCAGCTTTCCGGGACTCCCCCCTTCCCCCACCCCTACCATATTCCCCTTTCACATTGTTGGCTCTACAAGTTCCCAGTTCTGATTAAAGCTTAGCTTATTTCACCCATTCTTCAAATTTAAATTTAAGTTTATACAATCCTCATATTAAGAAACAAAAGTTCCTTCCCCAGGGCCCACCCCATTTTCGTTCCACAATTTCCCCTTTATTTAATGGTAAAAACACCCCACAATAGAAATATAAGAAACAAAAATTGAAAAGTATAATAAATGAAAAGAAACCAATTCAGCAAATAGTTGACAAGCCTTTGGATTCTAGTTCTCCCCCCCTGTCCCCGGTTTAATTTCCCCCTGATCACCAATCCATGTTAGCTGCCTGGAATTCTTAAGATCCAAAAATCACATTTTCCCCCAACTCTCGCTGGCTTTTCTTTTTATAATTATTTTTAAAGTTATTTTTAAACCATATTAACTTCAAATCTTTAATAAAACTCCCCCCAATGTTCTTTCCAAGTTGTAGTCCAGTTTCCTCTTGTTCTGCTGCTAAAATGTACTAATTCAGGAATTTAGTAAGTCTGCAGGGATTATTGTTATTCAGGAACCAAAACTTGCGTTCAGTCCCTTCCTTTCTTCAATCCTTTAGCTGAACACCCTGTAGACACAATATTGTTTCCATTTTGCAGCTTTCCCAGGAGATAACCAGTTCTGTAAAATTCCAATGGTATTTTTCCACTTACGACCTTCTTTGTAATGTCCCGAAACTCCTCTAGGGGGATTGTTGTAACTTTGTTTTTTCTAGTCCAAAAATCCGGTTGTTATCCATGTTTTCGCCATTTTGTATCCAAGTTTTAACAAATTGTAAAGAAATTGTAGCGAAATTGACCAGCAAGGCCCTCGTAATACAGTCCTCTTTCCGACTTTGACAGCTACTTTGACAGCTGTCAAAATCTCCTTCGCTTTTCGCCAGGCTCTCTCTCCTCAATCACCCCGGTTCCCGGGGGGGGGGGGGTAGCATTTTCCTTCTCCCTAAATTCTTCCTCCAGCACAGTTCTTGTAGTTTCCCATCGTGGAATTCTTAGTCAGAAACAAATCTTTTTGGACCTTGGTTTCCCAGTCCTTGTTTTGGAAGGTTTACAATAGGGAGGGGGACTGACTTCCTTTTTGGATCCCCCCCCCGCTCGTGTCAAATCCGAAAAAATTTCTTTTTTCTCCTTTTAAACCCGGTTTCCAAATTTTACTCACGGGTTGTTGTTAAAAGTCCGAATTCTCAATGGAAGAAGTCAGCGCTCTCCGCCGGATGGCATGCGGCTTCGCTCGGCAGGGATGGCAGAGGACTCAAAGCACCACGCTTCTCCCCGGCACCCGATCCGTAGCCTTTAAAAAGGCTCCTTCACAAGTCGGGAGGGCGCTAACGGTGCCAGCCGAGTCTCCATGTCCACGGCCCCCGTGGCCGTGGTTTTTAAGGGTCCCCGCATCGCCGGTGCGGTAGGACCCAGCCCTGCCGAGCAGGCTCCCTCCGGAGCTCGGAGGGAGTCCGCCATTCGGCGATGGCGCCAACCCGGAAGTCCCCCTAGGTTCTGTGGTTTAACCCACAGCGCCACCCACGTCCCTTAGAAGAGAAGATACTTCTTCTTAATTGTTATTTTTAAATAACTTTTATTAATAACTTTTTTTCTCTTTTCAAAAAAAAGTGTTTGGGGTGCACAGGCTGGGGTTCCTTTTCTTCCTGAGGCGATAACCCCATAACAGTCAACCGTCCCTTATTTGGTGGGAAACTCCCTTATCCCAGTGCCGTGTCCCGCTGCTGTCCCTTATAGATGATGTCCCTTAAATTTCCCAGGTTTCAAAGGAAGCAGCTCCTCTCCCTCCCTCCCTGCTGGCCAGGGGCCTCCCCTCTACCAGTCGCTGCTGCTCCCGATAGGCTGTGCCGCCGAAGGACCCGGATGAGATGGGCAGCCTGGCGCGGCCTATGAATTGCTGAGGATCCTTGAGAGGAGAGTGAGGGCAACCAAAGAGAAAGCAGTTCAGAGAGAGGAGGAGGAGGCGCGGGCAGGTGTTCCAAGGGCTAACCATAGAGGGGATAAACAGAGGAAGGACCGCAAGCGCTTCTCCCATAGATTTGTAGTGGTAGACTAGCATAGATGGTCTGATCTGCGGGTTTACTTCAGGCGCTATTTCCCCCCCCCCTTCCTCCCGCCCCACCTGATGGAACTGAGAGCTGCAGATGGAGCACGAGAGAAAAGATACAGAACTGCAGCAGCATCTTCGTAGTTTGGGCTTCGTTTTGCGCGAAAAGTGGTTGCTGCTTGTAGTTATTTAATTGCAGTGTTTCATCAGCTGGTGTCTTGAGCAGCAACCTCTGGAAACAAAGGGCTAAAAACCGGCGCTGCTCTCCCAAATTATCCGGTCCCTTTTAACTTTGTATTTCAGCTGGTTGACTAAAATCCCTTATTTTGGCTGCTGATCCCTTATTTTTGAGGCTGCTGGTCCCGTATTTTCAAATCTGTAAGTTGACAGCTATGGATAACCCCCTTCCAGTTCTAACATTTATTTTACTTTTTTCTATCTGAGTTGCGGTTCCAAACCAGCAGCAACAACAACAGAAGTCCACTTCCTCGCTTCATCTGATCTCCATTCCAACTCTCAGGCTGCAGAGGACTCCTGTTCAGCTGCTCCCAAATCTGCAGCGGGGTGGATGAACCTCCAAAGTGGGGTTTTATTTACTCACTTGCAGCTATTCAGAATTGGCTTGAACAGGGGCAGACACTTAACTGGTTTGGGCAAAAAAAAATCACCTGGACAAACAACAACAACAACAACAATAATAGCTGGTTTTGAGCATCATCCAGATTCAACAACTGCCGAGCCCGTCAGCCAAAAAACAGGTAGGAACTATTCAGCTCCCACCTAGGTCTCCGAAATGTGACATCAACTTTGTTACCAGAGCAGCTGAAAAGGAGCGAAGAAGCGGTGGGGAGCGTTGAAGAGAGGAAAAGAGGGTTTCTTGTTCGTTCGTTTTTAGAGGATGATCTGGCAGAAGGAAGGGCTGGCAGAGCCCCTGGCACGACCTTGCTCTAGGCCCAAATCTCGGTGTCCTTAAGATGTCTCTTGTGTTTCCTTTGCGGGGTGGAGAGAGGCTAGCCTCATGCCTCTCTCTGCTCACTCAACTCACAGTAACAAGCAATGTTCCTAATCAAGGTCAAAAGGAAGATCCGGACACGGGAAACGTCCAGATCTGACTGTGATAGGACTGTTGATTATTATTTTAAGATTTGAGAAGGGTTTTGAACAGGGCTGGAGAACCTGTGCCATGGATGCTGAATGCGGCCCTCCAAGTCTCTCTATCTGGCCCTTGGGACTCTCCCCAGACGTCATTCCTAGCTTGGCCCTGAGTGCTGTGGGCAAGAACTCTACATTCTATGTTTCTGCAATTCACACTTGCCTGGATGAAGAATCAGAGAGGGGGTGTGAGAGGGGATGTAGAAATCAGCCTGCTGTTTACGGCATGCCATGTGCTGAAGGATAACTACAGTGGTACCTCAGGTTACATACGCTTCAGGTTACATACGCTTCAGGTTACAGACTCCGCTAACCCAGAAATGGTGCTTCAGGTGAAGAACTTTGCTTCAGGATGAGAACAGAAATCGTGCTCCGGCGGCACGGCGACAGCAGGAGGCCCCATTAGCTAAAGTGGTGCTTCAGGTTAAGAACAGTTTCTGGTTAAGAACGGACCTCTGGAACAAATTAAGTACTTAACCTGAGGTACCACTGTATATGAAAACGATGTATGGGTGGTATTTAACACCTACAAAGTTAGCTAAGATGTATAGAACTGCTTCAAATGTATGTTGGAAATGTAAGGAGAAGGAAGACACATTCTGTCACATGTGGTGGATGTGCAAGATAACAAAAGCATTCTGGGAGATGATACATAATGAGTTGAAAAAAACATTTAAAACAATGTTTGTGGAAAAAACAGAGGCTTTTTTACTAGGAATTTTAGGTGTGGAGAAACCAAAGGAGCAGACACTATTATTTATGTACACGATGACAGCAGTTGTGGATACTACTGGCCCAGAAGATAAAGCCACGACCAGAGATGAATGGCTGATGAAGATGATGGACTATGCCGAAATGGCGAAATTGACCGGGAAAACCAGAAACCAGGAAGAGAAGAACTTTAAGAAGGAATGGGGGAAACTTACATTGTACTTAAGAGAACACTGCGAACAACTAAAAACTTTGGCAGGATTCGAGTAACGTTTGTAATGTACTAAAAACTAAGGTAAAATTGGATTATATAAGAAAAATAGAGAAAATAAGTGAAGAAGTGGAAAAGGATTGAAAATGGTAACCATGGAAGGGTGGAGGGGAGTCAAAGGATTCAGCGAATAATGATGATGATGATGTTTATTGTTTGAAATTAAATTTGAAATGTAAAATGTAAAATAAAAAAATATTTTTTTTTAAAAAAAGAAAAGAAACCAGCCTGTTGTATAAAGGTAAAATTGGCCGACATTTGCCTCTGGCCCAACATACCACCGGCATATGGTCCTCAGAAGGTTGGATGAAAAGAGGCCATCTGCATCCCTGCCTTGGGAACCACAGGGCAACTCACTGTGGCAGGGCGATCAGACTTTGGAGGGGGGGCAGCGTTGGTTTAAAAGCTGCCGCAGGGCTGGGGATAAACAGGCATGTTGTTCCACAGCTTCTGACAGAGGAGTTATCCAATCCTTTTCCCACCCCAAGTCTGTTATTATCAGATAAGGGGCAGGCGGAAGAGAGGATGCGAAGGAAGAGGACAGCGCTTAAGAAAAGTAGCAAAACAAAAGGGTTGCTGCGGTGGCAGCTGTTGTGTCTCCTGGTGAATTACATGTCCACATGCTTTGATAATCTGCAGCCAAAGTACCCATTAGTTGCAAACTTGATCCATTCGAAGTCAGTCAAAACAATATCAGGCGGCAGAGAGGGATGCATAGATGCCGAACAGCCTTCGACTCTCAGGCTGCGAAGAGAAAATTCTTCTGGTGGGATTATATCTGGTGGGAAAATGCTTTTGGGGAGGAGTGAGGTGTGCTGAGCTTTTTGAATTTCTGCTGCTGCTGGCTTTGTTTGTAATTGGATGCCTGCCTTTTGCGCTGATTTAATTTTATTGTTAATTTTGGTTCAGACCGGGCATTAATCTCATCCTGAGACCTTTGAATGAAGAGTGGATTACAAATGTTTCCAGTAAATATTGCGGCTGTCTTAGTTATCCGCAGAACTGGGAGGGACTTCTCTAGCCCTCCAAGATATGGAGAGGCCTTGTTTTGATTCCTAGAATTATTATTACTATCATTATCTTTTTTGCTGACTTAAATTTTGTGATCTGTGGTGGGTGACGTCTGGAGAACGACAGCCAGGGACCACCCAAAGTTGCTGTTCTCCAGCCAGCGACCTGCTCTTAGAATGTCAATTTTCTGGTTCAATGGTGAGTGGCTTGGTCCTGCTCTGTCCGGCTAAGCACTTTGAAACTTAATCTGAATGTTTTTGAGTTAATTCTTTTCTTTTTTCTGGTTGATGTAAAGTATACAGCAAGCGACTAGAAGCATAAGAACTGACTCCTTTGGGAAGAAATCATTGCCCAGACCCATGAAAATATTATTCAAACTTTTACTTGCAGAACTCTTCGAAAACAGAATTAAAACATCAAATATACACCCAAAACATCCATACAATGGCTTGTGCTGTCCAGCAAGGCTCAGTATCTTAGAAATAAAAGATAACTCCAAAAACGTGTCTCTCTCTCCCCCATCCCAGCCAGGCTGCCCAAGGTTATGCAGTTCTGAGAGAGCCATGACCACATGCTTTTGTTCTCTGTCTCGTTCAGAGAAAGAGTAACAGCAGCCACCCTTTTGAGATGGCGAATTTGTAACTCAATACCTTTGTCACCTGATCTAAGGTTACAACACTCACTCATGTTAGCTAGCCAAAAACAACAATGAGTTATTTATCAACTCAGCAAGAGCTCAGAGTCCACTTAGAAAACTGCTATGGAAACACAAACACAAACACACACACACACACACACACACACACCCCAATGTTAGCAATACACATTTAGCGATTTTCCATTTTAAACCTCCATCAATACACAGGCATTTTCCTTTCAGTGTCAATTATGTCAATTATACTTAACACCGTATAGTAAAAAATAGCTTTTACTGTATAGTAAAAGCTATGGTTTTCCCAGTAGTGATGTATGGAAGTGAGAGCTGGACCATAAAGAAGGCTGGTCTGGTCGCCGAAGAATTGATGCTTTTGAATTATGGTGCTGGAGGAGACTCTTGAGAGTCCCATGGACTGCAAGAAGATCAAACCTATCCATTCTGAAGGAAATCAGCCCTGAGTGCTCACTGGAAGGACAGATCGTGAAGCTGAGGCTCCAATATTTTGGCCACCTCATGAGAAGAGAAGACTCCCTGGAAAAGACCCTGATGTTGGGAAAGATGGAGGGCACAAGGAGAAGGGGATGACAGAGGACAAGATGGTTGGATAGTGTCTTCGAAGCTACAAACACGAGTCTGACCAAACTGCGGGAGGCAGTGGAAGACAGAAGTGCCTGGCGTGCTCTGGTCCATGGGGTCATGAAGATTCAGACACGACTAAATGACTAAAGAACAACAACATACTTAACACAGACCTCTCCTCCATGAATTTATTGAATCTTATTTTAAAATCCTGAATCCAGTGGCTGAAAAACACAGGAAGGTTTCCCACAAACATCTGTTTAGCCACTGTGAGAACAGGATGCTGGACCAGATGGGCCACTGGCCTGGACCAGCAGGCTCTTCTTACATATTTTGGATATTGTCTGCATTAATGAGCACCACATCTCTTTCCACTGGCAAAGAGGTCATCCTGACTTGGCCTTAGGGAGGACTGATTTCTCAATCCTCTGGGAGTGCTGGTTGGAAATTCTGGTTTTAATACAGCCAAATTCTGTTTTCTTTTCTTTCAGGATAATGGCACTTCTGGGAAATTCCTTCTGCCCTGCTCCAAATTTGTGAGTCATTACCAAAGAAGACGGGAAAAGCATGGTACCTTGGAGGTATCAACGTTTCGCACAAGGCTCTCCAACTTGAAACTCATTCCCACTAAATAAAGGGATATAATCTCCATTAAATCCCTAACGCCTCCCCACCCAACGGGCCGCTCTATGGCTCCCTCCCATCCCGTTCTCCACCATGTTAAAGGAGAGACTTTAATTTGCTACCGGACCACGATCTAGCAAGTGGTGTGCGTTGTGGTTTTCATAGCTGTTTGCACGGTTATTATGGGATGAAAGAAAACAAGCCTGCTCTCTGTTTTTCCGCATCCTCGGACAAGGTTAGGTCACCCGAAGTGAGATCAATACCTCTTGCTGTGCTGCCAGGGGTGGAAAAAAGACCAAGAAGGAAAGGGGGAAGGGGAATAAAAAACCGCCCTGATGCTCGCGACTGTGTGTGCTCCACACACCAGAGCAAGAATTAAGACAGGGCTCACATTTGGCTCAGAGGAGTGCAGAGAAGGAACTGAAGTGTTTTGTAAAATCTTTCCCATCTCCTGCCTCGGGTTGCTATTCTTAGCACACAGAGCTGCCTCAGGACAGTCGCTGAGGGAAGAGAAGACATCCACCTCACAAATCCTTCCTGTGGACAGGCTCCTGCCAAAACTCCAAAGCAGAGAGGAAAAGGTGTTGCATACAAACCCCTCTCTATACAGATCTCTTTTTTTGGAAGAAGAAGCAGTTTCCCCCTCTGGCTCTGGTCCACTGGCTAGATAACAATACAGTGGTATCTTGGTTCTCAAACTTAATCCGTTCCGGAACTTCATTCCACAACCAAAGCATTCTAAAACCAAGGTGCGCTTTCCCATAGAAAGTAATGCAAAACGGATTAATCCGTTCCAGACTTCTAAAAACAACCTCTTTATGAATTTTACTATCTAACGAGACCATTGATTCATAAAATGAAAGCAATAATCCATGTACTGCTACTACAAAATAAATAAGGCAGTACAGTGGTACCTCTGGTTACGTACTTAATTCATTCCAAGGGCCGGTCTTAACTTGAAACTGTTCTTAACCTGAAGCACCACTTTAGCTAATGGGGCCTCCCGCTGCTGCCGTGCCGTGCTGGAAGAGACTCTTGAGAGTCCCATGGACTTCTAGAAGATCCAACCTATCCATTCTGAAGGAAACCAGCCCTGAGTGCTCACTGGAAGGACAGATCCTGAAGCTGAGGCTCCAATACTTTGGCCACCTCATGAGAAGAGAAGACTCACTGGGCACAAGGAGAAGCGGACGTCAGAGGACGAGATGGTTGGACAGTGTTCTCGAAGCTACCAGCATGAGTTTGACCAAACTGCGGGAGGCAGTGGAAGACAGAAGTGCCTGGCGTGCTCTGGTCCAGGGGGTCACGAAGAGTCGGACACGACTAAACGACTAAACAACAACATACAGTGGTACTTCAGGTTAAGTACTTAATTCGTTCCGGAGGTCCGTACTTAACCTGAAACTGTTCTTAACCTGAAGCACCACTTTAGCTAATGGAGCCTCCTGCTGCCGCCGCGCCGCTGAAGCACTATTTCTGTGTTAGCAGAGTCTGTAACCTGAAGCGTATGTAACCTGAAGCATATGTAACCTGAGATACCACTGTATTGTATTTTTGTGTGTTATCTTCACCAATGCATGCATTCTTATGCAAAGTGTGTGTGTGTGTGTGTGTGTGTGTGTCCGTGCATGCAATACTTGGCTACATTTGGAGAAGTGTGGATGTGGTTTTGGTTCTCCTGTTGTTTGAGGAATCGCAAGTTAAGTTCGCCTTTAAATTCAAACCGGGCCAGATCTCTCCCTTACCCTTATCACCACCTAATAGCTACACAGCTTTTCTCAGCTTTGTCCGTTTTAAAACGCATGTGTCCTTTGATCAAGAAACACTGGATTCTACCAGCTTGATGAAACGATGCAGAGCAACGAGGTGTGACTATATTTTCTTAGTCTGCTCTGCACATTTCATCACCCTGCATTTACGAGCCATAAGGAAACTTACAAATCACAGGAACTCTCAACCGACTCACCACCAAAAAATTCCTGTTTATCTACCCCTCTCTCATCTCTGTTGGCTTTCAACAAACCGCAACTATCGCACGTTCTCCTCTGCAAAGAAATGTTAATCCAAATCCGTCTGTTTAACCTCTAAGTTGAACTGCTGCAATGTGTTCTATATATGAGGCTGCCCTCGAAGTTTGTCTGTAAGCTACTGCAAAAAAGGTGCGGCTCAATTGCTCACTGTGGGACAGGATATTTCCCCCGCATTACCTGCTGCTAGAAGAAAATTTACACTGACAACACCAACAGAAAAAGAATGGCAAGAAAAATTATTTGATGACATTGAATTGGCTAGATGCAATTAGGGGTCAGTCTAAACAAAAATTTCAAAAAGAATGGGGGGAAATACAGAGATTACCTTAAGAAGCAGTGCCCTCAAATTAATACCTGGACTTGCTTTGATTAACTTTTGCAAAACAATAACATTTAAATCTTAGAATAGCTTTGGAAGTGGATATAGGCTGTAAGGTTAGAAGTAGAAGATAATGTATTTTAAAATAGCATTATTTGTAAGGGATAAAATGTAAAGATTTTTAAGTGTGATTAAAAAATGGTTTAAAATTATGATATATGTAATCTGCTAAAGATGAGTTAAAATGAAAATCAGATAGGGGGGACTTGGGGGGGACTAGAAAAAATAAGGATAAGACAAGAATTTGTTTGTATTGTTTGTTTTTCTGTTTTTGTTGTTCATTTATGTTATAAAAGGAATAAAAAAAATTGAGGGGAAACTTTTGGAAAACAAATTATGGTGTAAAAGCTAAAAATAGAAAGAAAATGGGGGGAGAAGTGAGAAGGAAACAGTTTACTAAACATGAAAAAAGAACCGCTCTGAGGACGAAGGAAGTCAACTAGAAGAAAAGAAGAACTGAAATATGATTACATGTTCATAGTTCATTATTTGTTTCGTATTGGTTTTTGCATTTTCTTTTGATGTTTTCGTTTCTTTTTTCTTTTTCTTTCTTTTTATTAGTGTTATGTGTGTTTGTGCTGCAAAATAATAATAAAAAGGGGGGAGAGAGAGAAAAAGAAAATTTGCACTGGCTGCCAATTAGTTTCCGGCCTAAGGTGCTGGTTGTGGTGCATAAATTCGGCACACCGAATTTTGGCATCACACAAGGCACCGCTGAAATTTGAGACCTCGAGGTCCACCACTTATGTACCAAATCAATCACTGCACTCAACAGGTGAGGGCCTCCTGCAGATGCCACCTTGTCAGGAGGTTCATTCCACACATTGCAGGGACAGGGCCTTCAGTGTGGTGGCACCGACCCCTTGGAATTCTCTCCTGTTAAATATCAGGCAGGCCCCACTTCTGTTGCCTTTTGGGCACCTCCTGAAGACCTTCTTCCAACATGCCTTGTAAGTAGAGACGTTTCTCCCAGCTTCCACCTGCATGTTTTTAGAAGTTTTTAAGGAAGGGAGGGACCAGGGATTGAACCTGGGGCTAGTGACGTAGCGTGGGTTGCTAGCGCAAACGAGCGGAGTACGCATGCACATTCAACTCCCTAATGGCGTCCATGTCACACAGGAGATCACAGCTGCAGAGATAAGAAAAGTAGAGTTGTTCTGTTGTCTGGTGAGGTTGCATTGTGCCCATAAGAATTTCGCACCCAGGGGAACCACCCCTGTGGCTGCCCCCCCCCCCCACGCCACTGCTGGGACCTTCCACATGCAAAAAGAACAGAACTTGGACAGTGAAATATACTTGGAATCGAGAGTGGATTTCATGCTCTTTATTCAGCTCATAGTGGTGAGAAGGAATGGAAGTTCCCCCAGAATGTCTGCTTTATGTACATTATTTACACAATGGGCCCCACGTGATTGGCTAATTCCAGGATTCACCTGTAGGCCAATCAGGTTGCGGATTCACTTCCACCTGGAGCTGGATTGGGTGGCTCCTGTGGACCAATCAGACTGCTGCATTCTGGACCCTATGGTTCTAGGACCAATCAGACTGCTGCATTCTGAATCCTATTGTTCTAGGACCAATCAAACTGTTGCCTTTTGGATCCTATTCAACTCCGTACATAACAGACAGTGACGATGATAGATCTGGGCTTATATGCCCAATCATGCTTTTTTCTCTGCCCTCCCCTGCCTGCTAATGTACACACAAGTTTGGAGAATTGTCCCCCTCAAATACTCAGCTGTTACCGGCTGTGTACAAGCCACACGTTTAAAGCACATAGCCTCCCACAAAGAATCCTGGGTACTGAAGTTTGCTAAGGGTGATGGGAACAGTATCTCCATGGGGAGTAAACTACAGCTCCCAGAACTCTTTGTGAGAAACTATGCTTTTTAAAAAATGTGCTTTGAATGTGTAGCGTGGAACCCGTTGGTTTCCCAAGTGAGCACTGGAGGTGTAAATGACTATCAGACTTTGAAAAGCTGGATCAAGTTCATTCGTTTTGCTGAATTCATTAAACTACATAGCTTTAACTGGTTTTTTAACAAATGCACAATTAATCATTACTGTTCGGCGGTGTTATTATCTTCCTTAGTAGGTCAGGCAAGCCACTATTCTGAATTATGCTTTTTGTAGGCTAGGGGCCACTGGGCAGTGTGTCCCCCCCCCAAAAAAAATTGGGAACTGCTGGTGTACACAGCCCCCCCGCCACATACTGGTTTCGATTTGTTTTTTATGAACATATTTATTGAAAGTTCAAATTAACATAATTATATGTGCACTAAACATGGTGAGATGTAAATAAAAGAGAGAGAAAAGAAAAAGAGAAACAGAACCCGTGTAGAAAGAAAAATTAAGGGGGGGGGACCCCAAACTGTATACTTTACAAGGTTGTTATTATACTTCACCAGATCTTAACCTATTACAGTATTTGTAAGAGTGGATTCTAAATATCATTGAATTTGTCCATGGCAAGTCTGCGTTTATATGCAAGTTGTTCATATGTTGCGAGTTTATATAAATCTTCAATCCAATCGCAAAAGGGAGCTGCATTTTTATTTTTCCAATTCATCAGGATCAGTCTTTTTGCTGGGGTAAGGGCACAGAGAGTCCACTCATATTGTCCTTTTGTAAGGTTCCATGTGCTGGGCATTTTTTGCTGAGGATATTTTGCTCTGTAAATGTAAGGTTGTTCCATACAGTTCCAAAAATCTTTCAATATAGGACAATGAAAAAATATGTTTTAGAGAAGCATTATCTCCTGCTGCATCTCCAACACTTAGATACCTTAGATCAGGGGTCCGCAACCTAAAGTCCATAGGACGGAAGCGGCCCGCGAAGGTTGTTTGACTGGCCCACGAGCCGCTCCCAAACTGAGCCGCCCGCTCGCCCACTGCGCTAAACCGACGCAGTGCGGGGACTCACTTCTGCAGTGCTGAAAATCACATCTGCGCAGACGCAGACACTGAAAATCACAGGTGCATGATCTCCACAGGACCGATCTGGCCCAGGCAAGATAAACGTTGCTGACCCCTGCCTTAGAGAGCCCTTTTTTAAACAAACATAATGGGGTCCAGTATATTCTAAGTACAGTGGTACCTCGGGTTAAGAACTTAATTCGTTCTGGAGGTCCGTACTTAACCTGAAACTGTTCTTAACCTGAAGCACCACTTTAGCTAATGGGGCCTCCCGCTGCCGCCGCACGATTTCTGTTCTCATCCTGAAGCAAAGTTCTTAACCCAAGGCACTATTTCTGGGTTAGCCAAGTCTGTAACCTGAAGCTTCTGTAACCCGAGGTACCACTGTATTATTTTTTGATGTATGAGCCTCAATTTAAGGTCCAGAGACACCCTTGTTATAGCAGTTAAAACAGTTTTCCACTGTGTGGTCGGAATTGAGATCTCTAATTCTTTATTCCAATTCTTCCTTTATTCCACACCCCGCCACATATTGTAAAATCAACCACTACGCAGAGAACATAAAGAGACACGGTGTGAAGTTGTTCAGCCACCGTGAGACAAGGATGCTGGACTAGAAATCCCATCGGCCTGATCCACCAGGCTCTTCCTAGGTTCTTAAAGAGAGGAGGGTGTTTGTGGAAAGGGTCTCTTTTGCCTCGCTGATGAATGCCGGCCACCTGAGAGGGTGGCTGGCATGAGGGCCATCTTAAGTATATCCGGCGCTGTGATGCAAAGATCCCTCCACCACCACCACCCCCATTTCCCAGAGCTCCCAAACTTTTTACGGCACTGCCGGCAGCTTTGCGGGGCTGGAGGAGGCGGGCAGCGGCTGGAGGGCGGCTCCTCCAGTGGGGAAAAGACAGAGACTCCAGGCACGGTGCTGCTTCAGCGAGGCGGGCAAGGGTGGCGAGCTGATGCCAGGAGGTGCCGCGCCCGGCCTCCGCCTCTTCCCTGGAGCCCTCCAGAACTTGGCGCCCTGGCGCCCTGCGCCACTTGCCTCTATGGGCAAGACGGCCCTGGCTGACATCCCTAAGCAATTGACTGCTCCGTTGCATCTCTCAATACCATACAGAAGCTTAACCCCACTAACGGGGACCCCAAGCTGAAATCTTATGCCCTGGTGAATAAACTAGAGTGAGAGAAGAGAGAGAGACTGTGACTCCGAGCTTTGGGCTAAATATGGCAGGATGTTTGCTGAGAAGATACTTCAAGTGAGTTCATGTCAGTAGAGTTCGGTATTTTTAAAAGCCGGGCTGCATAAATAAAGTGAGGGCTGAAGGCTCCTGCTGGCCGCCAGCCGCCTCTGGCTCCCTCGGTGCTTGGCGTTCTCCTCTGTGGCTTCCCATGTTTATTCTCAATGTATTCCTAGTATCGTGTCCCCCCCCTCCACTCTCTCTGCCACTCCCCCCAAACAGAAAGCCGCTTCATGTCCTGCTGCCTGCCCGGCCGGTCTGGAACCCTCGCTGGGAAACCACAAGAGCCACAAGGCATTCCAGGGGCCGGGCAGTTTCAAAGATAGCTCAGCCGCCGGGAAGACCCGTCGTTCAGGGTGGCCTGTGGCATGGCGGAGAGAAAGGGGGGCCTCTGGGTAATGGGCCGCTGGAGTCCGCAGCAAGCTGGCCAGGAGGAGGAGAAGGTGTCCCCAGAGACTTGCTTCCGAGCTGCACAGGGCTGGCTCACCGGAGAGATCTGTGGAAGTCATTTCTGAAACCGAGGAAGCAGGAAAGGAAGGGGCAGACATTAACAACTTGACCTCGTGCAGTTCTGCTGTTGCGGTTGCTGTTTTAAATTACGGTAACTCATTTTGTACCTCCAGAATTATTAAAGGGAACATGAAAGGAGCCGCATACCCTCCAACATTAATAGAACCAGTGCTTTTTTTTTCTCTTAAAAATGTTTCAGGGTACTCTCATTTTCCTACTCATATTGAAATACTGCCCCCCCCCCAATGAGGCCAAACTTAGATCCACAAAATATTTAGGGTCAGGTAGGTAGCTGTGTTGGTCTGACATATATATATATATATATATATATATATATATATATATATTGTCCAGTAGCACCTCAGAGACCAGCGAAGTTTGTTCTGGGTATAAGCTTTCATGTGCATGTTCTGAAGAAGTGTGCGTGCACACAAAAGCTTATACAGTGGTACCTCAGGTTAAGAACTTAATTCAAATTTCTTAACCTGAAACTGTTCTTAACCTGAAGTTCCACTTTAGCTAGTGGGGCCTCCCGCTGCCGCCGTGCCGCTGGAGCACAATTTCTGTTCTCATTTTGGATCCTATTGTTCTAGGACCAATCAGACTGCTGCATTTTGGATCTTATTCAACTCAGTACATAACAGTCTGTGAGAAGGGGTGACCTGGGGGGAATTCCAAGGGCCAGACAGAAAGGCCCTGAGGGCCACATTCATGACTTTGGAGCTTAGGTTCTACAGACTCTGGGAGATGCCCCCAACCACTGCACCACAGTGCCCAGGAGGATGCGTTACAGGGGGTTGGGCTAGATTGCCTTTGGGGGTCCCTTCCCACAGTTCAATGCAGGAATATGCAGCTGCCCCATACGGGGATCGAACCTGCAACCTTGGCATTATCAACACCATGCTATAACCAGCTGAGCTATCCAGGCTGAGATAATAATGATGAAGGATAAGCTGGAGATCCTGCTGGAGTGCTTGAATACTCCGGGGGCTTTACTCTTGCCCAACCCCACCACTAAACTGCTCTTTCTAAATGCATAACACACGCTTTGCTCCAGAGAGTTGGCCCCCTCCCCTGCATAAGTGAAGGAACACTGTCCACCGCTCCCAGAGTTGAGCCCCCCACAGATCTTGAAGTCATGACCTTGTTAGCAAATCCAGCCCAGAGAGAAAAGCCCCCCCTTAAACTGGAGTGACAGGAACAGAGAGGTTTCAGCTTTAAAAAATAAATAAATAAATTCAGGCCTTGTACATAGCAGGGAGGCTCCCAGTCAAATATGCAGAAGAAAACTCCCTCAGAACTGAACAGCCATCTAGGGCACAGTGTTACCCTCTCATGCCACTCTGGCTGGTTGCTAAGCAACCCCTCCACCTGCCCGTCCCCATCTTGTCCAGCTGACTTAACCCTTGAGTTACAAACCTGAATGATCTCTGCTCTGGCCCTCCCAGTAGACCCGAGCATAGCTGTCAAGTGTCCCTTATTTGAAGGGACAGTCCCTTATTCCAGCGCCATGTCCCGCTGCTGTCCCTTATTGATGAATGTCCCTTAAATGTCCCTTAAATGATGTCCCTTAAATTTCAAAGGAAGCAGCTCCTCTCCCTCCCTCCCTGCCGGCCAGGGAGGAGGGAGGCTCCAACTGTGTTGCTTGGCTGTGTTGCTCACCCAATAAGAAGTCTAAGAACGACTGCGGGGTGGAGCTTGCATGCCTTGTGTGTGGCTAGTTAATGCAAGCTGAGGGGTTTTTTGAATGCTGGACACCATTTTGTTGCACGTGTTGCTGCAAACTTTGCAGTGCAAAGCCAGGTCGGGGAGCCATTCTAAGTTGAGGCTGCATAGGCCTTGTGGTGCATGTGATTCAGATTCTATTCAGTTGAACCTCTGGTTACAAAGTTGGTTGGACAGTGTTCTCGAAGCTACCCAGCATGAGTTTGTCCAGACTGCAGGAGGACAGGAAGACTGGAGTGCCTGGAACAGGTGAGGCTGCAGGTCCCTTATTTTGGCTGGTGGTCCCTTATTTTCAAGGCTGCTGGTCCCTTATTTTCAAATCTGTAAGTTGACACCTACGGACCCGAGGCACAAGCATTCTGTTGCCATCGATTCAGCCTGCGTTCCACAGAGCTCCCAGAATACCTGGCAAACATTTTTGTATGCTTTGCTGCAGCTCATGCATGGACGGATACGGACGCCGTCTCTGCTGCTGGCGTACCGCAGAGGCTTCGTCTCAATCAATCAGGCTTTCTCCAGCCAAAGGAGGAGATTGATTTGAGCAGCAGGCACTGCGATGTGCCACCAGACACGTTTGCTTCCCGTCCCACCCCCCTCTCCCTAAGGCGCCCAGCTGATGGGCCAGATTGATTGTATTGACTGGCACGAAATTAATGGACTCACATGGCGAGCAGGCAAAATGTCTGAAGCTGCTACTCCTGGGGAAATGTGGGCAGGTGGGGGGGGAATCAGCGGTTGAAGAGAAAGGCAAGAACATCTGAAAACCCTTCAGCAATTTGCTGGTACATTTATTTCCCAGTCTCCTAATTAAAAATCAAAGCGCTTAAGCCTGAAGGATGAACTCTGGGTGAAATGACCTAGAACAGCTGTGTGCTCTTTCGAGGGAACCGGACGTTGCACATTTCTCTTACAGCTTTTCGTTGCAAGAGTCCCTCTTCTGAATGCTGGAAGATTCAGGAGGCTCAAAAGGAAGGGCTTCTTTACTTGGCAAATTGTTAATCTATGGAACTACCTCCCACAGGAGACAGTGACGGCCACCAAGTTGGGTGGCTTTAAAAGAGGACTGCCAACAAAAGTCCATATATTTAAAGCTATGGTTTTCCCAGTAGTGATGTATGGAAGTGAGAGCTGGACCATAAAGAAGGCTGATCGCCGAAGAATTGATGCTTTTGAATTATGGTGTTGGAGGAGACTCTTGAGAGTCCCATGGACTGCAAGAAGATCAAACCTCTCCATTCTGAAGGAAATCAGCCCTGAGTGCTCACTGGAAGGACAGATCCTGAAGCTGAGGCTCCAAGACTTTGGCCACCTCATGAGAAGAGAAGACTCCCTGGAAAAGACCCTGATGTTGGGACAGATGGAGGGCATAAGGAGAAGGGGACGACAGAGGACGAGATGGCTGAACAGTGTTCTCGAAGCTACCAGCATGAGTTTGACCAAATTGCGGGAGGCAGTGGAAGACAGGAGTGCCTGGTGTGCTCTGGTCCATGGGGTCACGAAGAGTCGGACATGACTAAACGACTAGACAACACCAACAACAACAAAAGAGGATTAGGCAAATTTGTGGAAATGGCTTTCAAGGGGCTACCAGCCATGATGGCTGTGCTCTGCCTCTACGGTCAGAGTCAGAAATGCTTCTGAATGCCAGTTGCTGGAAACGGCTTGAGGGCCAAGGGCTTCATGGGCTCTGAGATCTTTGGTCTCCCTACTCTACAGGAGCTCTTGGTGGGTACATGGGATAGAGCCTTCTCAGTGGCTTCTCCCATACATCTTTGGAATCATTGCTTTGGAATCATTGCAATGATTCTTCAACTTCATTGGACTGGTCATGTTGTGCGGATGCCTGATGATCGTCTTCCAAAGCAACTGCTCTATTCCGAACTTAAAAATGGAAAGCGTAATGCTGGTGGTCAACGAAAGAGGTTTAAAGATTCTCTCAAGGCAAATCTTCAAAAATGTAGGATAGACACTGACAACTGGGGAACACTGGCCTGCAAGCGCGCCAATTGGAGAACAGCCTTTATAATAATAATAATAATTTATTATTTGTACCCCGCCCATCTGGCTGGGTTTCCCCAGCCACTCTGGGCGGCTTCCATAGAAACCAAAAAACACTAAAATATCATACATTAAAGCCTTTACCAAAGGTGTTGTGGGCTTTGAAGACACTCGAACTCAGGACGCAAGGGAGAAATGTGAGGAAGAGGAAGGCACGCTTGGCAAATCCACACCGTGATCAACTCCTGCCTGGGAACCTATGTCCCCACTGTGGAAGGATGTGTGGGTCCAGAATTGGCCTCTACAGTCACTTACGGACTCATTGTTAAAACCGTCTTTGTGGAAGACTATCTTACTTAGCTACAAGTGATTGCCATAGAAGAAGAAGAAGACATCTTTGGAACTCCCTGCCTAGAGGAGCCAGACTCTCCCTCAGGAGGTGGTGGCCTCTCCTTCCTTGGAGGTTTTTAAGCAGAGGTTGGATGGCCATCTGTCATGGATGCTTCAGCTGAGATTCGCACATTGCAGAGGGTTGGACTAGATGACTCTTAGGGTCCCTTTCAATCTCTACAAATCTGCAATTCTATGACTGGCTCCTTCCTTGCTGTCCTTGCCACCAGAATGTGAAGGTTTTCTTCTTCCAACAGGCTTTTGGGAACTGACTGCTTTTAATAAAAGGGCTGGCGCTGTGCTGCTTTTATTGTAATTACCGTATCTGGTATGTTTTTAATAAATCTTATAGGTAGCTAGTTAGGTGATAGTTTTAATTCATTAATGTTAAATCATTTTAAATGGGAATCTCTCTCCCCACCCCCATTTTTAGCTGTTCCCATTTTATCTGTACGTCTCTGAGTCCCTATCAAGGTAGCAGGAAGGATATCAGAAATATATAATATAATACTGTAATTATAGTAATAATCTGGTCAGCCGTTGTGCTGGCTTGATGAAGCGGGGGCCCTGGATTCTCACAAGAAAAGGACACAACAGCTCTTCAGTCATTTTCTGAGCAACTATGTTCCCAAAGTCAGGTCTGTGGTTCTGGAACACCTGTGTGATGTCGCCCCTGTTTCCTTCAAAACACTCCGTTCTCCAGCTGTTCAAAAATAATTTTATTTCAAATTTTTAAAAAAGTTATGCCAAAGGACAACAAGAAAATCAATCAACAGGGACTCTGATTTATAAAACACACACAACAGCAGCATCAACAACAACAACTCTCTCTTTCAGCAAAGTTTGATGCCAGCATCTCTGCAAATCCTTTGCTTTGGCAGCAAGCGTTTAATTCCACAAGTGAACAGCAGCCAAGCTTGAATCTTCCTTGTGTCTGCAGGTGAAAGGGGGACAAATCTTTGCTCAGTCTACCTGGCCCCTGCAGGGGCGACTGAAAGGAGGTTTCTTCCTGTTCATTGACAAACATGCTCAGGCAACGCGTGAGATGGGCAAATCTGAATCAACTTCCACTCCTCTCCAATCTTCTAAACCTCTCCGATCTTAATCCCAGTCCTTCACAGTTCCACATCAGTTTGTGGTTTGTTTGTTTTTAAAATCTCTTCCGCCTTTTAGTGCCAGCTTCCCCTAATGTAGGTAGACCTCCGCTTTCTTGTATTGAACATGTGTGGTTTCAACTTTACGTGGTTATTAAACGTGCTAAAGGAGAGTAGCTTAAAAGCTCTTTTTGAGGTACGTTTTCGCAGCACGAAAAGAGCTTTTAAGCTCTCCGCCTTGCTTGCTGGACTGGTTAAGTGCTGAACTGTGTTTCTTGTGAGCTATTTCCCCTGTTTTTAAATGGTTGTTTTGGCTATATACTGTTTTGGCTGAGCGCCTTCTTGGTAGTGATGTCCTCCCTGTGGAACGCGCCCCCGCAATCAGATGTCAAGGAGATAAGTAAACAGACAACCTTTTGAAGACCTCTGAAGGCAGCCCGGTATCAGGAAATTTTTAATGTTTAATGTTTCATTGTGTTTTTGAATATGCTGGAAGCCGCCCAGAGTGGCTGGGGCAACCCAGTCAGATGGTCAAGGTACAAACAAACAAAAAATTATTATCATCATCATCATTATTATTATTATTATTATTATTTACATGCCATCCCTGGAATGTAAACCCCACCAGTATGCAAATTTTCGCGTCCAATTTTCTCTAAAACCCACCTTTTTGCAAAGCAGTTTTCCCAATGCCATGCATTTGCATACTTTATTATATGCAATTTAATCCATGCTTTTCCCTAGCATGTGCATTTTCACACTCCATGACTTGGCTGGAGGACCGCATTGCAAAATTCAGAGGCAGGCAAATTGCAAGGATGCCTGTGCTTTTGTTCGCACCTGGTTTCGGAAAGAGAAAATTAGGTAGGTTTGTCTTTAAGTGTGAACTATTCTCCTGTGTTCTTCCATCCCCAGCTGCCTCCCCCACCCAAGTTGGTGTTCTAATAGGCAAAACTAGGCTGAACTGATATAAACACGTAAGACAGACCTGAGGAGCCTGTGGCCCTACAAATAGTGTTGGACTCTTGAATCCCAACAGCCTCAGTCCTGGCAGAAACTGGTAGCATTCAGTGGCAGATTTTATCTAGACACATACCCTCCAACAGTTTCCCGATGAAAATAGGGACGTCCTAATCCATAATAGAGGGACGCGGGTGGCGCTGTGGGATAAACCACAGAGCCTAGGACTTGCCGATCAGAAGGTCGGTGGTTTGAATTCCCGCGAATGAGTGAGATCCCGTTGTTTGATCCCTGCTCCTGCCCACCTAGCAGTTCGAAAGCACGTCAAAGTGCGAGTAGATAAATAGGTACCGCTCTGATGGGAAGGTAAACAGCATTTCCGTGCGCTGCTCTGGTTCGCCAGAAGTGGCTTAGTCATGCTGGCCACATGACCCGGAAGCTGTATGCCGGCTCCCTCGGCCAGTAAAGTGAGATGAGCGCCGCAACCCCAGAGTCAGCCACAACTGGACCTAACGGTCAGGGGTCCCTTTAATCCATAATAACAACTGGCTTGCCCCAGCCACTCTGGGAAGCTTCCAACACATATAAAAACATAATAAAATATTAAACCTTTTTTTTAAAAAAAACTTCCCTATACAGGGCTGCCTTCAGATGTCTTCTAAAGAATGTCTAGTTACTTATCTCCTTGGCTCGGAGGTCGCATAACTCCATACCTTCCAACATTTCTCCAATGAAAAGCAGGACATTTTGGGATCTAATCAGTAACCGGGATGGCTTCTGTAAGTCTGGGACTGCCCCTGGAAAAGAGGGGCACTTGGAGGGTCTAAGTCCACCGTGGGCAGCCAGGTGGTTAGGAAGGCCCAACAGGGACTCCATTTCCTTAGGGTCTTGCGTAAAAACAATGTCAAACAAAAACAGATGATCTCTTTCTACCGGTCCACATTAGAAAGTGTCCTTTCATACCGTATTACAGTGTGGTACGCTGGTTTGGCAGCCATGGACAGGAAGTCCCTACAGAGGGTGGTGAATATCATGGGCTGTCCCCTGAGTTCGCTAGATGACATCGCAGGAGACCGCTGCCTCAGGAGAGTGAGGAAAATTCTCAGGGACGATTCACACCCCGGCCAGCACCTCTTTAATCTCCTACCTTTGGGCAGGAGATACAGAAGTATAGTCAGCGGCACCAACAGATTAAAGAAAAGTTCTTATCCGGGGGCTGCTGAATGGAAAAAATAATAGTGGTGCAATTGACTTCTGACAAGCACACAGAGTGTGAACAAGACTGAGTGTTAAAGGGCTCCTTTAATTTCACTGCACACAGGTGGTGTAGTGACAATAAAGGTTTATTATTTTATTATTATTATTATCTGGGTCTCTGCCCACCGTGCCCCTGCAGTCGTGCCTGTACCACTCACTGGTACCTGAAGTGCTTCAGTATGAGCAAGGGGGCAGCCGTGGGGATGGGACTATATGCCTGCAGCACCAAAATGTCCCAGGCCAGCCGTGTCCTCACCTGCCACCCCACCCACCCCCATTCAAAGCCATTGGCACTCCCTAGAACTTGGCAGTGATGAAGCCTGCAAATTACATACTATATGAAGAAGGGCTTTTTTTGTTTCGCCCTGAACTTGCTTCCAACCAAACGTCTTTCACTGAACCGCCCCGAAGTTCAAGTATTATGAGGAACAGGGAATAATTCGTTCTGGTTAATTAGAATTGGGCTGTGGGCCCAGCTCAAGGCATTCTGCTGCCTGAGAGAAGGGACAAAATGGCGCCACTTTGAACGGACAGAAGCTGATTTAGGCCACTGGTTTTCAGGTGACCGGTTGGGACCCACCGCTGGGTCGCTAGCTGGTCAAAGGCGGGTGTCACAACAGCACAGCCACCATGCAACTATGCGGGGAACAATGAATAACTGTGCCCCCAAAGGAGTGCTTGGGTTGAAGGCTGGTCTTGGGTCGCAACAGGTTGGAGACTACTGAACTAGGCTGATCGCTGGACTGAGGAAATCAGGGAGCTGCCTTTTACAGAGTCAGAGCATTGGCCCAACCGGATGACTGGCAGCAGTGGGTCGCCAGGGTTTTCTCCCAGCCCTACCTAGGGGTGCCACTGGAGACTGGAACTGGGACCTTCTGCTTGCAAGGCAGATGCCCTACCACTGAACTACGGCCTTTGCCCAATCATCTCCTGGAGCTGATTTTAAGGAGAGATGGTGATTCTGCTAGTGCACATCCCTTGCACTGGATTTTGCCCGCTGTCCACTGAGGCAGCGGGCTATTTGGTGTGGCCAGGAGAGGGTGTATAGTATACAGCAGATGTGGAAGGGGATGGCTGTGTGTGCGTGAGTGCATGCATGCATGCGTGCAGGAGCTTAGGAAGCCAGGGCCTGCTCCCTCCAGCATCCGCCACCTGAGGCACTGTCTCCTCTTTTTGCACAATGGCAGGGCCGGCCCTGGATACAGGGCGCTGTCTTTAACCTCCTTGAGCCGTCAGAGGAGTCTTGAGCTAATGGTTGACTCTGTGATTGCTCCAGTGGTATGGAGCAAGCTCAGAGTTCAAATCTGAACCTCCTCCGGGGACTTGTTTTGCAGCTCCTCAATCCACCGGGGGCAACACCTCTGCGTGTGGATGATGCAAAGCCATTTGAAAAAGGGGTTTGAAGGCTGCGGGGTTTGTAATGTAGGTTACTGGCTTAAGACACCCTCCAGCTGCCTCCCGGCATTGCAGTTCCAGCAGCTACCTAATTCCCTCCAGGGACAAAGTTGGAGAAGCAAAGGCGGCGGAACTCTCTGTGTTGCTCACACAAAGCGAAACCATTTTGGATAGATCAAGGCTGTCCCTTGTGTGCCATGCAGATGTTGCAGGGTTTGCCGCCGCCCTAACAGCTGGCTGGAGGCTAACAACATCTGGAGGGCTAAAGACGCTCCCCAGAACTGAAACAGGTCGGAAGGGATCGCATGGCTGGCTAACGTTGCAAGCTGCGTGCAGAGATAGCATCAGAGAGGAGAGCCAGCCCTTTTCCCAGCCCCAACGCCACAGCACACCACGTGAGCATGGCTCACACCACATCAAACAGAGCCCCTCATCCTCTCAGCACAAGTTCTCTGCCACTTAAAAACTTCAGAGTTCATCTCTTTAAACATACAATCAAAAGTTCGCTCGTTGCTTTAAACAAAAGCATAGGATTTCAAATGCTGCAGAACTTGTGGTGTTACAACCAATGACTGCTTAAAACACATCCACCCCACCTGGTTTATCATTCAGGCACGGTTTTGCTAAGGGTTAGGTGCATACAGGTGACCAGTGCTTTTTTCCTTAAAAAAAAATGTTTAGGGGTACTCTCATTTTTCTACTCATATTGAAATACTGCCCCTCTGTGAGGCCAAACTTAGATTCACGAAATGTTTAGGGGTGTGCGCACCCCCGCGTCCCCCCATAAAAAAACCCCCACTGCATATGAACAAATCAAGCTGAGCATTCCTCTGGTTATTTGTTTCTGTTTTGTTTTGTTTTAACTGTTTTACTTCATACACACCCACACCCACACCCAAAAAGGGCTCCCAGAGCAATTTACAAAAAGGACTAATACAATAGGTGTGAAAAGAAGAAAAGGGGACTGGGAAGGAGGAGGGGGAAGCAAACTAGGTGGAGAAGTCCTTGCAATGAAGGAATGGAAAGAGGTTCAAGGAGACGGGAGCCCAAAAGTCTCCCAAAGGAGAGTCCTGGTGCGGCCCCTTGTCTCTCTATGTAGCCAGATGGAATCGGCTGCACCCACCGTAGGGAAAGAGGAGCAACAAAGTTCGGAGGCCTGTGGGGTAGGGGAACGAGAACCCTCTGCTTCTTTGAACTTAAATTTCACGGCCGGTTTTGAGCTGGTTGATTGGTGGAAGAACTCCCACTGCTCACAATATAAATCAGGAAAAATGGATTGAGAAGGGTGGTTTTTGTTTTTTTTATCTTTTAGGGGTGCCTGCCTTTGCAGAAGGAAGGAAGGTGACAAGCCTTTAAGACAGCAGGCGGTTAAAACAGTCTGGTGAAGTAAGAGAGACTTCAGCAAAGAGAAGGAAAAACAAAAAACGCAGAGCGTGCCCTTCCCATGCAACAGAGCCCTACGGCGTTCTTATCTTCGTTGAGGAAGTTGCCGGAGAAAACATCTCAGAATGTCAGGCTGGCGTTGCTCCTGGAACATCCAAAACAAACAGTGATGTTTGACCCGGTGCCCCCTTCGAGCCTGGAATGGAAATTCCTAGCGGTTGGTCAGTCGCAGCAAAGAGGTGCACTCCGTCGCTGAAGCCTGAACCCCATTTCCAGAGGCAGGTCTTGGAGCCCCGGACGCTGCGCGGTCAGGCTCAACCGGCAGAGGAGCGCTCCGAAGGCGAGCCTTTAGAACAGCAGCCTGAGCAGAGCGAGGGAGAAGAACATGGGGGTCGCGGCGAGGAGTCCCGACGGGCTCCTTGGGGGCGCTCCAGAGCGGCAGTGGCCCGTGTTCTCGCCAATACAGGCGGCGTAGGCCATGACATGGGGGATGTAGTTCTGCTCATGGACTCCGTGGAGGAGGTGCGCCATGGGCCCCTTGGCGAAGATGGCCACGTCTTCCCCTCCATGCGTCTCCATGCGCATTGGGACGGCGGACTGAGCCTGGTAGTTGGCATCCGCTAGAGAGAGGGCGGGGAAATGGAGGAAACACTTATCAGGGTGTGTTTTGTGGGAGGTGATCCATGAGAGGCAGCCAAGTACAACATACTTTGTAACGCTAGAGATGACATGCAAGGGAATGTTTGGTCCAGCCAGTCAAAACTTCCTGTTCCTCCTGGCTAGAGCATCCTTCCTTTTGCATGTGATAGAAGGTAGGTGTGACCTTACCTCTCCAGGTAATAAAAGGATGAGTCACGCAGCACACCTTCCTCTTTTTTACTTCCTTCGCTGTTTGACCAACTTCTAGCTAGGACTGCTCTGCTAACTCTCAGCTAGCAGAAGCTCTGGGATTATTCCCCCATATGGGGTGGATCCACATGTACATATTTGTAACTAAGTCTGCCTTCAGGAATCCAACTGTGAACTGATGTGAGTAAACTTCTTTTATTGACTTTGAATAAGATTGTTGTGTCTTTATTCGTTTAAGAGGGATTCAAGGAAACTTACCAGGAATGTACAATTCAATCTGAGACAGACTGAATTGTGTCAAAGTGAGAGGCTCACACGAGACTGCAACCAGCCATCTGCTGTGCATATAAAAAGGGGAATGTAACTCTGCTGCATAAAGGAGCTTGCTAGTGCAAGTTAGGAAGGATATTAATAAACAATATATCCTCTCCTGCCACCCTGAACATTCCCACACATTTCTCTTTATTACAGTTATTAGACTTCTTAGCCACTTTGTGCAAAGAACAAGTCTCGAAGTGACTTAGCGGTACGAAATGCAACCTGATAGAACCAGTGAAGAGTTAGAACCCATCTTAAAACTTAGTGCACTGCCCCCCCACCCCCGGTTAGAATTACCACCACCATTATGGCAGAGCAGAAGTGGAGGGAGGGGGGTGTAGGCAGGGGTGACTGGGGGTGGGGTAGGGGTGTCCCCTATAGGGCAGGGACTCACTGAAGTTCACTGTGGACACGTTCTCTCTCTCTCCATCAATGACTCTGTACCCGGGTCCATTCCCGTAGAGGATTGAGGTGAAAGGTTTCTTGTCCACGTCACTCTGCATCGGGGCCAGACCTAAGTTAAGGGGAAAAGAAGAAATGAAGCACTAGACAGACCTTATGCAGCCACTAAAATATTTATTATCATCATCATTATTGTTATTGTTATTATCGTTGTCATCATAGTTTAATAACTGTGAATTTGTCGAATCCTCTTTTTTAAAGTCACCCAGTGTGATGGCCTGGGACTCGGGCTCAGACTCGGAACCAGAGGAGTCTCAGTCCGCACCGGATCCTTTGCCTCAGGCGGCACCTGAACCAAGTCTGGGGCCTGATTCTGAAGAGCCCCAGTCTGCACAGGTTCCCCTGCAACAAGCACCAGCTGGGCCGAGTCAGGGGCCCGGCTCCAGATGCTGGGATTACCTTGTTGCCTTCAGCTGGGCCATCACTTACAGCTGCTCCACTACCAGTTGGGTCAGGAGAGGCTGAGGCGGCCCCTGGGTCTAGTAACCCACCGACATCTCCCGAGCTAAAGAGACTAAGGTCTGAGAGAAGGAGAGACCTGAGTACTCACAGGAGGAGTGCTCGCCTTCGGGCGAGACACGGAGGTGAGTCACCAGGGGATCAGGACCAGCCATTACCCCGGCAAAGACAAAAGGCTGTCGGACCCCACCCCAGGTTGCGGGAGCAACATTGCTGTATACTAGATCCTGCCTGAGACCCTGTGCCTGACCTTGCCTGGTTTCCTGCCTCGTGGCCTGCCTTGGCCCTGTCAGACTGACTCCTCGCAGAACCCTTGGATTCAGGACCAGACCTGGACTACGTTGCTCAGGTTACCCCTGGGCCCAGCACACCCAAGCTGTGTCAGGGACAGTGCTGAGGAGGGCTGCACTGAGGAAGAATGGTGGGAGCCACCACCACCCCTGCTCCTTATCCTGAATCTTCCCAGGAGCAGGAGGATAATATAGATTTGGAACAGTGGTTTGCAGAGGGGCACAGTTCAGAAGGCAGAAGCTGGGAAGTACTGGATGGGAAACAGCTAAGAGAAGAAACACTGGAAAAGAGAAGGTTAACAGGTTCACAGTCGCTGGTCATCATGCCTCTGCTCTGCCCAAGGTCACGGAGAGCTCAGAAAGTCTCAAAACAGAAAGCACAGAGGGTGCAAGCTCAAGATGTAGGAATGACATAGATTAATAGGGACGGAGGGGTGTGTAATCCTTAACTGGGAGCACCGCCATTTCTAGGAGATGTGTTCTTTGTTCTCTCGCTGTGATTATTAAAGATTCTAACTGGTAAGACCTTCCTTTCGTTTGATCTTTCTTCTTATCTACTGCCACGGAGGGAGGAAGCTGATTCCCTGGAGCCTGACAGGTTGGTGGCCGTCGCTACCTGTGATCTGCCATGGCTGCTTTAGTTGAGATTCCTGCATTGCAGGGGGCTGGACTAAATGGCCCCTGGGTTTCCTTCCAACTTTACGATTCTATGATTCTACCTCCTGTGGGAAGGAGTTCCGCAGTTTAACTATGTGCTTGCTGCATAAAGAAGGACTTTCTTTCCTCCGTCCTAACATTCAGCTTCATTGAATACCCATGAGTTCCAGGGTTAAGTTGAGAGGGAGAAAAGCTTTCCTCTGTTCACTTTCTCCAGGTCACGCAGTGGGATACCCACAGTTCCATGGCGTTTTACTGGTGTTTTATTGACACAATGACAGTGCATTGGCGCCACAGAAGCAGGACCCAAATTAACCAGGACGTTAAAGGCATGACAACACTATGGAGTTATGGGATATGCACTGATTGGTGTATATCGCCTCAATGTTTTTGCAGGCATAAACAGTCTAGGAAACGCAGTTGGGTGTGAATGCCCTTATAGCATCATGAGCACAAATCACCTTTGAAGAATGCAGCCATGTTCCCAGACAATCTTCGGTTCCCTGGGCTAAACACACGTGGTTCCTCTTAGCCTTTCCAATCTTTGTTTGAAACTCTTCTAGTCTGCCTACGTTCTTCTTTAAGTGCAGCACCTGAACTGAACACAGCACTCCATACAAGCTCTGAGAATAAAGCAGAACTGATGCCTCTTGCGACTTGGAAGCAAGAGTTCTGTTAAACCAGCCTAAAAAATCGCATTAGCCTTTTTGGCTGCTGTGTCACACTGCTGGCTCGTGTTCAACTTGTGATTGGCCAGACAGGTGATAGGGCAACATATAAATACTTAATATAAATCAGTTGCGGGGATGGGGGGTGGAATTATGTGAAGCATCCAAGAAGCTCTGGGCAGGAACATCTTCCTGATATCTTTTTTTTTTTTTTTTTAAGGTGATAAGAGATCAGAGCCATGTAGCAATCCCACCTGCATTTCAGCAAGGCAGGGCTGACTGGCAATTCCTGAGAAATAGAAGCCCTGCCAGTTTTAACCATTTTAACAACAACAATTTTACTTATACCCTGCTCAGCTGACTGGGTTGCCCCAGCCACTCTGGGAGGTTTTGTAAGGTTTAACCAAGTTCCAGCGTAATAAAACTACATTAAAAAACCAAACATTAATTATTATTTTTTGATACAGGGCTGCCTTCACATGTATTCTAAAAGTTGTGTAGGTTTTTTTTTATCTCCTTGACATCTGATGGGAGGGCGTTCCAGAGGGCGGGTGACACTTCTGAGAAGGCCCTCTGCCTGGTTCCCTGTAACCTCACTTCTCACAGGGAGGGAACCGCCAGAAGGCCATCGGAGCTGGACCTCAGTGTCTGGACTGAACAATGGGGGTGGAGACGCTCCTTCAGGTATACTGGGCCAAGGCCGTTTAGGGATTTAAAGGTCAGCACCAACACTTTGAATTGTGCTTGGAAACATACTGAGAGCCAGTGAAGATCCTTTAGGACCGGGGTTATATGGTCCCGGCGGCCGCTCCCAGTCACCAGTCTAGCTGCCACATTCTGGATTAGTGGTAGTTTCCGAGTCACCTTCAAAGGTAGCCCCACGCAGAGCACATTGCAGTAGTCCAAACAGGAGACAGCCAGAGCATGCACCACACTAGCGAGACAGTCTGTGAGCAACGATTAACTATTCTGCCCTGAATTTCATGGCACGCAAGAGTGTTTGCATTCCTCTGCAGTTCGGCTTCTGCCAAAAAGTTATTAGTTTCCTTGTCTTCTGTGGCAAGAGTATGCAACTTACACAACTTATGTAATTAATTAGATAAATTGTGTTGTTATTATGTGTCAGAGACTGCCTCCAGGTCCCAGCTCACAGAGGACCAACGCTAGCCAGAAGAACTGTACAAAAGTCTTTATTGAAATATAGTTTCCATTTCCAAACCCTAGCGTGCATCTCTACGTCTAGACCCTAGATCGGCGAAGCTCCATCTGAGTCTCCGCCCCCTGTACACCAGCTTAAGACTCTAGCCTTACTCCACCTCTTGCGTCTCTCCTTTCGCCTCTGGGTCCTACCACCCCCCGGGGTCCCTTCCTGCCTGGACGCTTCGGATGCGGACCCCTCGGACTCCTCCCCCTCCTTTCGGCGGGCTTTAGGACCTGGCTCCCTCTCCGGGCTGCTCATTGCGCCACCCTCTTGTACATTTGAACTTGGCGCGCGCGCGCTGTCTCCGACCCTCCTTTCGACCGTTTCCTCGCTCTCTGACGCAGGCGTGGCCAACCCCGACTCATGTCCTTCCGCTGACGGAGAGCTGCCTGGTGCCGATGCCTGGGACTCCTCCCCCCTACTGCTCTCCGGTGGGGAAGCTGGTCCCGATTTCCAGCTGCTGCTCTCTGAGTCCCCTCTGGCCCCTCCTTCCTGGGGTGTTCCCTTTGGCAACCCCCTAGCTCTGCCCACGGGAGCCCCTTTCTGTGAATCCTCCGATTCGCTGGAGAGACTTAGAGACCTCGGGCGGCTATCATCGCTAACTTCTCCCTCGGATTCCTCCCCATCGGTCTCTAATCCCTCCCTTTCCTGCCCCTCTGCTCCTGAGCCCCTGACATTATGTTATTCCACACCATACATTTCAATGCCAAGGAAACACAATGTAAATGGGGCAAAACAATGTAATCCATTTCGTACTGTTTGCAGACTGAAAGCAACAGCGGCAGCAGTGAACGCCTAATTGATTTCTGCTACATTGATTTCTGTTCCAAACACGGGACAAGTTAGTGAACCTCGGTAATTTCCACTCCTGTTTCTGTTTTCATGTGAATTTTCTGGCATCCCTGATCGTCAGCAGCGGTCCTGTTTTGTTGCAGGAAAGCGGAATGAATCTGAAGTGCGCATGAAGTTATTTTTTAAAAAACTAAAACCATTCCTGCCTACTAGAAGTTTGTAACTCTGCTCTGGGAAATATTCCAAAACACTGTAAACGTTAACCACAAACGTTTCTTTGAAAATTAGCGTGGAGAGTGCTCCAGCAAACCCTCAGGGGGTCCATCTGCAATTATCTTTACAGAGAATAAGTATGTGGACAGACCCACAAACACATGCCCGACACCCACACAGGACACCCACTTCAGTCGGTCATCTCCAAGAACAAGGCTGGTTGACGTGAACACAGAAAAATGTCTGGAGAGCACCTGAAACTCTTTGCTTGTAAGGCCACCCACCCAAGATAGGGTTGCCCTGTGTCGGAAATTTCCCAGACATAGCTGGGAATCGGCCGTTGGAAACAGTGTCCAGGTGTCAGGGAGGAGGAATGGCAGTGACCGCCCCCCTTCTCCTGAACTTTCCAGAGAACAGGAGGACAGTATAGATTTAGAACAGTGGTTTGCAGAAGGGCATAGCTCAGAGGCTGCAGAGGGGAAATACTGGGAGAGGAACAACAGGAAGAAGTAGCAGCAGGAGAGAGACTCAGTGTCTTTGGGAAGCATTCCTGACCCCACCCTCCCAGGACCAGGTGGGCATTGAGAGTAGTAGAACAGAAAGCTCCGGGGCAGAAAGCTCAGATCAGCCAATGTAGGGATGACGTATAATAGGAGAGATGGAGCGGGTGGGACTTTACTCAGAGTGACGCCATTATTTAAGGGAAACTGCATTCCTTCTTCTCTCTCTGTGAACATTGAATAAATTACTTGGTAAGACTTCTTCTTGTTTATCTGCTTCTTGGCTGCTGCTGTGGGAGGGGTAGGATTCCCTGAAGCCTGACACCGGGTGGAAATCGTTGAAATGTCTGGGAAAATACGGGAATACGGCAACCCACGTCGGTAGTGTCGTTTTGGGTGATTTCCCTTAAAATAGCTCAAAAACTTCTTCTTTTTAGATTTTGGGAAGAAGAAAAAGCACAACAACTTTGGCAACCTGAGGCAGAGCAGTAGTCTGCCCCTCTATTCCAATGACAGAAACTGACCAGCTTGGTAGCTGAATCGTACTTCGGTACTGCACCTTTCTCTACATTAAAACAACAACAAAGAGCTCCACATTTTCAAGCTGCAATGAAGTGGGAAAAGACGATGGGAACAGGGGGGAGATGAAAACACTACTGCAACTCTTAAATGTCAAGAATGGCCCCTCCAGGTGATTGCAAACTGCGACCATAGGGCCTGTTTAACCTCTCATCTACGCCGTGGATGTCAGCTTGTGTGCATGTCAACATACCAAAAATGGGGTTGCCGCGGGGCGTATACCCTCCAAAAGTGAAGACGTGGGAATGATCTGCAGTAACCACAGTCAGGGTATCCTCAGAAGAGGTCATGATATCAGCCCGGCCAATTGCCCGATCCATCTCCACAGCTTCATGCAAAGCCTGCTTTGCTTTTCCTTCGTGGTGTCCATGGTCAATCCTGCCTCCTGTGGAAGGAATTATTAGAATCAGAAAACTGTAAGGGGTGCCCCAATTGTCCTCTAGTCCCAACCCCTACAATGCAGGAATTGCAGCTGAAGAATCCCTGACAGATGGCCATCCAATCTCCGCTTAAATATCTCCAGTGAAGGAGAGCCCACCAACACTCAAATATTATCATTATCATCATTACTAAAATTGAATTTGTACTCTGCCCTTCAGAATCCGGATTCTGAAATTCCCAGGGCAGTACATAACAATATGTTAGGGTACACAAATTCATACAAACATCTTCCATAAAACCAGCAATATGAAACAAATATAATAAAACCAGCCACCAGAAACCAAAATCAGAGACAAGCAGTCCTTAACCTGTTTCAGATGTTGTTGTTTTACCACCAACAGACCACAGTCAGAATCCAGTTTGTTTCAACCAAATGGTTTGGTGTTATGTGTGCACTTGGCCATGGTTTGCTTGGCAACCCCACCCCAGATGCTCACCAAGCAACAAAGGCACGAGGGCAAGAGCAGCTGGAAAGCAAACCATACTTTGAAGAAGCAAACCATGGTTTGTTTGTCTGTAGGGCAACTCATGGCTTGCTAAACCAACAATGGCTTAAAAGAAACGACGGTGTTGTGTTGTATATGAGCCAGGGGTTTCTTCATTCCTTTGGTGCTTTAAGAATATAAAAAGGGCCTGCTGGATCAGGCCAATGGCCCATCTAGTTCCAGAGTTCTGCTGTCACCCTCCATAACTGGCCTTTGAATCAGCATGCAGGAACGGCGGTCCCGCCTACAGTGGTCCCTTGCCTTCTCCACACCTCCTCCCTCCTCTCACCTTCTACTAGAAGGAAGAACCCAAGAGGGTTCTTCTGGAGGATTTTGAGGGCCACCTCCACCATTTCCGTCAGGGAAGGGTCTGTCTCGTTGTTCCTGTTCAGCTCGTACACCAGGTCAATCGGCTCAAAGAGGCCTGCGGACGAAAGCCAGAGGTGTGAGTTTCAGCCTCGTTAACGCTCATGCTCCATTCGAGTCCCTGATCTCACTTAAATGATGTTTTTGTCTGTGTATTACATGTTTGCATTTCTCCACAACGCTGGCATTGCATGCAGCCGTCCTAGTCAGGGCCGGCTCTAACATTGGGCAGAGTCAGCTGGCTGCTTCAGGCAGCAGATGATAAGGGTGTTTGAAGCACACATGTTGCCTAATAATATTTATTATTATTTATTATTAAATTTGTATACCACCCTTCATCAGTGGATCACAGGGTGGTTCACAACATTAAAAAACACAAAAGACATACAGTGGTACCTCGGGTTACATACGCTTCAGGTTACAGACTCCACTAACCCAGAAATAGTACCTCGGGTTAAGAACTTTGCTTCAGGATAAGAACAGAAATTGTGCTCCAGTGGCACAGCGGCAGCAGGAGGCCCCATTAGCTAAAGTGGTGCTTCAGGTTAAGAACAGTTTCAGGTTAAGAACGGACCTCCAGAACGAATTAAGTACTTTACCCGAGGTACCATTGTAATAAAATAAGAACGAAAACAAACCAATAATCTCCCCCTCCCACAAAACATGTAAAAGGGCATTGGCTGTTAAATCAGGCAAAGGCCTGGTTGAAGAGGAACGTTTTTGCCTGGCGCCTAAAAGTGTATAATGAAGGTGTCAGGTGAGCCTTCTTGGGGAGAGAATTCCACAAACAGGGAGCCACCGCAAATAAGGCCCTTTCTTGTGTTGCCACCCTTGGGACCTCGCATGGAAGAGGCACATGAAGAAGGGCCTCAAATGATGGACACAGAGTTGGTTTATATGGGGTGAGGAGGTCTCTGAGGAATTGCAGTCCTGAGCCGTTTAAGCGCTTATAGGTAAAAACCAGCACTTTGAATTGGGCCCAGAAACTAACTGGCAGCCAGTGCAATATGCTCAAACTGCCTTGCCATGGCAACCCGGGCGCCAAATTCTGCACCAGCTGAAGTTTCTGAGCCATCTTCAGAGGCAGCCCCATGTATTGCAGTAATCTAAGCCTCCTGGTTGATTGTTTGGGAGCTTCATAAGCTTTCTTCAGCCCAAACATCACAGCGACCGGTGCCAACAGACATCAGCACATTTAGGGATCCGCAGAGTTTGCGCAGCTTGCATAACAGACCTCAGCCACTCAGCATTTTGGCTAATCTACTTTATTTACATATAAACACACACGGAGCACTGCAACATGGCTCCCTCTCTCTCTAGCATCAGACAGCAAAAAGAAAGAACAAAGGGTAATAGTCCCCCTTCACAGAACTCAGTAACACAAACATCCTGGCTCCATCACTTTCCACTCTGTAGAGTCAAAACATATACCGTCATGTGATAGACAACAATCCCATGACTGCAATCACGGAGCAGGAATTCTAACAGTTACCAATGCATAGACAACTGTAGTTAGGTTGTCTCTGTCCAGATAGGGGCGCAGCTGGGCCACCAGCCGAACCTGATGGAAGGCACTCGGGACCACTGAGGCCACCTGAGCCTTGAGCGACAGCAAAGGATCCAGGAGGACCCCCAAGCTACATACCCACTCCTTCAGAGGAAGTGTAACCCCCTCAAGAGCAGGCAGCCTCCCATCTATTTGGTCTAGGGAACCACCCACTAAGATTGCCTCTGTCTTAACTGGATTGAGCTTCAGTTTGTTGGCTCTCATCCAGTCCATTACTGAGGCAAGGCAACGGTCCAGCACTTCCACTGCCTCACCTGCAGATGTAAAGGAGGAGTAGAGCTGAGTGCCATCAGCTTATTGCTGACAACGTAATCCAAAATTCTGGATCACCCCTCATGAACTGGAAACTCACCCATTAAATAGTCCACCTTGTTCAGGTCAAGCTTCATCAGTTCTGTCCGATTCCACACATAAAAGGCGTTCTGGGGGGGGGGGAGAGAGAGAGAGAGAGAGAGAGAGAAGAATCAATTTGCCACTCAGGAGCACCTTTGGTGGTGGTCTACTAAACTGGTGCAGTGATGAGGTGCAATAGCAGTACTTCCAAGGGGTTGTATGGATTGGGCCCCTCTCATCAAGGGCCACTGGGCTTGTTTTCATAACTATAGTAGAGTGTGAGGATGGCCAGGGATCATTCACAAGGAGGAGAACTGGGACCAAATAGATCCCTAACTGGGATTGTCATCATTGTTGTGGGTTTGGGGGGAATCAGTTTGGGTGATGCTCCCAGTCCTTTATAGTTCTTGGGGTCCTATAAAAGGTAAAAAAGATAAAGGACCCCTGGACAGTTAAGTCTAGTCAAAGGCGACTATGGGGTTGCAGCACTCATCTTGCTTTTCAGGCTGAGGGAGCTGGCGTTTGTCCACAGACAGCTTTCCGGGTCATGTGGCCAGCATGACCAAACCGCTTCTGGCACAACAGAACACCGTGACCAGAGCACACGGAAACACTGTTTACCTTCCCGCCGCAGCGGTACCTATCTATCTACTTGCACTGGCATGCTTTCGAACGGGTAGGTTGGCAGGAGCTGGGACAGAGCAACAGGAGCTCACCCCATCACGGGGATTCGAACCGTCGACCTTCTGATCAGCAAGCCCAAGGGGCTCAGTGGTTTAGACCACAGCGCCACCTGCATCCCATGGGGTCCTATACCCAGTGAGGGTTAGGATCTAAGAGAAGATTCTGTTGCTGAACTGGTTAGACAGGTTTCTTTGTAAGACATTGACCTTAAAGGTAAAGGTAAAGGTAAAGGGACCCCTGACCATTAGGTCCAGTCGTGACCAACTCTGGGGTTGCGGCGCTCATCTCGCTTTATTGGCCGAGGGAGCCGGCGTACAGCTTCCGGGTCATGTGGCCAGCATGACTAAGCCACTTCTGGCGAACCAGAGCAGTGCACGGAAACGCCGTTCACCTTCCCACCGGAGCGGTACCTATTTATCTACTTGCACTTTGACGTGCTTTCGAACTGCTAGGTTGGCAGGAGCAGGGACCGAGCAACGGGAGTTCACCCCGTCGTGGGGATTCGAACCGCCGACCTTCTGATCGGCATGTCCTAGGCTCTGTGGTTTAACCCACAGCGCCACCCGCGTCCCATATAAGTGTCCTGATCAGCATCCCAAAAGAATGAGCCAGGCTGCAAGAGTTACAACCTAGAGATGGTTCCCTCCAGGCCCATGGACCCCACTCTCCTTGCTGCTAGCTAGGAGAACAAGAGCCAGAGAGCTGAGCTGGAGGCAGGCTGGAAGCTGGAAGCCGAAAAACCTGCTTGCTCTGTGCTGGACCCCAGGCAGCGACTGATGGAGACTGATGGGCGTCAATGCCGTGAGCATCTCATTCTCAGGTTGGATATTTGTGTGAATCAAACCGTATATTCTAAAGACACCGCAGCCTCTGCCAACCTTCACCCCAAGGAAATCAAACTCTGGGAAAGCCCCTGGCTGCTGGGAGATTGGGGTGGGGTGGAACATCATTGTGATCATAATCGCCACCCCGGACTTCACCGGGAGGGTTGCAAAAATGTCCCAATTACCTTATCCTTTGGTTTTGTCTTCCTCCATGCCTCAATGAGGTTCCTGCCATCCAGCCGAGTCCCCCTGAACTTCTCCTCGTTCGGATATTCCACATCGCTGGTGTTCTTGGGGAACATGTACTTCCGACCCCCTCCCATAATCACCTGAGCAGGAGGCAAGGAAAGGAGTCTGTTTCTACCTGGCGTGCAAGGTGAGCATGGACATCACAGTACCGCTTGGATCGAAAAGTCTTTCAGAGCGGCTTGCAAAGCTTGAGGCTGCAGTTGGAAGGGGACGATGTGCTCAGCTGAGAAAAAAGATACCAGTGGCTGAGACAAGGCCATCCTGCCTCCTGGCTGGGCAAGGCTTTGGCGCATGGCCACAGGCCAGTGGTGATACACGTGCGTCTCAGGCAGGAAAGCCTCAAGTTCAATCCCTAGAAAAATGCAACCTGTGCTGTTGATAGAAGTAGTACAACTCATGCAACACGTTGGCGACTAATATACACACAAGAATTACCAAAATAATTAGACATTCTTTATCAACCTTCTGAGAAAAGTACAAAACCTTGTGAAAAGCCACAGAGACTTACGAACTACCCAACCTAAGATGAACTTATAATGTCTGGTTTCGATGGGTTTTTCAAATGCTTTTGTTTTCTTTATCTTTTTAGGCTTTACACACACAAGGTTTTGTATTTTTCTCAGAAGATTGGTAAAGATTGTATAATTATTTTGGTAGTTATTTTGTGTGTATTAGTTGCCAACGTGTTGCATCAGGTTCAATCCCTGGCAGAGAGTTACAGAGCAGGTAAAAAAAAAGAGGTAAGTGACCCCTGGACAGTTAAGTCCAGTCAAAGGCGACTATGGGGTTCCCTCGCTTTCAGGCCAAGGGAGCCGGTGTTTGTCCACAGACAGCTTTCCGGGTCATGCAGCCAGCATGACTAAATTGCCTCTGGCACAATGGGACACCGTGACGGAAACCAGAGCGCACGGAAATGCCACTTAACTTCCCGCTGCAGCGGTACCTGTTTATCTGCTAAAACTGGCATGCTTTTGAACTGCTAGGTTGGCAGCAGCTGGGACAGAGCAACGGGGACCTAACCCTGTCGCGGGGATTTGAACCGCCGACCTTCCGATCGGCAAGCCCAAGAGGCTCAGTGCTTTAGACCACAGCACCACCTGCGTCCCTAGTTACAGAGTAGGCTGGCTGGAGTGCTGCTTCTCTGCCCAAGACCCTGCAAAGCTGCTTCCGGCCAGAGCAGCAGGTCCTGAGCAACAAAGCAGCTTAGGGCATCTGCCTACTGCCCAGTCCTGGCACTGTGTCTACTGCAGCGCCCGACGGGCTCCCGCGATAAGGCAGGCAAGCAACCGGGGATGCAAGTCAAGGCGGACAGTTTGTTCCAGTGTAAACAGAACACCGTCTGACTCAGCAGGGTGTATCTAAGGACCTTTCCATGTTCTGGACATTTTATCATGCCACTTTGGCTCTGGGGCGAACGAGAACACCTCGGCTCCAGTTTTGTGGGACAGCTGCAGGAATTGTGGCTGTAAGACCTGGATAAACCTCCCAAAATGAGGTTTCAAAGAACCTCCTCTCTCATTCTGCTCAGTTTCCCTCTTTGCACCGGTTCAGACAGAATAAAAAAAGGGGCCTCAGGTGGAGTGTTAGAATGTTAATAGAAAACTTGGCCCAAGAAGGGAAGTGCTGAGCAGGCACTAGAGCATAGCTGTCAACTTACAGATTTGAAAATAAGGGACCAGCAGCCTCGAAAATAAGGGATCAGCAGCAAAAATAAGGGATTTTAGTCAGACAGCAGAAATACGAAGTTAAAAGGGACCAGATAATTTTGGAGAGCAGCGCTGGTTTTTAGCCCTTCATTTCCAGAGGTTGCTGCTCAAGACACCAGCTGATGAAACACTGCAATTAAATAACTACAAGCAGCAACCACTTTTCGCGCAAAACAAAGTCCAAGCTATGAAGATGCTGCTGCAGTTCTGTATCTTTTCTCTTGTGCTCCATCTGCAGCTCTCAGTTCCATCAGGTGGGGCGGGAGGAAGGAGGGGGGGAATAGCGCCCGAAGTAAACCCGCAGATCAGACCATCTATGCTAGTCTACCACTACAAATCTTTGGGAGAAGCGCTTGCGGTCCTTCCTCCGCTTTCCCCCTCTATGGTTAGCCCTTGGAACACCTGCCCACGCCTCCGCCTCTGCCTCCTCCTCCTCTCTCTGAACTGCTTTCTCTATGGTTGCCCTCGCTCTCCTCTCAAGGCTCCTCAGTCCTGGTGGGGAGAGGCTCCTGGGGGCCGAGGCTGGTGAGAGGAGGCCGGAGGGGGGCGGGCCGGGTAGCCAAGCAACACAGTTGGAGCCTCCCTCCTCCCTGGCCGGCAGGGAGGGAGGGAGAGGAGCTGCTTCCTTTGAAACCCGGGAAATTGAAGGGACATCATCTATAAGGGACAGCAGTGGGACACAGCGCTGGGATAAGGGAGTTTCCCGCCAAATAAGGGACAGTTGACAGCTATGCACTAGAGACATTTTGAAAGGGAAGGGAAAGTCTAAGGAAAGTCCTACATCTGGTTCATAAACCTCTGCAGGTTTAAAAGAGATGCTTCCTGACCGTCTCTCTTCCTGCAATCTGTCCTTTGCAGGCTCTCTGCCCAGCCCAATAGGAGCTTAATTCAGCTGGGCTGCATCTGAGAAGGCCTGCGACGGAGAGCCTGTTTATTTGACCACAATTACGCTTCTTTGCTGGCACTCCAACCTCCTCCTCCGATTTAGGGTCTTAGAAGGTGAATCATCCAGTGCAGCAGAACTGGGCCAGGTTGTGGGGTGGGGGGAAAGAGATTTGAAGGGGAATATTTAATTACACACCCAACAGAATTGGCTCGCCCAACATGTAATTATTGCAGAAGAAAGTTAAAATTATTATCTTCTTCTTTTTTTTAATGGACATATTAAGCTGCTTAAATAACAGGTTCAGCTTTTTGCTTTATTTTTGCCGTGGGTTTATTTGAAGTAGAGAGACACACCCACCCCTATTTATTTACCCCGGGGGGAAATGCGGTGCCGGGTTCCATCGGACGATGCGAGCGGTGAAAGGAGCCCGGGGACTGACCTCTGCCGCTCAAACCACGGGGTGGCTGGGGCCGTTGTGGCAGCCTGTTTGCACTGCCACGGCTGCTGTAACCAAGCTAACATCTCCCCTGGCATCGCCAGCTGTTCCTGAGCCAGTTCTGTTTGGAGGGCGCCCAGCAGCGCTCCAGGCGCCCGCAGGCAGCAGAAATGCGAGGCCATGCCTGGCTTAGCCAGACCTTTGTGGTGGGGGGAGAGCATTCTGTGGGGTTTGTGGCAGGGTGAGGCTGGCACCAGGCCCCTGGCCTTGCCCAATCTTCTGGGCCCCAGCACCTCTCTTGCATGAATCTACGGTTTGCACTCGTGCCTCGCTGCTCCCCTTCCTCCTCCACCAGCCGCACGGGGACCCAGCACCTTCCGCAACCTGCCAGGAGAGCGCATTGTTTTGCCCGGTGAGAAATCTAATTCCATGGCAAGGCCTCAGAAAACTGGGAGTGGGAAGCCAGCTGAGTTTCTGAGCTGCCTGGCTCAGCCTCCTCTGGGCAACCCAGGAGCCCCCATGTGCTTGCATAACATTAGTGGCTTCTAATAACTGGCTTCCTTTGCCTGCGCACTGCAAAACGCCTCTTCACCCAGAGGAATGAATGCCACAGCGAGCGGCCAGCACCGCAATGAAACAGGCCTCTCCTCCCCCTAACTCTCTCCCTTTCTCTCTCTCTCTCTTTCTCTCCTGCTTCAGCTGGAAATTTTTCGCCCTGGGGGTACATATTTCATTCTGCGTTTGTTAGATTAAAGTCCTCAGAGGAGCATGGAAAAAGCCCTGTTTCTTCATCCGGAAAATGCCATGCCACCAGGTTCATGGGCACTAGGAAGATCCTGATTGCATATTGATTGCTTTTAAAGGCTGAAGAGTTTAAAAAACCCAAAAGACTCTGCATTATACTGAGTCAGATCCTTGGTCTGTCTGGCTCAATGTTGTCTACACTGACCGGCAGTAGTGGATCTCCAGGGTTTCAGGCAGGGAAGTTAAGACGAAAGTTTGTGTCTTTAAAAGATGTCTGACGGTTGCTTCATCAGGTGTGGCAGAGGCAAAGGGTACCTCTGAATCAGGCATAGGCAAACTCGGCCCTCCAGATGTTT
>JAXCMG010000088.1:1599787-1627906 GCA_034642415.1 Podarcis siculus | reverse complement strand
TTATTATTATTATTATTATTATTATTATTATTATTATTATTATTATTCCAAGGGCCCAAATTCCTTCATTTGCTGCATTTCCATCCTGTCTTTCCCCCCCAAGGAGCTCCCAGTGGTACCTCTGGTTGTGAACGGGATCCGTTCTGGAGGCCCGTTCGCAACATCACAAGCCCGCAACCTGAAGCACCGTATCTGCACAGGTGAGCGGCGTGATTTGGTGCTTTTGCACATGCGTGAAGTGTGATGTAGCGCTACTGTGCATGCGCGAGCAGCGAAACCCGGAAGTAACCCTTTCCGGTACTTCCAGGTCACCGCGGGACGCAACCTGAAAAAATGTAACATGAAGCAAACGTAACATGAGATATGACTGTATATCGTTCTCCCTCTCCTTGTTTAATCCCCGCAACAGCCATCCTGCGAGGTAGGTTAGGCTGAGAGGCAGGGACTGGCCCAAGGTCTCACCCAGAGAGCTCCACATCTGAGGGGGAAGAGATCAGGATGGTGGAGGGTTCGGAAACCAAGCCTTACGAGGAACGTTTGAGAGAGCTGGGGATGTTTAGCCTGGAGAAGAGGAGACTGAGAGGAGATAGGAGGGCCATCTCCCAATATCTGACAGGTTGCCACATGGAGCAAGTTTGTTGTCTCCTGCTCTGGAGGGTAGGACTCGAACCAGTGGCTTCAAGTTACAAGAAAGGATCAACTTCCTGGCATTAAGAGCCGTTTGACAGTGGCATGGCCTCCCTCGGAAGGTGATGGACTCTTTTTCCTTGGAGGTTTGTTAAGCAGAGGTTGGACGGCCATCTGCCATGGATGCTTTAGCTAAGATTCCTGCGCTGCAGGGGGGTTGGACTAGATGACCCCTAGGGGGTCCCATCGAACTTGACAATTGTAGGATTCTATGACTCTAACCCATGGGTAGGCAAACTAAGCCCCGGGGGCCGGATCCAGGCCAATTGCCTTCTAAATCCAGCCCACAGACGGTTGGGGAGTCAGCATGTTTTTACATGAGTAGAATGTGTCCTTTTATTTCAAATGCATCTCTGGGTTATTTGTGGGGCATAGGAATTCATTCTTTTTTCTCTCTTTAAAATACAGTGGTACCTCAGGTTACAGATGCTTCAGGTTACAAACGCTTCAGGTTACAGACTCCGCTAATCCAGAAATAGTACCTTGGGTTAAGAACTTTGCTTCAGGATGGGAACAGAAACCGTGCTCCAGCGGCATGGCGGCAGCTGGAGGCCCCATTAGCTAAAGTGGTACCTCGGGTTAAGAACAGTTTCAGGTTAAGAACTGACCTCCAGAACGAATTAAGTTCTTAACCCGAGGTACCACTGTATAGTCCGGCCCCCCACAAGGTATGAGGGACAGTGGACCGGCCCCCTGCTGAAAAGGTTTGCTGACCCCTGCTCTAACTACTACATTGGCTCGTCAAAGCGAGATAGAATCACCCCAAATATGCTGTGATTTCATTTATATTCCCCGCTTTTTGGTATCCATAGAATTCTAGAGGGACCCTGAGGATCAGTGCTTTTTTTCTAAAAAAAAAAATTTTTTTTAGGGCTACTCTCATTTTCCTACTCATATTGAAATACTGCCCCTCAATGAGGCCAAACTTAGATTCACAAAATGTTTAGGGGTATGCGGACCCCCATTCCCCCCCCAAAAAAAGCACTGCTAAGGATCCAATCCCCTGCAATGCAGTAATATGCAACTCTCCCATATGGGGATCAAACCTGCAACCTTGGAGTTATCAGAAACATGCTCTAATCAACGGAGCTATCCAAGTCCACTCCGCCCTGTCCAATCTTCATTGCCCTTCTTGCCCTCTTATATTAAAACCGCCCCACAGCTGTTCTCGGCTGACCCACACTCACCTCAATGTCTGGGATGTTTTCGAAAAGCTGGTGTGCAATGTCTTTGCAGCCCTGCTGGATGGCCTCAGGGGGCATCTCGTTGTCGGAGTACCAGTCCCGGTCGGCAGAGTGCGCATAGGCCGCGCTCGGAGTGGCATGGTTGACCCGCGTTGTCGTGACGATGCCCACGGATTTGCCTGGGACCAGAGAAGCGAAGAAGTCAGAGAAGTCAAGGCAAAGATGCGCTCTTCATCCCGGAGGCCTGGAGGCCGAGGCTTTCCAGGGCCGACGGCATGAACTTTGGCAAAACTCAGCGGGCAAAGAAGCCAAGCACACAAAAAAACCCTTCTGGGCGAGACGCCACCAAACTCCCTCCCCTCTTCTCCCAAGCTAAATGACCCCTCTCACATCTTGGGCATGCAGCGGGGTCAAACCATGCTGCTGAAAACACATTATTCTGTCTATCGACACAGCCGGTTAAACATTGTTCCGCTCTGCGGAGTTAATCATCTCGCCGAGAGTGATTTTTGGCTCTCCTCGCCTGTCCCTCGGAGCCCACGGAGGACAAGCAGAACAACTGCGCTCTGTGTCTCCTCCAGATCATCCCTTCGCTTTTCGCACTTCCTTCCTTTTCCCCCACCGTCTCTCTGCACCAGCCCCATGGGGGCACCATGGATAAAAGCAAGGCCAGGCACAAGCCTCCTTTGTAATTGGAGCAGGGGGCACACACCCCCTTCGAGGGGGAACCCAAGGGTTTATTTTTAATCGTGGTTTCCAGCTGATCCATGGAAAGAGGCGCTCTGTTTGGCATCGCTTTATAAAAAAGAGAGAAAAAGTGGGCAGAGAGGTTCCGAGTGTGGGCACCTGCAAATGTCAGGCTTTGATCTGATTTCGTTCCAGCGCACACCCCAAAAATCACAGTGTGACCACCGAGGCCACTCAAACCAGCTGGGCCATGAAAGGACAGCGATCAAACAGGTTCCTCTTCAGACGTTTTACTATGGACTCATGTCCAAAACGTTTGATTGGTTTTTTTAGCATCAACAGAATGCATTTTTCAAAAGCAATGTTTTCTTGGCATTTTCCATCTGTTTATTCATTTAAAAAAACAACAACAGGAAGGATCAGAGCCTTTGGCTCCTGCAAAACATTTCAGCGGCGACGATAAAGAGGGCCGCTTCTTTGAGCAGCGTGACTTAGCGCTTCCCGTTTTATAAATATCCTGGTGGAATTTTTCTCATATATGTATAATCACACAAATTTTCTATCATGAACAGATGTAACGCGGAGGTTGCAGGTTCGATCCCTGTACGGGCCAGCTGTCTATTCCTGCATTGCAGTTGGTGGACTGGAATTCAGCGTTTCCCAAACTTGGGTCGCCGGCTTTTTTTGGACTATAACTCCCATCGTTCCTAGATAGCAAGACCACTGGTCAGGGATGATGGGAATTGTAGTCCGAAAACAGCTGGAGACCCAAGTTTGGGAAACACTGATAGATGATCATCAGGGTCCCTTCCAACTCTATGATCCTATGTTCAGACATTGTGCTACGCTCATTTCAGGCAGGAGATGTTCCCAGCCTCACCTGAAGAGGCCATGGGTCATTCCAGGGCCCTCCTGTATCTGCTCAGCTGCTCCTGGTACATACCAGGGGATGCAGTCCAGGGATAATAGAATAAGAATAAGAATAAGAATAAGAATAAGAATAAGAATAAGAATAAGAATAATATAAGCTGGACCATAAAGAAGGCTGATCGCCGAAGAATTGATGCTTTTGAATTATGGTGCTGGAGGAGATTCTTGAGAGTCCCATGGACTGCAAGAAGACCAAACCTCTCCATTCTGAAGGAAATCAGCCCTGAGTGCTCACTGCAAGGACAGATCCTGAAGCTGAGGCTCCAATACTTGGCCACCTCATGAGAAGAGAAGACTCTCTGGAGAAGACCCTGATGTTGGGAAAGATTGAGGGCACAAGGAGAAGGGGATGACAGAGGATGGGATGGTTGGACAGTGTTCTCGGACCACGCCCGGCTTCTTGCTTTGGACTCCGCTTCCCCCTTGGTGGACAGTCTCCAGACCCTTGGCCCAGGACCGGACTTTGACCACGCCTCACGGTAAACCCCCCCCCCGGACCAGCACAATGAGTTTGACCAAACTGCAGGAGGCAGTGGAAGACAGGAGTGCCTGGTGTGCTCTGGTCCATGGGGTCACTAAGAGTCGGACACAACTAAATGACTAAACAACAACCTCAATAATTTATTATTTATTCCCTGCCCATCTGGCTGGGTTTCCCCACCCACTCTGGGCGGCTCCCAACAAAATATTAAAATACAATAACCTATTAAACATTAAAAGCTTCCCTAAAGAGGGCTGCCTTCAGATGTCTTCTAAAAGTCTGGTAGTTGTTTTTCTCTTTGACATCTGGTGGGAGGGCATTCCACAGGGCGGGTGCCACTACCGAGAAGGCCCTCTGCCTGGTTCCCTGTTGGGGGAACCACCAGAAGGCCCTCGGCACTGGACCTCAGTGTCCGGGCAGAACGATGGGGGTGGAGACGCTTCTTCCTGTTAAGAATGTAAGGGGAGTCTGGCTGCTGGATCTGGCCAATGGCTCATGTAGTCCAGTTTGCTGATCCCAGAGGGGTCACCCAGATGCCCCAAGAAGAAACCAACAAAGAGGACCCAAGTGAGGACAAGAGCCCTCTCCCCTCCTGTGGTTTCCAGCACGGCTGCCTCCAACCACGAAGGCAAAGCTTAGCCATCCTGGTTGAAGTAAAGTAAAGAAAAGGACCCCTGACCATTAGGTCCAGTCGTGACTGACTCTGGGGTTGTAGCGCTCATCTCGCTTTATTGGCCAAGGGAGCTGGCGTACAGTTTCCGGGTCATGTGGCCAGCAGGACTAAGTCGCTTCTGGCGAACCAGAGCAGCGCACCGAGATGCCGTTTACCTTCCCACCAGAGCTGTACCTATTTATCTACTTGCACTTTGATGTGCTTTCGAATTGCTAGGTTGGCAGGAGCAGGGACCGAGCAACGGGAGCTCACCCTGTCGCGGGGATTCGAACCGCCGACCTTCTGATCGGCAAGCCCTAGGCTCTGTGGTCTAACCCACAGCGCCACCTGCTAGTAGCAACCAGATAGCCGTTTCCAGCCCTATCAAGCAATTTTAGGGATTAAACCAGGTACCTTCCATGTTCAAATTGATGTGCTCTGCCACTGGGCTTTTAATACAGCCCGTTTTTCCAACGCTGCAAAAACTTGGACAGTAATATTCTGTTTTGCTTGAGTATCAAACCAGTCTCAAGTCCAGCTCTTGTCCCGGACAATGCAGTTATTGTGGTTAAAGTATTCTGACACCCTTCCAGAAAGCTATCTGCGATCTGTTACTAAGTGAAGTTTTAAGAGGAAACTTTTGCTTGGCGGTTAAAAAAAAGCCCACCTATTTTCACACGAGAATGAGAGCAAAACTCAACGCTCAGCTCTGGATCTGGAACGACCCGCAAATAAAAATGCTTCCCCCATGTAGAAAAGTGGAAAATTCCAGCACCGTTTCACTGAAGCCCCATATTGAACAAATGGATTTTTTAAAAAGTATTGATAAAAGCCAGGCCTTGTCTTAAAAGCGCAGATAACAGGCTGAGTGACAGCGAAGCCTAAGCTGCCATCTTCTGTACCCTTGGGAATAAGCCACATTTAATTTGGAGGTACTTGCTCTTGATTGTGCTGTTAACGGAATAATAAGCAAGCATTTATCTCTCAAAGCCCACGATGTTCAAAATGTCTTATCAACCAGCGAGCTTTACTCTTGCAATGTGTTTCAAAGCTGCTGCATTTTGAATTGTTATGACCTGCCCTGGGGCCTTAGGGTGAAGGGTGAGTAATAAACCAAATTTATTATTAGGACGTCAACAGGAGTGGGGAAGCCTTAGATCACCAGATGTGATCTTCCAGGCCTCTTTATGTAGACTGTGGACTGTGCCCCTCCTCCTACTGAGCTACGGTCCTTCCTTTTAAAAAAAAAAATCAAAATTCTACTCCTCATGGTTCAGAAGGAAGGGCTGGCTTAAAAAGGAACACATAACCTCCAACATTTCTCCGATCGAAATATGGACATCCTATGCTGTAATAGGGACGCAGGTGGCGCTGTGGGTTAAACCACAGAGCCTAGGGCTTGCCGATCAGAAGGTCGGCGGTTCGAATCCCCGCGACAGGGTGAGCTCCCGTTGCTCGGTCCCTGCTCCTGCCAACCTAGCAGTTCGAAAGCACGTCAAAGTGCAAGTAGATAAATAGATACCACTCCGGCGGGAAGATAAACGGCGTTTCTGTGCGCTGCTCTGGTTCGCCAGAAGCGGCTTAGTCATGCTGGCCACATGACCCAGAAGCTGTACACCGGCTCCCTTGGCCAATAAAGCAAGATGAGCGCCGCAACCCCAGAGTGGGTCATGACTGGACCTAATGGTCAGGGGTCCCTTTACATTTATGCCGTAATAACAATAATATTTATATGTCATCCATCTAACTGGGTTGCCCCAGCCACTCTGGGAGGCTTCCAACATTTATAAAAACATGATAAAACTTTAAACATTAAAAAAAAACCTTCCCTATACAGGGCTGTCTTCTGAAGGTTGTACAGTCGTAACTTGGTTGACGAATGCCTTGCAACTGAAATGTTTTGGCTCCCGAACATGTGAGTGTTCCGGTTTGTGAACATTCTTTGGAACCCGAACGTCTGATGCAGCTTCCAATTGGCTGCAGGAGCTTCCTGCAGCCAATCGGAAGCCGCACCTTGGTTTCCGAACCTTTTGGAAGTCGAACGGACTTCCGGAACGGATTCCGTTCGACTTCCAAGGTACCACTGTATAGTTACTTATCTCCTTGGCTCGGAGGTTGTGTAACTCCATACCCGCCAACATTTCTCTGATGAAAATAGGGAAATAGTTTGTTTCAACTCGCTTGTGGAAACAATTCAGAGGATATTAAGAAGAAAAATGATAATAACAAGAAGATTGGAAGATGGGACTTGTGAACATCAAAGTAGCAGAAATATGAGATTATTGTACCCCTACGGAGCTCGAAGCATGGGTACCCCCAACAAAAATTTAAAAAAATTCGGCAAAATATTTGGATTTTATGATATGTATTGGTATAATTTGGATTAATTAATGTGACATGATTGGATTGTTAAATGGAAAACTTAATAAAAATTATTTATATATAAAAAAAGAAAATAGGGACGTCGTAAGGAAAAGTGGGGATCAAATTAGAAACCGGGACGGCTTCTGTAAATGCAGGACTGTCCCTGGAAAATCCCAGACTGGGAGAGTCTGGGAACATAGGAAGCTGCCTTGGATCAAGTCAGGCCACTGACTCATCTAGATCAGTTTCTCCGACATTGACAAGCAGCTGCTCTCTGGGAATCTAGCCCCCCCGAGATTGAACCTGCAACCTTCTGCCTGCAAAACAGAGCCTCTGTCCCTGAGCTACATCCCTGCCCCCAGAAAAGCACCAGTAACTTTTTACTTTTGCATTCAGAGGGCACACAAACAAGGTTGCTTCCAAACAGCAAGTGGCTTTAAAATAAATAAATAAATAAATAAACTTTCCACCCAACTCTGGCAGTAAAAGTTATCTGTTGGAATGAGCCACTGGACACCCCTGATTTTGGACCCGTTGTCCCACTCACCTGCCGCCTTTGCCCATTTGAGGATAGAGGTCACCTCGTTCCCCGCCGTGGTGTTGCACTGGGACCTCGTCACAGCCGCGCTGACCCCCAGCGTCCCCTCGTTGGCCTTCACCCCACACAGGTAAGCCGTGGCTGTGCCCGCGCTATCTGGGACCTGGGCGTTGGTGTTGTACGTCTGCAGGGAGCAATGGCAGAAGGGCAGTTTGAAAGCACGAAGTGCAAGTAGATAAATAGGTACCACTCCAGCAGGAAGGTAAACAGTGTTTTTGTGCACTGCTCTGGTTTGCCAGAAGCAGCTTAGTTATGCTGGCAACTTGACCCGGAAGCTGTACGCCGGCTCCCTCGGCCAAGAAAGCGAGTTGAGCGCCACAACACCAGAGTCGGCCACGACTGGACCTAATGGTCAGGGGTCCCTTTACCTTTACAGGGGCCACATAATACCTGTTCCACATTTGTAAAAATAAAATGTTTTTAAAAAGTGCACTTTGGAACTCCCTGCCCCTTGATATCAAGCGGGCGCCTTTGCTGTGCTCTTTTTGGTGCTTGCTAAAAACATTTTTGTTTAGACGAGCCCACCCAGATGTTTAGAAAGTTGATGCGAGTTTTAATCTGTTTTTTTAGTCGATCGTTATTTGAACTTTTCAAAAGCTTTAAATGATCGTTGTTGGTTTTTCTTATGGATGAGTTTACCCTTCCAAATGCTTTGAGGAGGGCTTAAAATCAAGCAGCATGTAATTGTTACCTAATGAAATAATAATAATAATAATAATAATAATAATAATAATAAAGTTTGAACATGGTAGAGCAGATTCTTGGTGTGATGGAACGGATGAGTTTCTCTCCACCCCCCATACATTTCTCCTGCCGCCGCTGCCCAAGCTGTGAGCTAATCTCTGAGAGAAAGCCTGAAATAAGGCTCTGAGGCAGGATCAGCCCCATAGGCAGCGCTTCCCCATTGCACAGCAGTAAAGCCCACCGACATCCTCAGTTCCCCCCCCCAGAATTTCTGTCAACATTATTATTATTATTATTATTATTATTATTATTATTATTATTATTATTTTCATTTTCATTTATATCCTGGCTTTTTCCCTGACAGGAACTCAAGGTGGCTGACAGCTAAAAAGTAGAGACAGCTAAAACATCGAGGTGGGAAGAGAGCACTCATTAAAAAAAACAATTAATCATAAATAGAATTAAACATATATATTTTATAATTTTGTTTGTTTGTTTGTACCCCGCCCATCTGACTGGATTGCCCCAGCCACTCTGGGCGGCTTCCAACATATATAAAAACATAATAAAACATTACACACGAGTTAAAACATACATTATAACTCACTAAAACATTTTTTGAAAAATACCCAGCATGACTACTGTCCATAGCTGTCAACGTTTCCCCTTTTTTAAGGGAAATTCCCTTATTCCGAATAGGATTCCTCGCAAGAAAAGGGAAAAGTTGACAGCTATGCTACTGTCAAATAGAGGGGAAAGGACCAGTTTGTTAGGAGAAAAGACCAAAAAAACATTGATAGAATGCAAGTCGGATGTTTGTTGCCTCAGTCCTCACAGTGGTGGCAGCCCAGTTAAAAACGTCGTAGGGCAAATTAAAAATACCTGAGGAATTGAAGCAACCTCGGCTGTGGTTGGCACAGGGCTTGCCTGCTGGGCTGGGGTGCAAAGCTGCCTAGAGAATTGGGGTGGAATATGGGTGCAAACAGGCTCTATAGGAAGGGGAGGAATCTGCACCCGTGCCATATAAGGGGCGTGCGGGAGACCTGCGGCACATTGACCTAGTTTTATGTGGCCCCGGCCTAATTTCAAAATCCCTCTGCAAGCAATCAGTGCAGTCCTTTGTGGCAGCAGCAATGCACATCGTTCCCCTGACAGCCTGGGGAGATGGAGAGAGGGGAGTGATGGAGGGGGGGGAGTTGGTGACAGAAAGGGAAAGGCAAATGGGTGGGAGGGAGGGGGGAGGAAGGAAGGAAGGAAGGAAGGAAGGAAGGAAGGAAGGAAGGAAGAAAGATATAAATCGATAGCTGATCAATAGATTGAAAGATCAATACATGTAGATGGAAAAACTTTGGCAGGATTTGAGTATTGCTTGTAATGTACAAAAAACGTTGGAAAAACGAATTACCTTTTTAAAAAACAAATTAGAGAAAATAAGATAAGCAGAAGAAAAAAGATTTATAATGGTAACCATGGAAAGGCAGAGGGAAGTCAAGGGGTTCAGAGAATCCTAATTGAAGAGGTGAATGATGTGTTTGAATTTAAATTTGTTATGTAAAACCTAATTTTAAAATATATTTAAAAAAAGAAAAAGGAAGATCAGTAGATGGGTAGTGTCAGGGAACTGCCATCAGCTCAGAGGCGAGAGGTGGAAGGGCAGTTGTGTTACAGGGAGCCTCTGAAGATCTTGCAAAGCAGTTCCTCCTCTGGCGAGGAGGGAAGCTCCGATTCCAGTGGGGAAGGGGCGCAGGGACCAGAAGATGCTAGGGAGAGCCTCAACACCGAGCCTGAGCAAAGCGGAGGGGAGGCAAGTCCCCCCTTTGCCAATGCCCGCTCTGCGCAGTAGGTTTTGGGCGCAGAGAGGGGAGGAGAAGGATGGGGGTCACACGACTGTTATGCTGGGGAAGGTATAAGGACCGCTCACTCCCAGATTCTGCTAGCGACTGAGCAGAACATGGACTTGCGACGCTCTGCACTGTAAATACAGTGATACCTCGGGTTACATACGCTTCAGGTTACATACGCTTCAGGTTACAGACTCTGCTAACCCAGAAATAGTGCTTCAGGTTAAGAACTTTGCTTCAGGATGAGAACAGAAATCGTGCTCTGGCGGCACGGCGGCAGCGGGAGGCCCCATTAGGTAAAGTGGTGCTTCAGGTTAAGAACAGTTTCAGGTTAAGTACAGACCTCCAGAACGAATTAAGTACTTAACCTGAGGTACCACTGTAATTTGTACAGATAATAAAGCCTGGAAAACACAGGTTGGAGTCTTGCCTGTTTGCTCACGAGCAACCACACCAGCACCTGACAGGTAGATCAACAGATAGATGGAATGAAAGAGGGTGGCCGAAAAAGAGAAAGAAAAAGGGGGGTGACAGAGAGAAAGGAGGGTAGCAAAAACTGTATGAGAGAGTCTTCTGCTGGCCCCTGACAAATTATCTCTTGGAGGCCCTCCCATATGAAGTTTGGACTTTCCCCCACTTGGCCCAGAGCAGGCTGAGGATGACAAAAACAAGTTGACCGGACGGAGCATCTTACTTGGGGGGGCCTTTTAAAGTTTCCTGAATAAGAAAATGAAGATAACTGGTGATGATCAGGGGGTGGGGTAGGGGGAATAAACAGAGTTTCTTGAGTCTGGGAGAAAGAATGCCATCTGGCCTCTCAGAACACTGGAACGCAGCGTTCGTCCAGGAAAACATATTGACTCTGGGTCTGTGCAAACAGAATGTTTTCTTGATGCAGCCCACAAATTTGCTGAAGGGGCTCCTTGCTGCAGGAGGTTGGGACGGTCCCTTAGCGGGGGGCTGTGGAAAGGGCCCAGTTGTGAGATCCTGGGCACGCTCGCTCAGAAGTAGGTCCTGTTGTGATCCACAGGGCTCTCTCCCTAATAAGCGTATTTTAAGGGAGCACACAAACCGCTTGCCTGCATCTAGCTGCTGGCACTGGTACTGTATGAGAGCCAGTGTGGTGTAGTGGTTAAGAGCAGTGGACTCGTAATCTGGTGAACCGGGTTCGCGTCTCCGCTCCTCAACATGCAGCTGCTGGGTGACCTTGGGCCAGTCACACTTCTCTGAAGTCTCTCAGCCCCACTCACCTCACAGAGTGTTTGTTGTGGGGGAGGAAGGGAAAGGAGAATGTTAGCCGCTTTGAGACTCCTTCGGGTAGTGATAAAGCGGGATATCAAATCCAAACTCTGTAGCTTACTCTAGGAAGCTGATGGATCAGCACCTCTGCCCAATCCAGTTCAGTATTGCATGCACTGACTGGCAGGGGTTCTATCCCTACCTTGTCTTCTTCTTTAATGCTCACAAATTACTTGAGAATCCCATTAAGACCATAAGAAGAGCCTGGAATAGCATCGGCGCAGGGAATCCTGTGCAATTTGTTCTTGTGTTTCTTCTTTTTTTTTAAGAAGAACTCGCGGCCGGTTGACCCAGAGTCACCCCGCCAGGGCACAAGGGGTGGTCTACCAAACATGTGAATGCATCCGCCACAAGACGGGCCAAAACAGAAGGTGCCTTGCGCTGCCAGATTCCAAGCCGGGGCAGGGAGGAATTTGCTCTGTTTGTTTTTGTCACAGGGAGGCACTTAAGGAGTTGCCCTCGCTCTGAAAAGAGCCAGCTTCCAGATGTCGTCTGGGGGGGGGGAGAGCTGTCCGAGGCTGGACCCACCAGCAGGATTTGAACTATGAGCAACAGGAGGGGTTAAATATTATAGTAGTTTTGTTAAGGTTCAGAGGGAGTAAACTAGAAACATCATGGAAAAGGGGCTGGGAAGTGGGGGGGGAGGGAGTTTTTATTATGTGTGAAATTTTGGAAAACTTAATAAAAACAACTTCAGAAAAAAGGGAAATTGCTACCTCCTTAAAAGGTAAAGGTAAAGGGACCCCTGACCATTAGGTCCAGTCGTGGCGGACTCTGGGGTTGCGGCGCTCATCTCGCTTTATTGGCCGAGGGAGCCAGCATACAGCTTCCGGGTCATGTGGCCAGCATGACTAAGCCGCTTCTGGCGAACCAGAGCAGCGCATGGAAACGCTGTTTACCTTTCCGCTGGAGTGGTACCTATTTATCTACTTGCACTTTGATGTGCTTTCGAACTGCTAGGTTGGCAGGAGCTGGGACCGAGCAATGGGAGCTCACCCTGTCGCGGGGATTCGAACCTCTGACCTTCTGACTGGCAAGTCCTAGGCTCTGTGGTTTAACCCACAGCACCACCCGCATCCCTGCATCCCTAGAAATGGGGCAAGGGGAGAATGCCCCACATTGCTCTTGTTGCGTGAATCTGTTCTGCGTATAACTTTGCCAGCCTGGGCACTGGATTTTGGCTACACCCAGGCTCAGCAAGCACTGTGGATTTTGTTTTACAATATCCCCATCAGTATGTCTCTTGGCATCACAGCCCCTCTTAAAGGACAGACTTGATCATTTAAATCAGCCTCAGACCACCTGGCACCCTCCTCAGTTATGGAGCAACTGCTTTGCATGTCCCAGGTTAAGTCCCCAACAGGTAGGACTGGGCAAAGTCTCTCTGCTTGAAACCCTGGAGTGAGCGGCTGCCAGTCAGTGTAGGCATGGCTGGGCTAGATGGACCAACGGTCTTGTTTTTTGTTCGAGAGCCAGTGTGGTGTAGTGGTTAAGAGCGATAGACTCGTAATCTGGGGAACCGGGTTCGCATCTCCGCTCCTCCACATGCAGCTGCTGGGTGACCTTGGGCCAGTCACACTTCTCTGAAGTCTCTCAGCCCCACTCACCTCACAGAGTGTTTGTTGTGGGGGAGGAAGGGAAAGGAGAATGTTAGTCACTTTGAGACTCCTTTGGGTAGTGATAAAGCGGGATATCAAATCCAAATCCAAACTCTTCTAGATTTCCTGCAGAAGTCGGTCAGCATTCCATGGCCATGGAGCACTTCCATTCTTCAATGGGATGCTTCGGTTGTTTCCTTCCATCATTTAATATATTTTGGTGCCAAAATCCAGCATCGCCCGAGCTCGGCGAGTGCAGCTTTCTCCCAGTTGCAGTGCAGAGTGTTTGAGGACTGGGACATTCGCAGGGAAACCAAAATGCTTGTTTGCAAAGCTATTGTACTACCAACCTTGCTGTATGCTTGTGAAACATAGACCACTTATAAACGCCATTTCCTTGAAGGATTCTATCAACGGTGTCTCCGAAAATTGTACACATCACTTGGGAAGACAGGCGAACTAATGCAAAAATCACCAGTGTCGAAGCCATGGTTCTTCAACATAAATTTTGTTGGACTGGTCATGTTGTGTGGATGCCTGATTATCATCTTCCAAAGCAACTACTCTATTCCGAACGTAAGAATGGAAAGCGTAATGCTGGTGGTCAATAAAAGAGTTTAAAGACTCTCAAGGCAAATCTTTAAAGTGTAGTACAGTGGTACCTCGGGTTACATACGCTTCAGGTTACAGACTCCGCTAACCCAGAAATAGTGCTTCAGGTTAAGAACTTTGCTTCAGGATGAGAACAGAAATCGTGCTCTGGCGGCGCGGCGGCAGCAGGAGGCCCCATTAGCTAAAGTGGTGCTTCAGGTTAAGAACAGTTTCAGGTTAAGTACGGACCTCCGGAACGAATTAAGTACTTAACCCGAGGTACCACTGTATAAACACCGACAGTGGGAAAACACTGGCCTGCGAACGCTCCAATGGGAGAACAGCCTTGACCAAAGGTGTCCTGGGTTTTGAAGACACTCGAACTCAGTACACAAGGGAGAAATGTGCCAAGAGGAAGGCACGCTTGGCAAACCCTCACCGCGATCAACTCCTGCCCGAAAACCAGTGTCCCCTCGGTGGAAGGACGTGTGGATCCAGAACTGGCCTCCACCGTCACTTATGGACTCGCTGTTAAAACCGTGTTCATGGAAGACAATCTTACTCTGCTACGAGGGACCGCCAAAGAAAAAGAATATATTTTGGTGCTGTTTTATAAACCTCAAGGTTTGTTCACTCCTGAGCAGTGGGCGTTGCCATTTTGGCAGCTTGAAACAACAGCACTTAAAACAATGCGAACATCACCAGTCGATGACGGGATGTACCTCTGAGTAAACGCACAGAGATTAAGCGTGCATGAATCTGTTAACTACGAATTTCCACATACGTTTGCTGGAATCGAGGGGCAAGGCTCCACATGTTTTAAAGAAAGGGGTTTTTTTAATTTTATTTTTAAAAGAATCACAGGGTAGCAGACCTTCTGTCTTATCTTCACCCCAAGTAAAGAAGGACCACAGCCTTTGTGATGCCCATCAAAAAAGAAGAGAATGGGAGTAGAGGCAGGGCTGAAGAGGTCTCCTTACCTTGGACAAAGCCACAAAGGGAAACCGGTCCATTTCCAGGACTGTCTCTTCCCCATTGTTGTTGCTCAGCTGCCCCTTCAGGATGCGAGCCGCTGTCACCGTGGGGACTCCCATGCCTACAGTCAAAAGAACCACATATGAGAAAGGCTGGGAAAGGCCTTTACATACAGTTGGCATGTAAAGTTGAACCTGCCTGATAGCTGGTGAAACTGCACTCGAACCAAAACCCAGCTGACCTTGGGAATTCGCACTTTTCTGAATTTTGCAATGCAGCTCCCCTAGCCCTGAAATGTGTGCGGAAATTAATACACTGGAATGTTAAGCGTGCATATAAACACATATAATAGGTGAAAAGCAACATACTGAAAGGGCATTAAATTAGTGGAAACTGTTAGGATATATAGTTACATCGTGCAGGAGAGTGTATTCAGAAGGGACTCATTCAGGTGTCCTACATGCCAAGAAACGAAATTCCTGCAGATCTGTTGCCTAAGGTTGTTAACAGAGAACAACTTAAGATTTAGGTACAGAGGTTGCAATTGGGTTGAACCACAGGTACTACAGGTTACATGGAAGGGGGGAGGATGTTAGGATATAGTTCCATTCCACCTTAAAAGGGTAAAGGCATGACGTTGGTATATCACATAATAATAATAATAATAATAATAATAATAATAATAATAATAATAATTTATTTATACCCCACCCATCTGGCTGAGTTTCACCCGTCACTCTGGGCGGCTCCCAATCAAGTATTAAAAACAATACAGCGTTAAATGTTAAAAACTTCCCTGAACAGGGCTGCCTTCAGATGTCTTTTAAAGATAGGATAGCTACTTATTTCCTTCACATCTGAAGGGAGGGTGTTCCACAGGGTGGGCGCCACCACCGAGAAGGCCCTCTGCCTGGTTCCCTGTAACTTGGCTTCTCGCAATGAGGGAACCGCCAGAAGGCCCTCGGCGCTGGATCTCAGTGTCCGGGCTGAACAATGGGGGTGGAGACGCTCCTTCAGGTATACTGGACCGAGGCCGTTTAGGGCTTTAAAGGTCAGCACCAACACTTTGAATTGTGCGTGGAAACGTACTGGGAGGCTGTTTACTCCCAGCACAGTCTGCTGGGAACTTCTGTTGTATTTTGCTTTTCCTATACTGCTGTTTTGTTTGGTTTTTGCTGGACACGAAGGCAAGCAGACATGTTTTCCTTTGTTCCTGAGCTATGCTGAATAAAATGCTGTACATTATGCTTGCACATCTCTCTGTTTAGAGCGTGCACGGGTCTCTAAACGTATCTGAGGCTCATGTCGCTGACTGACTGATGCTGTTCCACGGGAGACTGGTGGTCGTCCGGAGCCAGCTGGGGGCCTGCCTGATGCTCCCATCTCCCCAGCAGTATCCCAACAGAAACTGCTTTGCAAAAAAAGTGTGTATCAGGGTGGAAGGGAGACTGTATATGTAAAACTGATGTGGAAATGTGGAGGGCTGGACTCGGAACCAGGCAGAATGGAAAAATGAGAAACTCAGGAAAACCAGGCTGGATGGATTCACCCCTGTGCCAACTGTGACCCGTGGGGAAAGTCCCTGTTCCACCCAGTGCCAGGTAATAACAGTTAATCTGGCCCCAGATAGGGACAGGGAGAGCAAAAAAAAAGCTGACTCAAACTTTCCATTCTCATGATTCATGTAAGAATAAAAGGGAAGAACTAGGGATCAGGGCACAACCCAGCTCACATCTTTCTGAACAAAATGTGAACCGAAGGAGATTTATCCTTCCACATTTGAACTTTACAGAATTTTGCAATGCACTTCTCCAAGCAAACACTGTGTGCACCAAAACCCAAATGTGTTCACATTTATGCAAGCTTTCCCCTCAAATAGGCTTCTTTGGGTTTTGGTGCACACAGGCAGAGGGCCTTCTTGGTGGTGGCTCCTGCCCTAGATACCAAACAGATAAACAACAAATTGACTTTTAGAAGACATCTGAAGGCTTCAGCGAAGTTTTTAATAGTGGAAGTTTTAAATATTTTGTTGGCAACCCAGTCAGATGGGCGGCATATAAATAAAATTATTACTATTACTATTACTATTATTGCTATAATCAAATATCATCCTTTTTTCCAAATAATAATAATAATAATAATAGTAATAGTAATAATTTTATTATTTATATGCCGCCCATCTGACTGGGTTGGTATCTAGGGCAGGAGCCACCACCAAGAAGGCCCTCTGCCTGGTTCCCTGTAGCTTCACTTCTCACAGTGAGGGAACCACCACAAGGCCCTCAGAGCTGGACCTCAGTGTCCGGGCTGAATAATGGGGGTGGAGATGCTCCTTCACGTATACAGACCCCAGAAACAAGTACAGTGGTACCTCAGGTTAAGGACTTAATTCGTTCTGAAGGTCCGTACTTAACCTGAAACTTCAGGTTAAGCACCACTTTACCTAATGGGGCCTCCTGCTGCTGCCGCGTCGCCGGAGCCCGATTTCTGAACTCATCCTGAAGCAAAGGTCTTAACCTGAAGCACTATTTCTGGGTTAGCAGAGTCTGTAACCTGAAGCGTATGTAACCTGAAGCATATGTAACCTGAGATACCACTGTATGTGGAGGGGTGTATTCCCTTCTATAGAGGAAGTATATCTGGGTCTAACAGGGAGCAGCAGTCTGGTGAGACCTCAAGTCCTGCCCTCCTCCTTTGTGTCTGAAGCCCTCTATTGCCCCCTTTCCCATCCCACAGACTTCCACCGCTCCAAGCCCCAGATCTCACCGTCCCCGAGGAAGAGGATGACATTCTTGGCCACATTCGTGTTGAGCTCCTGCAAGCTCAGAGCCCTCCGCAGCGTCTCCTGGGCCTGCTCTCTCCAGAACCGGGGGTTCTTCTCCTTCTCTGCAATTGGGAGAAAAGAAGACGAGGGTGACTGGAGGCCGTAGGGCACCCTGTCGCCTCCAGGGCTTGCGTAAAGATTGCAGGCGGAGTCCACATTCGTCCTCAGGAGCTCTGCACCACAGATCAAGAGGGGCTGTGTGCACACCACACATTTAAAGCGCGCAACCTAGTTCCCCGTAGAATCCTGGGAACTATAGTTTTTTAATGTGACTGGGTGCCATAGCCCTGTAGTGAGTAAACTACAGTTCCCAGAAATCTTTGTGGTGAGAAAAGTCATGTGTAGCCTGGCATGCTCACAAGAATTGCTCACAACTGTTTCCTGCTATCTGTCTGCTTTGCACATGGTCTTGATTGCAGGAACCGACTGGTTGCTGGGCTGCTGGGCCAGTAAGATGTGCCTCTCCAATTCTTCCCAGGTGCATTTTAACCCCCTGGGTGGTCCAGATAATTTCCCCTCCCCCCATACAATTTGTGAGAGAAGGACTAATCCCTTAGCTTAATCTGTCCGGATGAGGCGGAGAGCTAACCACTCATAACGAAATTACTATGAGCCAATAACAGACATGCCTATGTGTGGCCTAGTATTAAAAACAATATTATTATAATGGCAGCACTCAGTCGCCGGCACTTTAAAAATATCTTCTTCCAAAGCTCTGCTGGTGTTGACATCTTTCCTCCTCACCCGAGTGTTTACAAATGGCTCCTTGACTTCACTCGCTGCTCAGCCAAAGACCTGGGTGGGGGAACAGCTGCCAGGCTGGAAGTGAGCAAGCATTTATCGTAGAATTGTAGCGTTGGAAGGGACCTCAAGGATCATCTAGTCCAACCCCCTGCAATGCAGGAATATGCAGCTGTCCCATGCAGGGATTGAACCTGCGACCTTCCGAAGTTCCTTAGGAACATCCCCAAAGTGCTCAGAGCAGCACAGTTTTTGCACATGGGGATGGGCCAATTGGCTTAGCTCCAAACTCATTTACCTGGAACCAAAGAGGAGAGGGACGCTTCGACCAGGAAGGCAAAAAGCAGCACTCTCATAGTGACGTCGTCCTCGGTGGTGGGAGGCGGGGGGCAAGTTGAAGACCAGCAGGCAGCGTCCGTGGGCTATGCACCAGAGGAAGTTTGGGTTACTGCGTAAATTGGGGGGGGGGGAGAGAAAAAGAGCAAGTATGAAAACTCAACCAAGAGTTGGGTTTTCCAACTGGGACAACACAGAATTGTGACGCAGGAAACCAGGGGCAGTAAAGGCAAGTGATGGTCTACTTCAGAGATGGGGAACCACTGGCCCTCCAGATATTGCTAAACTTCCAGCTCCCATCAGTCGTACTCAGCATGGCCAGTGGACAGGGAGGATGGGAGTTGTAGCACAGCAACACCTGGAGGACCACACAGGTTCCTTATCCATCCATTCAAAGGAGGCACAGTTTCATTGGCAGTAGCTAGGAGTGCAGTAAAGGCAAGTGATGGGTTAGTTCATCCTTGAACTAGACCGTCACTTGCCTTTACTATCCCTTAACAACCTTCATAGGGACACAAGTGGCGCTGTGGGCTAAACCACAGAGCCTAGGACTTGCCGATCAGAAGGTCAGCGGCTCGAATCCCCACGACGGGGTGAGCTCCCGTTGCTCGGTCCCTGCTCCTGCCAACCTAGCAGTTCGAAAGCACATCAGAGTACAAGTAGATAAATAGGTACCGCTCCGGCGGGAAGGTAAATGGCATTTCCCTGCGCTGCTCTGTTTCGCCAGAAGCGGCTTAGTCATGCTGGTCACATGACCCAGAAGCTGTACACAGGCTCCCTCGGCCAAGAAAGCGAGATGAGCGCCGCAACCCCAGAGTCAGTCACAGTTGGACCTAATGGTCAGGGGTCCCTTTACCTTTACCTTTAACAACCTTCACAGCAACTCTGCCTCCTTTTAATGAGTGGCTGGGTGACCTACGGCTCACAACTTATTTTCTCCGCCCACTGCCTCCGTTGCACGTGGGCTGGATGGTGAGCCTGGCTTCTTGTCGGGCTGCTTTGCAAACAGGGCTTGGGTGGCCAGGATCTTAGGGCAGCCCACTGCAGCCTGCTCAGTCCACAACTTCATCGCCACGACTGATTCCAAACGCGGCTGCAGCCTGTAACAGCAGCACCAAGCTTTAAGGATAAGCCTCTGGGCTGTAGCTAATTCTCTGGGATTACTCCCGCTGAGCGCAAGCGATACCGGCAAATGTTCTTAAGAGAGACGCATGGAGCCTTGGCAGGGGCCCAGCCAGCCGGCAGCTCGGCCAAAAGCCACCAGGTAGATGCCGGTCAGAGGGGGTGGGAGAGAAGGAAAGCGCCAGGCAGAGGGGTTCCCCAAGAAATCCTAGCTTGCTCAACTGGCAGCAGCGACCGCAGCACCCTGGCCTTTCCCTGGGACCCCGTTGCACAGGTAGTGCACATGGAGCATGAAGAAGTGTTGGCTGCCATGGCTGGCCCAAGACATTTGGGCACCTGAGGAGCAAAGATCTCCATCAAGGGTGGGAGGAGACCAGTGGTACCTCCTATTTGCCAAGAGGCCACTGTAGAAGTGGCATGGGTGGGTGTGCTGAGGAGGAGCTAGATCTGGCCTCCAGGGAGCTCACCACAGCTGCTGCTGTCCTGCCACTGCAGCAGCGGGCGATACACTCCTTGTCAGCTGGGTCTGCTGCCCCTGAGGATCTTGCCACCTGAGGCAGGTCACCTCCCCTTGCCTCATGGGTGGGCCAACCCTGCCAGCTGCCTCCGCTGTGGAAGTGGGCCAAGAACAGGGGCTTAAGAACAGTGAGTAGCTTGCTGGATCAAGCTGATGGTCCATCTAGCAGACCCTCCAAGTGTCCAGGGTCAGTCCTGAATTGACATAAGCCGTCCTGGTTTCTGATTTGATCCTGGAATGTCCTGTCTTTCCTCAAAGGTACCCCTGACCATTAGGTCCAGTCGCGAATGACTCTGGGGTTGCGGCGCTCATCTCGCTCTATAGGTCGAGGGAGCCGGCATTTGTCCGCAGACAGCTTCCGGGTCATGTGGCCAGCATGACTAAGCCGCTTCCGGCGAACCAGAGCAGCGCACGGAAACGCTGTTTCCTTAGGACGTCCCTATTTTCATCAGAGAAGTGTTGGAAGGTATGATCTCGGTCCAGAATCCTATTCCCACAGTGGCCCACTGGGTGTCTCTGGGAAACTGGCTAGCAGGACCCGGGCACAAGAGGGCTCTTCCTTCCTGCAGTTTCTGGCAACTGGCTGCTACGATAGTTGCAGCTGGAGGCAGCAAGGCTCCTGAATCCCAGTTGCTGGAAGCCACAGGAGGGAAGAGTCCGCTCCCGTGCTCAGGTTTCAGCTTGCAGAAGAGGCATCAGGTTAGCCAAAGAGAGGACAAGATGCTGAACTGAGGTGGGCATTTGGCCTGATCTACCCACCGCCTGGCTCTTCTGAAACTCTTAAACACATCCGACGAAAGAAGAATGGCAGACAGAATTAATGGACTATGCAGAATTGGACAAAATGACAGGAAGGATTCGAAACCTGCGGGACCAGAGATTCACAGAAGATTGGAAGAAGTATATGAACTATCTGAACAGCAACTGTAATCAACAAATTACGCTAGTAGGACTACAAGAAGTTTTGTAAGGAGAAATATATAAGACATTACAAAGTAGAAAAAGAATAGAGATATTAGCTATGAGATTTAAATGTAATAGGGAAAGTAAGAAATGTATACTAAGAGGTTAGATTGGAATATTTCAGATGAGATTGATGGAAGTCAAAAAAAATGTATAAGATGTAAAAGTATGTTTAATTACTGTTGAAAATGATATGTTAAAAAAAACTAATAAAAATTTATATATATATAAAAAAGAAATTCTTAAACACATCTATAGCACTGGAAAGCTCAGCTGATTAGAGCCGATAACCAAGGTGGCAGGTTCAATCCCTGCTTGGGACAGCAGCATATTCCTACCTTGCACGGGGTTGGACTAGATAGTCCTCAGGGTCCCTTCTGACTCTACAGTTCTATGATCTACTGCAGGGGTAGGCAATCGCCACCTCAGTCCAGCCCACAGACGGTCTGGGAATCAGCGTGTTTTTACATGAGTAGAATGTGTGCTTTTATTTAAAATGTATCTCTGGGTTATTTGTGGGGCATAGGAATTCGTTCATTTCCCCCTCCCCCCCAAAAAATATAGTCCAGCCCACCGCATGGTCTGAGGGACGGTGGACCAGCCCACAGCTGAAAAAAGGTTGCTGACCCCTGATCTACTGCTATGGGGAACAGATGGAGCCTCCCTATCCAGAGGAAGTCTACCTGCAAATCCCAGTTACTGGGACTCCCAAGTGGGCAGAGTTCTGCTTGTGGGCTTCCCTTGGGGGCATCTGGTTGGCCCAGGTGAGGATGGACTCAATGGGCCCCTGTTGGCTTTTCTCATTTTTTAAAAAATGCATCCTTCTTTCCCTCGCAAAGAACACAAGCGACGAAATCTCACCAGCATCAAATGCAGAGGCTCTTTAAGGAAGAAGGTAAAAAAGGTAAAGGACTCCTGTCAAAGGCGACTATGGGGTTGCGGCGCTCATCTCGCTTTTAGGCCGAGGGAGCCGGCATTTGTCCACAGACAGCTTTCCGGGTCAGGTGGCCAGCAGGACTAAACTGCTTCTGGCACAACGAAACACCGTGACAGAAACCAGAGCACATGGAAATGCCATTTACCTTCCTGCTGCAGCTGTACCTATTTATCTACTTGCACCGGTGTGCTTTTGAACTGCTAGGTTGGCAGGAGCTGGGACAGAGCAACAGGAGCTCACCCCGTCGCGGGGATTCGAACCGCTGACCTTCAGGCCGAGGGAGCCGGCATTTGTCCACAGACAGCTTTCTGGGTCATGTGGCTACCAGGACTAAATCACTTCTGGCGCAATGGGACACCGTGATGAAAGCCAGAGCGCACAGAAACGCTGTTTACCTTCCTGCCACATTTATGTACCTATTTATCTACTTGCACTGGTGTGCTTTCGAACTGTTAGGTTGGCTGACCTTCTGATCAGCAAGCCCAGGAGGCTCAGTTCTTTAGACCACAGCGCCACCTGTGTCCCTGCCTTTAAGGAAGAAACTTCAGCCGACTGAGGAATGCAAAAGAGCAACAGTGATGGCTCCTCCGAAGATTGAGGAGAGCCGAGGTGAGGAACAGGTTGAAGGTTCAGTGCCAAGAACTTGTTTGAGAAGGCTCAAGGCCCAGCATTGTTCTGGCGACAGGAAAACGCTCAACTGTCTTGTGTTGAAACAATTTAAGAGAAAAACAGACTAATGACTTCTGGCACAGGCAATACGGTTTTCGAATGAAAGGAAGAAAGTCTCGGAAGCCACAGAACATGAAAATACAGAACCTGTATTTGGACCAACTAAAATGCAGGGTGCAACCTTTCGTGTCTCAAAACCATCTTAACCTTTTTGAAACTGTACATCCCATTGTTTTTAAATGGCTTCCTCTAACAAACGTTGCTTTGCTGACCTGAGAGGACAGGTCAAACTTCCAGTTCCAGGAACCACTTTTATAAAAGACTTGGGCCCCAGGGTTGTCATTTGGACTTAGAGGAACCATTGTTCTTGCCTGGACCTAAGGGAATAACTCATGCATATATATTTTTTAAATAACTTGTGCATTTTAACTTCCACTTTTGCAGAACTTAAAGCTGACCTGCTTTGGGTGGGATAGAGCACGATGAAAGCCAAACCCAACAAAAAATAGTGCCTTAAAGACTACATGAGTTTTTTTGGTGCAGAGGATGGAAGAGAGCAGGATAGAGGGGGCGACTGATGTTTTAATGTGCCTCATGTTAACTAAGCTGTCTATGCCTGTTACCGTCTTCCAAAGCAATGACTCTACTCCAAACTTAAAAATGGAAAGTGTAACGCTGTTGGTCAACAAAAGAGGTTTAAAGACTGTCTCAAGGCAAATATAGAAAAATGTACTATAAACACCGACAACTGGGAAACGCTGGCCCGCGAGCGCTCCAATCGGAGAACAGCCTTTACCAAAGGTGTCATGGGCTTTGAAGACACTCGAACTCAGAACGCAAGGGAGAAACGTGCTAAGAGGAAGGCACGCTTGGCAAATCCACACAGTGACCAACTCCCGCCTGGAAACCTCTGTCCCCACTGTGGAAGGACGTGTGGATCCAGAATTGGCCTCCACAGTCAGTTACAGACTCATTGTTAAAACAGTGTTTATGGAAAACAATTTTACTCGGCTACGAGGGATTGCCAAAGAAGAAGACAACTTTACATAAGAACATGAGCAGAGCCTTCAGCTGGATCAAGCCAGTGGCTCCCTTAGTCCGGCATCCTGTCCGCACATTGGCCCCAAAGTGTAACCCAAAGTACAAGGAGGATTTGAGAACCAGAATTCTCTTTTCTCCTGCACCTTCCATTCAGAAGCATTGCTGCCTCCAGCTGTGGCAGCAGGGCATAGCAGTTATAGCTAGCAGTCATTTATAGTCCTCCCTCCATCAATTTGTCCAATCCTCTTTTAGGACTCAGCTGCAAATACAAGTGTGTTTTAAGTGCATTCTACAAATGAGACAGGGACACAGGTGGCGCTGTGGGTTAAACCACAGAGCCTAGGACTTGCCGATCAGAAGGTCGGCGGTTCGAATCCCTGCGACGGGGTGAGCTCCCGTTGCTCGGTCCCTGCTCCTGCCAACCTAGCAGTTTGAAAGCATGTCAAAGTGCAAATAGATACAGTGGTGCCCCGCAAGACGAATGCCTCGCAAGACGGAAAACTCGCAAGACGAAAGGGTTTTCCGTTTTTTGAGTTGCTTCGCAAGACGAATTTCCCTATGGGCTTGCTTCGCAAGATGAAAACGTCTTGCGAGTTCTTGCGAGTTTGTTTCCTTTTTCTTAAAGCCGCTAAGCCGTTACAGTAATAGCCGCTAAGCCGCTAAGCCGTTAAAAGCCGTTTGGTGTGTTTTCTTGGATTTCTTTGCAGTACAGTATGTACACTTTGGTGATTTTTAAATGCTTTTCTGTCATGTTTAGAAACTTAAAGTATGTGTGACTTTAAAGAGCACTTAATAAACTCTTTTTGTACCAAATTTGGCTTTGTTTGGACTTTTTTTGACCATACGAACACATTAATTGATTTTCAATGCATTCCTATGGGAAACCGTGCTTTGCAAGATGAAAAACTCGCAAGAAGAAAAAACTCGCAGAACGAATTAATTTCGTCTTGCGAGGCACCACTGTAAATAGGTACCGCTCCGGTGGGAAGGTAAACGGCGTTTCCGTGTGCTGCTCTGGTTCGCCAGAAGCGGCTTAGTCATGCTGGCCACATGACCCGGAAGCTGTAAGCTGGCTCCCTCAGCCAATAAAGCGAGATGAGCGCCGCAACCCCAGAATCGCCCGCAACTGGACCTAATGGTCAGGGGTCCCTTTACCATTAGCTTTTTACAAATGTGACACTAGATGGCGCTGATGAACCAATGGCAAATTCCACATATATTTTACAAGTTGTTTTTTTAAGCATTTTGACAGTGGTTGGGGGGGGTTACATCTGTGTAGATTCAGCCTTAGAGCTCTATGGCTTTCTGCAGCGATACTGGGTATTGCAAAGTTCTGCAAAGTTTTATTAGCACTCACAGAGCATTAGCAGATCCAGGGTGCCCTCACCCCAGGGTGCAACACCCTGTTTACCACAGTGCCCATTTCCCACCCAATCATTTCCTTCTGTTGCATCCTGTCTAACTTCTTTAGAAAAGCAGCTGTCTGAGCAGGGGGCGGGGATATTTGGGCTTTCACCTCACACTTTAGAGTGGGGGGGGGAGGCAACAAGGAACTAGCAATTGTGAATCAAGTTCCTTTGAGGCCCTTCCTCATAATCTCTTGCCAGAAACGCTTCTGGCAAGAAACACTTTTGTTGGGGGTGGGCAGCAAACTCTCCTTTGTTTGTGATTATATTTTTACCTCTGGCATCTTCTCTTGGTCTGTCTGGATCCCAGGAAGTTGCCTTGTACTGAACCAGACCATTAGTCTCTCTAGCTCAGCATTGTTTACACTGGCTGGCAGCATCTCTGCAGAGTTTCAGGCAGGGGGGGGGGGGTCGCCCAAACAGACCAGGGACCTTCAGCATGCAAGACAGGACCTCTGTCATTGAGCTACGGCCCATTATTCCTGGCATCACAGGCATTTTAAAATTGCTTGAATGGGCTGCCTCAGTAATAGCTGTAAAATGGGCAGAAGGGCCCCACCTTCTCAATACAGCTCCTTCTCCCTTGCCTCAGACATTCCTACGGCTGCTTCTTGTTCTCTCCTTTTGGCTGGAAAAGTTAACTCCCAACTTTTCTTCCTCCGAGCAGCTCAGAGCTTGGCAGTGCCTGGGCTAAGATTATCTTCTTCACAATGAGCCTGTGGAGCAAGTCAGGCGGTATCACGGCGACTGAGCCAAACTTATTCCTGAGTGAGCAGGGGTCTGAAGCCAAGTCTCTCTCACATTCTTGCTATCGCTTCGCACTGGTTCTCAGGTTCCTTGGCATCCCCACAACAGATCTCCCCCCCCCAAAAAAAAACAACCTCAATAACAATTACGCCCTACCCCAGGCTTTCCCAAAATGGTTCCCTTCAGAAATTTTGGATTACATCTCCTAGGACACCACAGCTGTATGAATCCTAACTCTCTCTCCTTATTTTTTTAGTGTAACAGCTCCTGCGCTTCGGAACTCCCTGCCCATTGATCTTCACCGTATTCTTTTTGCTAAAATCTTTTCTGCCTAGGCAGATGCATAGGAGTTGACGTCTTTTAATCGGTCCTTTCCCCAGCAAATAATTTATGTGCTTAGCTTTTTTTTTCAAGTGCCTTTAACTTTGATTCTTATTGACAGCTTCAAGGTATGTTTTATATTATTTGCAACGCAGCTGTTCTCAACCTGTGGGTCCCCAGATGTTGTTGGGCTACAACTCCCATCATCCCTGAGCTCTGGCCTTGCTAGCTAGGGATCATGGGAGTTGTAGGCCAAAAACATCTGGAGGGCCGAGGTTGAGGAAGCCTGGTCTTAACAGTGAGTCTATACGTGACTGTGGAGGCCAGTTCTGTAACCACACGTCCTTCCACAGTGGGGACATAGGTTTCCGGGCGGGAGTTGATCACAGCAAGGGTTTGCAAAGCATGCCTTCCTCTTAGCATGTTTCTCCTTTGCGTCCTGAGTTTGAGTGTCTTCAAAGCCCATGACACCTTTGGCAAAGGCTGTTCTCCAACTGGAGCACCTGCAGGCCAGTGTTTCCCCATTGTCGGTGTTTATCCAACATTTTTAAAGATTTGCCTTGAGAGAGTCTTTAAACCTCTTTTGCTGACCACCAGCACTATGCAGGGCCACAGGTGTCACTGTGGGTTAAACCACAGAGCCTAGGACTTGCCGATCAGAAGGTTGGCAGTTCGAATCCTCACGACGGGGTGAGCTCCCGTTGCTTGGTCCCTGTTCCTGCCAACCTAGCAGTTCAAAAGCACATCAAAGTGCAAGTAGTAGATAAATAGGTACCGCTCCGGCGGGAAGGTAAACGGCGTTTCTGTACGCTGCTCTGGTTCGCCAGAAGCGGCTTAGTTATGCTGGCCACATGACCTGGAAGCTGGACGCCGGCTCCCTCGGCCAATAAAGCGAGATGAGCACTGCAACCCCAGAGTCGTCCGCGACTGGACCTAATGGACCTACCTTTTCTTTAGCAGTACGCTGCAGAGCCCAGCCATTGGGGCTAGTAGCCTCTTCCTCCCAGCCGTCCTTTAAAGCCACCCGAGTCTACGCCGACCATCAGCCAGAGCTCAGCGGACCAGAGACCCACATTTCAACTGGAAATGTGAAGGCATGCAAAGCAGAGGCTTTGCCCCCACCACACCCAGCACCTGCTGCCAACCACCACAAAGTTTTGGCACTTCCTTGAGAAGTTCGCAACAAAGACGTCGGGGGGGGGATCCTGGAGAGGAGGATTAAGCTAAGGTTACCAGACGTCCCCATTTCCTGGGGGCAGTCCCTGGATTTACAAATCAGTCCCCATACAAAATCAACTGAAGTTGAAAAGTGTCCCCAGATTCATTGGGGGGAAATCTGGTAACCTTAGATTAAGCAGAACTTCCCCGCTGCTTCTGCCCTTGAATGCAGACATCTGAAGGCAGCCCTGTTTAAAGGTAAAGGTAAAGGGACCCCTGACCATTAGGTCCAGTCGTGGCCGACTCTGGGGTTGCAGCGCTCATCTCGCTTTATTGGCCGACGGAGCTGGCGTACAGCTTCTGAGTCATGTGGCCAGCATGACTAAGCCACTTCTGGCGGACCAGAGCAGTGCATGGAAACACCGTTTACCTTCCCGCCGGAGCGGTACCTATTTATCTACTTGCACTTTGATGTGCTTTTGAACTGCTAGGTTGGCAGGAGCAGGGACCGAGCAACGGGAGCTCACCCCGTCGCGGGGATTCGAACCGCCGACCTTCTGATCGGCAAGTCCTAGGCTCTGTGGTTTAACCCACAGCACCACCCACATCCCACAGCCCTGTTTAGGGAAGCTTTTAATGTTTGATGCATTACTGTATTTTAATATTTTGGTGGAAGCCACCCAGAGTGGCTGGGGAAGTCCAGCCAGATGGGCGGGGTATTATTATTATTATTATTATTATTATTATTATTATTATTATTATTATT
>JAXCMG010000088.1:1579786-1596234 GCA_034642415.1 Podarcis siculus | reverse complement strand
ATTATTATTATTATTATTATTATTATTATTATTATTATTATTATTATTATTAGAACCTTGCCCGAGAAGGGGAGCATGGAAAAATAAGCTTCAGACTCCCCTGTATCACACAACTCCATGGGGCCAAGCATGACACGATGGGGTCTCAAGGCACCCCCAGTGGTGTGTGCGTGTCATTTTGGGTGGACCAAATCTGCTTGCCCAAAAGGTGTTTGTTAGTCAAGACTGCATACGAACAAAACTGTGTTTATTATGAGAATTCTGCATTAAAATGCCGATTAATTGTTCTGGAAGTTTTTTGGTGGGTTTTTTAAAGGCATTCGCAAACTGTTGTGGAAATATGGAGAACAGGCTGCAAGCTTGGGGAAAACGAGAAACCAGAGAAATAAACATGGGAGCTAATGGATCCACCCTCTGATTTGCTTGGAGGGGGTGTGGAAATTATGAAGAAGACAGCCAACTTAATCCCCCCCCCCAATGCAGGATCTAGGGTTGCTATACGTCTGGAACTTTGCAGACATTGCTGGGATTATGGGTGGAATAATAGCTGTCAAAGTTTCCTGTTTTTTAAGGGAAATTCCCTTATTCCGAATAGGATTCCTCGCAAGAAAAGAGAAGTTGACAGCTATGGGTGGAATTAGCATAAATGTCCAGGAAAATCCAGATGTATGGCAACTCAAGTCAGAAGTGTTAGATTTTGCCAAATTTCCTTAAAAATAGCTCAAAAACTCCCTTTTTTATTGGAGATCTGGCAAAAGGGGAAAAAGCTCCACAACTTTGGGCAAAACTTTTTTTAAAAAGCTCTACAGCTTTGGCCCCAAAAAGCTCAAACGTGCAACCCTCCTTCACACACCCATAACCAGGTTAAAGGAGACACATGGGGCCACGGATGCACACACCATATCAAGGCTTAAGAGGAAAGATTCCCATGACTGGAGGGGCAGGAGGACATTTGAGTCAGTTCTCGTTTAAAGGCAGACCTCCCTAAGTTGCACTGTCCAAAAGAATGCGAGAAATTTTCACATATCTGAATTTTGCAATGTGCTTCTCCAGCTGGTGTGTACCCCCCCAAAAAAAAAACCACAGCATGCACTGATGTGGAGTGTGCATAAAGATGCACATCTTTGTGATTATTTAAAGAGGAATCGCTTTGCAAAAAATGTGTACAGTCAACCGTTGGTTGTCAAACATAATCCGTTCTGAAAGCCCTTTCAGCTTCCGAAATTTTCAACAACCAAGGCGCAGCTTCTGATTGGTTGCAGGAGCTTCCTGCACTCAAATGGTAGCCGTGTCGGATGTCCGGCTTCCAAAAAATGTTCCAAAACAGGAGCATTTACTTCTGGGTTTTCGGCGTCTGAGAGCCGAAGCGTTCCAAAACAGGGGCGTTCAGGAGCCAAGGTTTGACTATATACTGTATTGGGGGAAATGACATGTATATTAGGTGTAAAGGTAAAGGTAAAGGGGCCCCTGACCATTAGGTCCAGTCGTGACTGACTCTGGGGTTGCGGCACTCATCTAGTTTTACTGGCCGAGGGAGCCGGCATACAGCTTCCGGGTCATGTGGCCAGCATGACTAAGCCGCTTCTGGCGAACCAGAGCAGCGCACAGAAATGCCATTTACCTTCCCGCCGGAGCGGTACCTGTTTATCTACTTGCACTTTGACATGCTTTCGAACTCCTAGGTTGGCAGGAACAGGGACCGAGCAACGGGAGCTCACCCCGTCACAGGGATTCGAACCGCCGACCTTCCGATCAGAAAGTCCTAGGCTCTGTGGTTTAACCTACAGCGCCACCCGCGTCCCTATATTAGGTGTATATTAGTGTATAGGGGGAAATGTGTATTAGGATAGATTTTAATCTGGACTTTTTTTTCTAACCGATGTGGAAGTGTGGAGAAATGGACTTGGCTGGAAAAATGAGAAGCCGAAATTGGCAAGTGTTGCCCAGCCCAGCCCAGCCCCTCTCTCTTTTTATTTTTATTTTAAAATCCATAATCACTGGAAGAGGCCCCTGGAGGCATTGGCAGACCTTGCTGCACGTGGCCAGAAGGACATCACTCAGTGCCAAAGGGGTGAAGGAGTGACAGAGGGCAGCCTGAATAATTCGTGCACGCAAGAGCGCGCACACACGCTTTAACATTTTAATTACATTGCATTGATCCGGAGAGTGCCCTGCGAACCATCCACGTGCCCTCCCTGGGTCTCTCTCTCGTTCATCACCGATCTGGCTCCAAAAGGACACAGAAGGAACCCCAACATGTTTCAGCTGTGATCGCTGCAGCTGAGTCACAGCCCAACCCAATCCAGGCTGACTTAGAAGTAAGCCCCATGCTATACAGCCATATGCAGAGGGGCTGCAGCACGGGAGAATCAGGGCCTGCCCAAGACATTTTGCTGACTGAGGCAAAAAGGGCAGGATTTCACCATCCTCCCCACTCCCAATTCCACAGGCAGAATCCATCCGGATGGACAGTTGAATCTTAGGGCAGCCCTGGGAATGGGGGCGAGATCCTCCACCATCCCTGAAGGCAGCATGAGGCTAGCTTAGGAGGAACTGGGTAGGACATAGAGCTTGGAAAGAGGACCCCCCCCCCAACATTGTGCTCTGTGAGAAAGGGCCTCTGGCTCCTCTCATATCTTAAAAGATAAGGTAAAAAGGTAAAGGACCGCTGGACAGTTAAGTCCAGCCAAAGGCGACTATGGGGTTGCGATGTTCATCTCGCTTTCAGGCCGAAGGAGCCGGCGTTTGTCCACAGACAGCTTTCCAGGTCAGGTGGCCAGCAGGACTAAACCGCTTCTGGTGTAACGGGACACCGTGATGGAAACCAGAGCCCCTGGAAATGCCATTTACCTTCCCACCACAGCGATACCTATTTATCTACTTGCACTGGTGTGCTTTCAAATTGCTAGGTTCGGCAGGAGCTGGGACAGAGCAATGGGAGCTCACCCCGTCGCGGGGATTCGAACCGCTGACCTTCCGATCAGCAAGCTCAAGAGACTCGGTGGTTTAGACCACAGTGCCACCAGCATCCCTATTCCACTGAGAAGAGAATTATAATGGAAGAAAGGCAAGGGACGCTCACAAAACTACAAGGTACAGATAAGCCTGAACATATTGGCAAGGAGTCTACAGTAAAAGCCTGTTTTTAAAACCCTGTAATCACACGGCATCATCAGGCAACTCCTGGCTTGCTAAGAACCTTCCCTGCCCCCTGACCTGATTGACCAAGTAAAGCCTGTGCTGCCTCGGAATCATATAGCACAGCTTAGCTCAGCTGGTTAGAGTATGGTGCTGATAACGCCAAGGTTGCGGGTTCGATCCCCGTATGGGTCAGCTGCGTGTTCCTGCATTGCAGGAGGTTAGACTAGATCAGGGGTCGGCAAACTACAGCCCAGGGGCTGGCATGGCTTCAGATTGGCTGCAAGAAGCTCCTGCAGACAATCTGAAGCCGCAGATGCAACTGGGCAGGTAAACCCGTGAGCTGAGGTAAACCCAGCGCGGCCATGGATGGAGAGGCCATCGGGCAGGCAGTGGGTCTGGGTATCATGACGGGCGCATCATGGGGCTTCAGCTGGAGCTTGGCATGCCTGCTGGCCCCACACCTGGTGCCCAGCTCGGCACTGCTGCTGGAGGCACGCTCAGCGGCCGCGCTGGAGCAGCTGGAGGGTGAGCTGGCGCCACCTGCCTGGCGCTCTGCGTGCGCGGCCTACCCACCAACCTGGCCTCGGAAGATGGGCTGCAGCGCATGGTGCACAGCACCTGGGAGCTCTGTGGGGATGGGCCGATGGAGCGGCTGCTGCTCATCAACAACGCCGGTGAGTAGGCAGCGCAGAGACACACTCCTGAGCGCGTGCAGAGTACATTCTTCCAGAGGCGGCTGCGAGACCAGCTTGCAGGGTATTTATAATTTTCAAAATATAGTCCGCCCCCCCCCCCAAGGCCTGAGGGGCAGTGGACCAGTCCCCTGATGAAAATGTTTGCTGACCCCTGGACTAGATGGTCCTCAGGGTTCCACTCTACAATTCTAAGATCTCTTACTTGCTTTGAGTGCTAGATGATATTAGAAGGGGACGCATGTGTGCACTGAAATGATTTTAACATATCAGGGAAGGATCAGAGCTGCGTGGCAGAGGGCCCTGCCCTGCAGGCAGGAATATCTTACGTTCAGTTCCCCAATGCCATCTCCAGGCTGGGAGAGACCCCTGAATCTGCACCCCCAGGGCGATGCTGCCAGTCAGTGTAGGCAACCCTGAGCTAGATGGACCCTCTGGTCTGACTCGGAATAAGAGCAGCTTCCTATGTCTCTACAGGCGGGTTGCAGTGACAAAGGAAAGAGCGAATTTAAGCACTTGGGAACTGCATCCGGTGCCTGATATCTCCTGGGTTTATAAGGCTAGTGGCAATTGCCAGATGAAACACACTCCATCAGGCACGCCAGTTGCAAAGGTCTTATAAGATTTGGGGAAAGGGAGAATTAGCCATCAATAACCTGGTTGGCCAGCAGAGGCGGCTGCCTCATTCTGCCTGCTTTCTTTTGTGACTTTGAATTTATTATGCGTTTGCGAAACTGCTGGGTTTCCCCTCCCCCCATTTGAACTTGACACGTTTTGTAAATGGGCTTCTCCCCCTGCCTCTCCTCCCCCCCCCCCATCCCGCCACCACCAATTCTTCAGTCTTGCCCACACACCACATCTAAGGACAGGCTGTGGGGGCTGTGGTTGTAATTATTCTGTGCTTTCCAGCAACTGGGATTGAGAAGCATTCCTGAATCCAGCTATGGAGGCAGAGCAAAGCCATCCCAGCTATAGCCCTCTCCTCCCTGGACATTTGCCCAATCTTCTTTTAAAGCCATCCACCTTGGCAGTCATCAGTGCCTCCTGCAGCAGGGAGTTCCATAGTTGAACTATGTGCTGAGTGAAGGACTCCTGAATCTTCAAACATTCCATTGGAGTTCATTAGTGTCAAGGAGACACTAAACTTTGCTCCCTTCACTTTCCCCATGCCGTCCTGAATTTTATACACTTCTGCTGTGCCCCCTCTTACTTGCCTTTTCATAGAATCTTAGAGTTGTAAGAAGGGACACGGGTGGCGCTGTGGGTTAAACCACAGAGCCTAGGACTTGCTGATCAGAAGGTTGGCGGTTCGAATCCCCGCGACGGGGTGAGCTCCCATTGCTCGGTCCCAGCTCCTGCCAACCTAGCAGTTCAAAAGCACGTCAAAGTGCAAGTAGATAAATAGGTACCACTTGGGCGGGAAGGTAAACGGCGTTTCCGTGCGCTGCTCTGGTTCGCCAGAAGCGGCTTAGTCATGCTGGCCACATGACCCGGAAGCTGTACGCCGGCTCCCTCGACCAATAAAGCGAGATGAGCGCCGCAACTCCAGAGTCGGTCACGACTGGACCTAATGGTCAGGGGTCCCTTTACCTTTACCTAGAGTTGTAAGGGCTCCCCAACGGTCATCTAATCCAACCCCCTGCAATGCAGAAACTTCAGCTCAAGCATCCATGAGAGCCGGCTAAACTGAAATGTTTGAGGAATTTCTTCCCTGTTGTGAGTCCCTCATTTATTTATTTTCAGTTTGGGGGCGATTTCTCGCCTTGTTTCATGTTCACAGCACGCTTTACTCTTTCGTTTCGCATTGCTTTCTGAATCTCATGCCTCTCTTCCTCTCGCAGTGAGACCTGGGTTCAAGTCTTGCTGCCTGGCCTGGGTTATAAGGTCACCTGATAGAGCCCCATGCAAGGAAACTCCTGCAAAAGAATGGGGCGTCCCCCCAAAAAAACCCAACCCCAAACAGCTGAGGCAATGAAATTGCCACCACAAAGGAGACGGTACCTTTGCAAAAACTTTTCAGTCGTTCTTGGAAACCACATTGCTGGGTGTATGTGCTATTGAAAGCCAAAAATGCAGTACGTACAGGAATATTGTGGAAGGCAATGTCTGGTGCAGGAATAAATTTCCTAATGCATCGCAGATGGGGAATGGGTGGGGGAACGGTTGCTGACTTTGGGGGAATGGTGGAAGGAGGAAACTGCCTTTCCTAGCTGGACGCAAATGACCTGTTGGAAGAACTGAAGGAGCACCCACCTTGGCCAGAAATTTCCCTGCCACACAGAGGCGCTTGGGGAGAAAGGGGGGTGGGGCAAGGAGGCTGCGGCCCAGCGGCAGACCCCCAGCTTTGCACGGTTCAATCCTAAAAGGCATCTCCAGTTAGGGCTGAGAGGGACCATTGCCCGAGAGCCGCTGCCAGCCAGTGCAGACGACACTGAATCCGCACCAGGCAGCGCCCTGCGCTCCTCTTCAAATTCCTTTGGAACCATGAGGACTAGAATATTTTAAGAGGAGCATAGCGCAGTGGGAGAGCACCAGCGTCGCAGGAAGGAGCTCCCAGGAGCAAAAAAGGCATCTCCACCTGAAGCAGACCGGACCCCCTGCATAACTGCACCCCAAGCAAAGCAAAGACCCCCGGGGAGCGGGGCTGGCTGGGCTCACCCGGAGCTCCCTTCAACCCACAGTAAGAGCTCCGGCTGTGTTCTGACCCCCCCCTTAAAGCTGCCTCCTTGTAATTTATTTCTTTTTGCCAACCCGCCCCCTCCGCGCTGCAGCCCCCCCCCCCCCGCAAGTGATGCCCCCAGCCTTTTGCTCTTGCGCCCCTTTCTTTCGGATCCGTTTCAGAAACTCCCATCCCGGCTGGCAGCAAGAGGAAGCTGGAGGGGGGGCTCGGCCACCCCCGTTGCCCACCTGTCTCCACCGAGGATCACCCCCCGCGGGGAAGCGAAAGAGCATCTCTCTCGCCTCCCATATCTCTCGACGCGCTGAAACCAGGGAGTCCGCAGCTAAGGCACTCTGCACATGGGCAGGGGGGCTGTGGTCCGGGAAAGGAGCTGGGGAGAGGAGCAGCTTTGCTGCTTCCCGGGAGAGAGAGAGAGAAAGAGAGAAAGAGAGAAAGAGAGAAAGAGAGAAAGAGAGAGAAAGAGAGAAAGAGAGAAAGAGAGAAAGAGAGAAAGAAAGAAAGAAAGAAAGAAAGAAAGAAAGAAGAGAGGGAGGGAGGGAGGGAGGGAGAGAGAGAGAGAGAGAGAAGAGGAAGGGGGAGAGAAAAGCGTCCCCTTGTCCGGAGGAGGAATAAGGGGGCCGGAGGAGGGGGGATTCCCTGGGGGGGCGCCTGTCCCCATAGCCTCACCTCCAGCTCTGATGCGCGTCGCCTCCTCCGCCAGCCGCTGCCCTCGTTCACTGCGCCGGCACCATCTGCCTGCAGCGCGGGCATCGCCGGAGGGCCCCGCGGGCCTTTTTAAAGGGGGAGAGGGAGGGATGGGGGCAGGGAGTGTCAGTCACTGGACCCCCCCCCTCCCTCCCTCTCGGCTGGGAAGGAAAAGGGACTGGCTGCTGCCCCATCGCAAGAGCCAGGCGGGATTCTGCTGCCCTCTGCCGGGCGGGAACGGAAAGGCAGCTCCCTTCCTCTGGCTCCAGCGGGGCTGAGCGTCGGAGCAGCTGCTTGGCATCCAGAAGGCGCCGAGCTCAGACCGCAAAGGCAGCGTCCCCAGGCCCCGACAGAGTGTTGCTGCTGTGGGTGGTTTTTTTAAAAATAATTTTTTATTAATTTTAACATATTACTTATCATACATGCAACAAAACTTCACTTCTTATACAATCTTTTTGGACTTCCATCAGCACCTCTGATGATCCACCATTCGTATCACTTCTTCTGCATTTCTTAAATATTGCCTTTAATTATCTTAACTAACAATTCTCCTCTTTACCAATTTTTGCAATAATTCAAAGAATTCACCTCACAAAACTTCTTGCAAACCTACAAACGTAATCTGATTGTCACAATTACATTTCAAATACAGTGGTACCTCGGGTTAAGTACTTAATTCATTCCGGAGGTCTGTTCTTAACCTGAAACTGTTCTTAACCTGAAGCACCACTTTAGCTAATGGGGCCTCCCGCTTCTGCCGTGCTGCCAGAGCACGATTTCTGTTCTCATCCTGAAGCAAAGTTCTTAACCTGAAGCACTATTTCTGGGTTAACAGAGTCTGTAACCTGAAGCGTATGTAACCTGTGGTACCACTGTAGTCCGTAAATTTACACCAGTCTTCTGTGAATCTCTGGTCCTGCCGGTTTCGAATTCTTCCTGTTAGTTTATCTAATTCTGCATAGTCCATCAATTTCAGCTGTTGGTGTTTTCCCCCCCATCTTCGTTTTAGATCTCATTGTGATTCATGTGGGAATCGTCCAACCCCTCTTCCATGCAGGATTCTCCTGGTATGCCCCACGGAGGACCTTAAGGTCCACAAATGACAACACTTTGGATGTCCCAAGTCACAAGGTGGTTAGATTGGTCTCAACTAGGGCCAGGGCCTTTTCAGTACTGGCCCCGACTTGGTGGAACGCTCTGTCACAAGAGACTAGGGCCCTGCGGGACTTGACATCTTTCTGCAGGCCCTGCAAGACAGAGCTGTTCTGCCTGGCCTTTGGTTTGGACTCAGTCTGACCCTTATGTTTCCCTCCCCTTATGGTTTTGATCTGTGGGCTACTTTTAAAATGAGGCTGCATTTTAAATTGCATTTTAACCTGTATTTTAAATTGGTTTATTTTTAATTTTATTTTTATTGTAATTTTACTGGTGTTAACCGCCCTGAGCCCGGCTCTCGCCGGGGAGGGCAAGGTATAAATGAAACTATTATTATTATTATTATTATTATTATTATTATTAGATAAACCCTCCCTGACAGGTAGGCCATTCAGCCTCTGCTTAAAAACCTCCATGGAAGGAGACTCCACCAGCTCCCAGTAATTAGATAATGATTATTTATTGTTTGTGATTATCTTTGTTATATTGTAGTTGTGTATTTTTTTTCATGTTACAAGCTGCCTTGAACTGTGGCAATGCAGCATACATATAAAATTGTGTGTGTGTGTCACATTATTTCAAAAGAGAGGGGCTGAGAACCGATGTGCTGATATACACAGGACATATATTTATTATTTATTCACCTCATAAACATTTATGTGCACTACTTGACTGTAACAAACAAACAAACCTCAAAGTGATTTACAAAGAAAGGATAAAACGACAAAATTCTCAATAAGAAAAACCAACAGCAATAATGTGGTTTTGTCATTAAACTGACAAATACCAAACCATATTGCAAATGTACATTTGTTTAGCATGAATACAAAAAAAAAAAACAATGACTATTTGATTCAATTTTAGTTCCCCACCTTAGATAAGTTAAATATAACAATACTCTTTTTAAAATATGGTATACAGAGCGGTGGAGGGACGTGGGTGGCGCTGTGGGTAAAAGCCTCAGCGCCTAGGGCTTGCCGATCGAAAGGTCGGCGGTTCGAATCCCCGCGGCGGGGTGCGCTCCCGCTGCTCGGTCCCAGCGCCTGCCAACCTAGCAGTTCGAAAGCACCCCCGGGTGCAAGTAGATAAATAGGGACCGCTTTCTAGCGGGAAGGTAAACGGCGTTTCCGTGTGCGGCTCTGGCTCGCCAGAGCAGCGATGTCACGCTGGCCACGTGACCCGGAAGTGTCTCCGGACAGCGCTGGCCCCCGGCCTATAGAGTGAGATGGGCGCACAACCCCAGAGTCTGTCAAGACTGGCCCGTACGGGCAGGGGTACCTTTACCTTTACTTTACCTTTATACAGAGCGGTGTCTCAATCACTGTACCACTTCTGATTTTGCCTATTTCATTCACATACTAGTTAAATTGGGGGGGGGGGCAGCTCTACAGGATTGGTGGGTGTGACCCCAATCACAGGTGACCTGAGAGAGCGCTCTGTGTGTGTACATCTGTGGGCATCAAGAATTTGAGAAATGCATTCATGGCATAAAACAGTTTGCAACCAGTGCAGCAGAATGCATTTTATATCTACAAAGAGGGCCAGTCAGAGAATTCCATGTCATCTTTATCTGAAACAATTATATCCCAGCCTTTTCCATAATTATTATTTTTTTTAAGTTCAAGGCATAACCGAGCAGCATAACTAATGAATCAAAAAGCTGGGATCAAACATTAAGGTAGATAAACCTTAAGCAAAACGGCAACTGAGTAACTAATTAACAGAGAACCTTCACAGCTTGCTCCCTGCTGGCAAGAAGGCACAAGGAATTTTAGTTCTGAAGAAAACAGCAGCAGTTTCTCATGGTGAGAAAAATATAATAATTAGCCGGGCTGCTGAGACATTAGCCGATTCATCCGTTGTTTGACTTTAAAAGATTTCCAACAGTTCACTGGGCAGCAGTTTAAAAATATATTTTTTTATGTGAGGAATTCTAAAAACTGCAGGTGTCAAGGGCCAACACACACAGCACAGCACAGCACAGCACAACACAACACACAGCTTCTGCTAGGCTGTCTCTCTCTCTTGCAGTTCCAAGCATTGGCCAGCAGGCTGCAGTGTTGGCAAATAAACGTCCCCCCACCTCCTAGCGCTGTCGATCTCTTCTCTCAGACGGCAGCGCTGGGGCTGCAAAAGAAATATTTAAAAAAATAGGGGACAGTTGGCTGAGGTGCCATAATAATATAATAGCCCTTCTGGATCAGGCCAATTGCCTATCCAGTGCAGCATCCTGACAGATCCAGGGGTGTGGTAGAGGGGACAGCAACAGCAACCCCCAGCTGTTCATCCTGAGCCCTCCAGCCAGGTCCCTCTACTGCCCCATGGCCTCTCCTGGGTCCCCTAAAGTGCTCTTTTGGGTGCGTTCATCACCAGCGTTGAACGGTGCCACCCTTTCTCCATTTCCCTCAGGCAACAAAATACATTGGGCTGGCCCCGTCTCAGAGCAGAACCAGGGTGGTACTTGCAAACAGCTCTGGGTCACTCGTGCCAGTGAGCCAAGCTGCATGCAAGGCCGGAAACGCACACCCATGCCTAGTGGGTGTGAAAATATACAGGGATGTCATTTTAAAACTCCCTGGGCTGCTTCCATAGCCAGCCTTTAAAAGACAGGGCAAGCCGCTTCTGCTTGGACAAAGCCCATCTCCTGATCTGCCCTGCGCCTAGAAATCTCAATTGAGCGACATTTTCCTGCTCCAGATCTGCCCTCCAAAGGTTTTGGACTACAATTCCCATCAGCCTCAGCCAGTACGGTGCAAAGGACCACCAGAGGCAGCCCTGCTGTATATTGTTTTCTACCTATTTGGGTCCGGATTTTGGGTGCTGGGAGCATTCCATAGGGGTTGCCAAGAGAGATTTAGAGAGGAAACAGCTGGAGTTGGATGCAGCTGCTGCAAAAGACCCTTGAAAATGCCCCAGATACTTCTAATAACAGTTGCCCTTCTATCCACAGAACAACCCTGGGAGGTAGGCTAGGCTGAAAGACAGTAACTGGCCCAAGGCCACCCAGTGAACTCTCTGGCTGAATAGGAATTCGAACCCTGCTCTCCCAGGTCCTACTCCAACATTCTTATGCACAACACCAGACTGGGCTGGGCTGTGGCTAATCAGTTGGGCTGCACTCTGCACATGACCAGAGGCCCTCTTTTCTTCTTTTTTCACAAGTTCCACGATTGTGTTCTGACACTTATTAAAAAAAAAGTGGTGTGGAATTGAACCTTGGCACAAATAAACTCCTTTCTCTCTCCCCCTCCCTCGCTGCTCTAAATCTGGATCTTCCAGCTGTCCGGGCAGCTTTTAAAGTCGCCCTGTTGTTAACCTTGAAGGGGCTTGCAGAAGGAGGTTTGACAATCGACTTCTGCAGATGCAAGACTGCTCTGCTTGGACGTCCACCAACTCATCTTGAACTTGTGTCAAAGCTCAATTTTCTGCGACGAAAATACTGTGGCTTCCCTGCTGTTCCTCAGTTGTTGTTCAGATTGGTCCTTCCTTTAAACCGGAGAGGGGTAATGTCGCTCATAATGATGGTGGTCTGGTTTTGATTACAGCAGGAGAGAGATGGAAAGAGAAAGAGAGAAGGAAACTGGGTGGAGGAAGGGCTGGGATTTGCTCAGAGCTTCTCTGCTCCCCTGCAAATCCTTGCAGATTCTGGGACTCCTCGAGCTGATAAGTGCAACCGGGTCTTTATTGCCTCAATTTTCCTCCCCAGAGCAGACTTCTCTGATGTGATGCTTTCCAGATGTTTTGGTCTACATCTCCCACCAGTCCATAAGAAAAGCACTGCAGAATAATAATAATAATAATAATAATAATAATAATAATAATAATAATAATAATAATAATAATAATTTATTTATACCCTGCCCATCTGGCTGGGTTTCCCCAGCCACTCTGGGCGGCTTCCAGCAAAACACTAAAATACAATAACCTATTAAACATTAAAAGCTTCCCTAAACAGGGCTGGCTTCAGATGTCTTCTAAAAGTTTGGTAGTTGTTGTTCTCTTTGACATCTGGTGGGAGGGCGTTCCACAGGGCGGGTGCCACTACCGAGAAGGCCCTCTGCCTGGTTCCCTGTAACTTGGCTTCTCGCAGCGAGGGAACCGCCAGAAGGCCCTCGGTGCTGGATCTCAGGGTCCGGGCAGAACGATGGAGGTGGGGATACTCCTTCAGGTATACTGGGCTGAGGATCCGGCCAAAGGGGGCCCATCGGGTCCAGCATCCTGTTCTCACAGGGGCCAACCAGAAACCCGAAAACAGGACCTGAGCAAAAGACCAACTCTCCCCTCCCAAAGTTTCCAGCCACTGGGGTTCAGAAGTATCGCTGCCTCCTCCTCTTAGGAGTTTAAAACATCTGGAGGGCATCTTTGGGCTGGCTGGCTGCCGTCTCTCCTCCTCTCTCTAGTCTATCTCTCGTTCCCCCAGCCCAACCTCTTCCCAAAATCTCAGACAGGCTCCACGCTGGGCACAGGCCATGAGGGAAGTCCCGGCTTCAACCGAACCATCACAAGCCCACCTTGACTCAATATTAATATTGACATTCGCAAGCCAACCAAGTCATTAAACTGTTTGCACATCTTGTGTCAACCAATTTTAAAACTCAATGGTTATTTTTAGGACGAGCTGGAGATGCTTACGAATTGCGGTGGGGTGGGGAAGCAGTGGTACATTCCCCCCAAGAACATCTCCCCAAGAACGCCCCACCAAAAGAAAGGGGGGGCGTTGTACCCTTGTAGGTTTCCTGACCCGCTCTTTTGCTTCGGTGTCAGATTTGCACAGAATTTGTCACTCACGGCGGATCGAACAGCAGGTTTCATTTCGTGTGGTTTTTTATTATTTAAAAAACTGGTTTATTAACATCGACAAAAGGTGCAAAAATTGCGAAAAGGAAAACGAAGTGTCAAAAAATTAAAGCACAAAATGTCACATCTCGGAAGGACGAAAGTACCAAGATCCAGCCAAAGAGATATTAAAAGTATTCACTCATACAAAGGCTCCCTTGGCAAATAATGAAGATTTGTAAAAATAAAAGTATTTTCCACCTGTGAGTTCTGTCATGATTGAGAATGAAGGTTCCATATAGAGTGGTACCTCGGGTTAAGTACTTAATTCGTTCCGGAGGTCCGTTCTTAACCTGAAACTGTTCTTAACCTGAAGCACCACTTTAGCAAATGGGGCCTCCCGCTGCCACCACACAATTTCTGTTCTCATCCTGAGGTAAAGTTGTTAACCCGAGGTAATATTTCTGGATTAGTGGAGTCCGTAACCTGAAGTGTATGTAACCTGAAGTGTATGTAACCTGAAGTGTATGTAACCTGAAGCGTATGTAACCCGAGGTACCACTGTAGTCTTAAATGAGCCAGACATTTGCAGATACTGGTGGCAGGGAGCAACGGTGTGTCTCAGTATTTGTATAAGAAATAAAATCATAAATTTCATAAATTGTCATAAATTTGGGGGGTGGGGGGAGAGAGAGAGAGAGAGAGAGAGAGACTATCAGGGTAACTGTGGGCAAAGGTCCTGGCAAGGCTGCTCTGCATTCAAAGAGGTTTGGTACCACAATGCCTGTTGCTATCTGTAACGGAAAGAGAACAGTTTCCATTCTGCAAACAGAACGGGCTTAGACTGATTTAATTACGAGAGAAACCAGAAACCACCAAGGGGGGGGGAGTGTTCCAGGAGGAAGCAAAAGGGGGGAAAGGCAGATTGGCATCTGTTTCTTCTCTGTAAATAAGGTGCATTGCGTCAACACCAAAAGCAATTGGCCATCGTGTTGCTAGGATCTCCCCCTCTTTGTTCCCCCCTTCACTTTATTCCAGTTTTAGAATTATAGTTAAAATCACACACAAGGTTGTTTGTTTGTTTGTTTGGGGTTATTTTGCAACAATAAATAATAATAATAATAATAATAATAATAATAATAATAATAATAATAATAAATTTTATTTATATCCCGCCCTCCCCAGCCGAAGCTGGGCTCAGGGCGGCTAACAACAATCAACAAAACAAGAATAGAATTGTAGAATCATAGAGAGTTGGAAGGGATCCAAGGGTCATCTAGCCCAACCCCCTACAATATATTTATTATTATTATTATTATTATTATTATTATTATTATTATTATTATTATTATAATTAGAATTAGAATTAGAATTTATATACTGCCCTATACCCAGAGGTCTCAGGGGGGTTCACAAAAAAGATCACAACATATAAATTCAAAATAAAAACAATAACCCAATAATAAAGGTAAAGGGACCCCTGACCATTAGGTCCAGTCGTGGCCGACTCTGGGGTTGCAGCGCTCATCTCGCTTTACTGGCCGAGGGAGCCAGCGTACAGCTTCCGGGTCATGGGGCCAGCATGACTAAGCCACTTCTGGCGAACCAGAGCAGCGCACGGAAACGCCGTTTACCTTCCGGCCAGAGTGGTACCTATTTATCTACTTGCACTTTGACGTGCTTTTGAACTGCTAGGTTGACAGGAGCAGGGACCGAGCAACGGGAGCTCACCCCATCATGGGGATTCGAACTGCCGACCTTCTGATCGGCAAGCCCTAGGCTCTGTGGTTTAACCCACAACGCCACCCGCGTCCCAACCCAATAATACCCCCCCCCAAAAAAGAGCCACATATTAAAAGGGTTGGTTGACCCTTTTAATGGTGGGAAATGGGCATCTGCAAAGCCGCAGGTGTTCCCCACTCGGGAATTAAAACAGGGATGGGGAACATCTGCGTTCCTCCAGATGCATTTTTGGACTCTGACACTCGTCTGGCTCAACCAGCATGGCCAATGGGTGAGGGATAAGGAGGGGAGTTGTAGTCCTAACACCTGGTGGGCCAGATGTTCCCCATCCCTGTGTTGAAAGAAGCCAAGGGCTGCAATGGAGGTAGCCCAAGTGGTACAGGCAAGTGAGGGTCAAGTTCAGAGATGGGGGAGCCATGGCCAGCAGGGATAATGAGGGGAGTTGTAGTTCCTATCTCTCCAACTCCTGTCAGCTCAGCCAGGGGTCGGGGATGATTGATTGATTTATCTCACAACATTTATATACAGCTTAGCTGTCGGAAAACAACAGCAGCAAACCTGAAAGCGGCTTACAAAAAAATCAAGAATTACAATACTGTACTTTAAAACCTTTTAGCTCAAGTATTTTTATTAATAATAATAATTATTAATAATATTACTATTAATAATAATAGTAGTAGTATACCACTCCATACACACAGGTCTCAGGATGTTTCACAACATAAAATCACACTATAAAAACACATAATAATAAATAAAAAAACAATAACTCAATAATCCCCCCAGCGCATTTTAAAAGAGCATTGGAGCAGCTTAAAATACTTTAGCTCAGCCGGTTAGAGCGTCGCGCTAGCAACGCCAAGGTTGCAGGTTCGATCCCCACAAGGGACAGCTGAATATTCTTGCATTGCGGGGGTCCCTTCCATCCCTACGATTCTATCAGATATCCAGGAGCTGATATACTGCGTACTAAAACAGCGATGATGGGAGTCGGGAGCCCAGCGGAGTCGGCATCCTCCCTCCCTGCAGAGGCGCACCTGGGCACGAGGAAAGGGTTAATTCCCGGGCGAGGAAATCCCGCCCACGCCGCCCCCAACCCCGGGCGCGGATTGGCTGCGCGGGGCCAGGTGCGCCCTCCCGTCCGGCCGCTATTGGGCCGTCGGCACGCCGCTCCTCCGGCCGGGCTGAGGCGCCGCAGCAGCGGCGGCGGCGGCGCTCAGTTGGCGCGCAGCTGCTGCCCGGCCAGGCCGAGGAGGGGACGGGAGGCGAGCGCCGCGCAGCCGCCATGGTGAGTCCGGGCGCGGGGTGGAGAGAGGGCGCCGGGCCAGGCCGCGTCGAGGCCGGGCGCCCGAGCTCGGGCAGGCAGCCCCAGAGAGCGCCAGGCACACGGCTAGTCCTCAGCGCGCCCGGGCGGAGAAGGAGCCTCCGGGTGGCGAGAAGGGAGGCGGCCTAGCAGAGCCCGCGCGGAGAGAGAGCCTCCAGGTGCAGGAGCAGTCTATCTCCGCATGCCTGAGGAGCGGCAAGCGGAGGGTGTCTCCCACTTGCCGGTTCCCCGGTGCCGCTTTGCAGCCTTTCTC
>JAXCMG010000088.1:1534935-1579386 GCA_034642415.1 Podarcis siculus | reverse complement strand
CCCATCACCCCTAGCTAGCAAGGCCAGAGCTCAGGGGTGATGGGAGTTGTAGTCCAACAACATCTGGGGACCCGCAGCTTGAGAACTGCATCCAGGTCTCTGCGGCCCTCAGGTTGGGTGTAGGACGATTCCTGCATGGCAGGGGGTTGGACTGGATGACCCTCGGGTCCCTGCCGACTCAAATCAATTATGCTTTTCAGGTTTGTACAGTTCACTAGTTTCACAATCATTTTGAGATTTCGAAACTTGACTTCCTTCCCCCTCTTTCTGCAGTTCCTTGAGTTTATTTTTAATACCATCTGCATATCAGTCCCACGCACGCAGGAGGGCGGAGCCGGCCAGCCGCCCGCCTCAGCATCTCGCTGCCTCGGTTGCCCCCGAACTCACGGTGCAGAGCCGCCCGCAGCAGAAGAGCCCACTGCGGCGCTCCGACCGACGGGCGGGCTCTTCCCCGGACTCGACTCTTGGGCCCCGGACTCACAGCCTGGTGCCCCTGAGAGCCTGGCACCCGGGTGCCCCGTGCCCTTAGCACCTATGGATAAGATGGCCCTGCTCCCACCCGTCACTGCCCCTTGTCGGGTCGTCTGGCCCTTGAGTATATGTGTGCACAGAATTGGAAATCAAGGCACCCCAAACTGTTTTGGGGAAAACCCAGGGAGCACATTTGGAAAAAGATTTCCAAATGTCATGCATGCCCCAAAATACCCATTTTTGCAGAAGGAAAAGCTGCTAGTGCTGAGATACTGCCCCCCCCCCCCCCCCCCGGAATGAGCAAAAGTGCAGACAGAAAAGGAGGCACCTTCTCTCCCCAGAAGACAAGATAGTTTGGGGTGGCCAGTAAGGCTGGGCTATATATCATCCCGCACCGGTTTGAAATCCATATTGGGATACCAGTTTCATAATTTTTGACATGTGTGTGCTATGCAAAAATCACAATGTGGGGGAAAACCGTGAGGCCAGCCAATGCCTCTACAGATCTCCATCCTTATTTCAGGCATATCGGTATATTGCGATGTTTAGCTGATGATATATCACAGTGTTGAAAGGCAGATATTGCCCAGCCCTAGTCATCAGGAACCTCGGGGTTACGGGTGCTGTGATGGTCATGGGCACCATAGAATCACAAGAGTTGGAAGGGGCTCTGAGCATCATCTAGTCCAACCCCCTGCAATGCAGGGATATGTAGCTGTCCATATTGACCTCTGGGTGAAACTGACATGCCTTTGGCCTGATCCAGCAGGGCTGCACTTAACACCCTCAAGACCATGTCCTAACATCTGTTGAGATAGAAGCAGCCAGGATGTCGGAAGGACAGTTCCGGTCAGGCCCGCCTGCCACAGTCTCGGAGTCTGGCCTTGGGACCAGCCTCATGCCCTGTGCCCATCTCTGTACAAAAATGTTGCATTTGTAAGATTGGGAGGAAAATAGCACTTGTGAGTCTGCATGAAAGGTTTTGAATAGTGTTGCAGAGAGTACTCGGGTGTTTTGACGGATCGAGGATTTTTAAAGCGTTCCGCTTTTTGCTTAGGACGGCAGCAAAGGACACTTGCAATCATAAAGCGTTTTGAGGCTTAGCCTGATGACAGAAGCCAATTAGGTTAATTCTCGTTGAGAAACAATGGCATTTTTTGTCTTTTTAAAGTGGCGTGTTGTTATAGCTTTCTGACAAATGTAGAGGTTTTGCAGTTGTTGAGGTTTTAGAACAGCCTTCCTGAACTCGGTGCCCTCCAGGTAAATTTGAACTACAGTTCCCAGAGAGCACAGCCATAGCCCTAGATGGCTTAGGTTGATGGGAGCTGTAGTTTGAAACATCTGAAGGACACCAGGTTCAGGAGTGCTGTGCTGGAGTGTTAGTACTGGATTATGGCCTTTCAGGTTTGCTGCGGCTACAGATATACTGCTTTGAGCTTGAAGAAAAGTTGGGATATGAATATGATGAAGAATCTTCAGGGATACCTTTCTATAAATGGGCATGTGATTCCCTGGACCTTGTATTCTCATTGATCTTCGCCGTGGAAGGTCCTCCAAGTGACAGGAACAGAGGAAGGAGAGGGCCTTGAAGGCTCCCAGCTTTATATTCTAACTTTCCTCCTTTGAAGGCAACACAGGAAGCTATTTTGAGACAGGGTAGAGAGGAGAGTTTGCAAGGAAGGAAGAGTTTAAAATACTGGAGTAAGAACGTTTTTAAAAATCACTCTTGAGATTCTCTTCTTGTATATCTCCTGAAACAGCAGGAGCAGCCTCTCTGTAACCATGACGTTTTAAAGCGAATTTATTTTAAAAGAGAAACGAATGAAAAAAAGTCAGAGCAGCTGTTTATAAAAAATGAGCAGGCAGCTGTAAATCTGCCTTCCCACCCATGCGTCAGAGTGGAGTCCTGCGGTGTGTGGATTTGTGTGTCCCAGGAACATGGGTTCTTGCAAGCAGAGACCCCCGGAATGGCGGCTGTTGCGCAGGCTGCCCCCTCTCTGTGGTTGGTGGTGGGGAGCCTGCCTGCCTGCCTGCTTGCTTGCCTGTCTGCCTGGTGACCTTTGCTCCTCGCAAGGGAGGCTGTTTTGCAGATGGAGGGCAGAGGCCCTTTTGTTGTCCAGCCCCCGGGGGAGGCCACTTTTGCTGCCTGCTTTTCCAAGAAAGAGTCGCCTGCCTATCGCGCCCCCGGATTGAAGTTGGATGAGTTAGTTTTGCGAGGAAAGGGTGGGTGGAGAAGCAGGAGGGAAAGATCAGCAACCCCCCAACCCTTGAGCTCTGACGCAGTTCGTTGACGTGGGTTTGTATTGTGCCAAGGAGAAACCAAACAGTGGTGGGGTTTGCATGCAGTGAAGGGGGGGGCAGACTCAGAGCCTGACATCTGGGGCTGCTGCTCAGTAGTTGCCTGCAAATTTCGTAGCTCAGTCTGTGCAGAGCTTTCCTCCTGAACTGCAAAATAAAAAGGCCTTCCAGGGCTTCTCTGTATCTCTTGGAAACGTCATTTCCAACAGCTTGTCTTTCCAGGGGCTCCCTAAGATAAAGGGGTTTGTCCTGCTCAGAGCAGACTCGCTGCAGTTCTTTTGTATCTTTACTTCTTAAAAATTGTACACTGCTTGACTGCTTTAAAAAGCCCTCAAAGCTGTTCTGCAAAAAAATAAAAAAATAAAAATAAAAATAGAATAGTTGCCGATAAAAACTAACAACAATAATCTAAAGCATCTGAAAGTTGAAATGACAGTAGACAAGTCAAAACTCAACTTTCTGGACAGGCTTATAATCCTAGAGTTGGAAGGGACCCCATGGGTCATCTAGTCCAACCCCCTGCAATGCAGGAATCACAACCAAAGCGTCCAGGACAGATGGCCATCCAGTCCCTGTTCAAAAACCTCCAGTGAAGGAGAGTCCACCACCTTCTGAGGGTTCTCTGACTGTCAGAACGTTCTTCCTGATGTTGAGTCGAAATCCTTTTTCTTGTAACTTGAATCCATTGGTTCGGGTCTTCCCCTCTGGAGCAGGAGAAAATAAGGTTTGCTCCATCTTCCATGTGACAGCCCTTAAGGCAGGGGTAGGCAACCTAAGGCCTTCTAAATCCGGCCTGCAGACAGTCTGGGAATCAGCGTGTTTTTACATGAGTAGAATGTATCCTTTTATTTAAAATGCATCTCTGGGTTATTTGTGGGGCCTGCCTGGTGTTTTTACATGAATAGAATGTGTGCTTTTATTTAAAATGCATATCTGGGTTATTTGTGGGGCATAGGAATTCGTTCATCCCCCCCCCCCCAATATAGTCCGACCCACCACATGGTCTGAGGGACGGTGGACCGGCCCACGGCTGAAACAGGTTGCTGACCCCTGCCTTAAGGTATTTGAAGACGGCTATCATATCTCCTTTCAGTCTCCTTTTCTGAACCTTTTCCAACTCTGCAGTATGCTTTTTGAGGCGAGCCTACCAGAACTCCAAATCGCAGCACAGATTTGTATAGTGGTATTATGATTTCGGCAGTTTTATTTTCGGAGAAGGGGAAGGGATCCGGCCCCAGTTGTGATGCTGGCTCAGCCCCAGTGGCTCTGGGAGGTTTGCAGAGGCTTCCATCAGAAAGGATGGGAAAGGATGGCTTCCTTTTGCTGTTTTTCTCTTTCTCTGTGTGTTATTGTTTAGTTTATTTTTATCTTACTCTATTATGAAAATGATTTAATAATTTTTATTTTTTATTTTTTAAAAAAGGTTAGTAGAGCATGGGTTGTGGGTTCGAGCTTCCTGCATTGGACTAGATGAGCCCTGGGGTGCCTTCCAGCTCTACGAATCTTTGAGTCCATGATGGAGAAGGGAGCCAGGTCAGGTTGAGAACAAACAGCAAGCAAGTGGGTGGATGACAATTATCTAACTCTCCCTGATAAGGAGCTATTGACAGGAGATGGGCGCATTTGCATGGGCGATAATGGGCTACTGTTTGCAGAGCTGGTGCTCCTGTGCCTGGGCCAAGAGGCATCAGTGAGCGCCCTGTGTGCCAGGGCTTGCCTGGCCCTTTGAAAAGGCGGCACCCGTCTCCCCAGCGTTGTGAGTCGCCGTCCCCTGCAGTCTTTTCCCCCAGCCCAAGAGCATGTGCTGAATCCAACATCAGAACGACACCATTGTGGCCTAGTGTTTAGAGCAGGGGTAGGCAACCTAACGCCCGGGGGCTGGATGTGGCTCAATCGCCTTCTAAATCTGGCCCGCGGAGGGTCTGGGAATCAGCGTGTTTTCACATGAGTAGAATGTGTCCTTTTTTCAAAATGCATCTCTGGGTTATTTGTGGGGCCTGCCTGGTGTTTTTACATGAGTAGAATGTGTCCTTTTTTCAAAATGCATCTCTGGGTTATGGGACCTGCCTGGTGTTTTTACATGAGTAAAATGTGTGCTTTTATTTAAAATGCATCTCTGGGTTATTTGTGGGGCCTGCCTGGTGTTTTTACATGAGTAGAATGTGTCCTTTTTTCAAAATGCATCTCTGGGTTATGGGGCCTGCCTGGTGTTTTTACATGAGTAGAATGTGTGCTTTTATTTAAAATTCATCTCTGGGTTATTTGTGGGGCATAGGAATTCATTCATTTTTTTCCCCCACCACGTGGTCTTTGGGATAGTGGACTGGCCCACAGCTGAAAAAGGTTGCTGACCCCTGGTTTAGAGTGTCAGCCTGGGAGAGACCAGGGCTCAAATCCATCCACCCTCCACTCAGCTACAAAGCTCACTGCGTAACACTGGGGCCACTCAAGGCGTTCTCTCGGCCTAACCTACCTTGCAAGGTTGTTGTGGGCATTAACTGAGCAGGGGAAGAACCACACACACTGCCTTAAGCCCCCCGGAGGACAAACCTGGAGTGCCAATGCAATAAATCAAGCGGTCCCATCTAAATCAGTAGCCCTAACTTAGCCGTGCCCATGCATTTTATTTTATTGTATTTATTGCATATGCTCCCACATTTCCCCCAGTGTTCGAAATTAGTCAGAAATTAAATGGAAAGCAAAATGTCACTGAAGAGGTGGATCTGAGATATTTCCATTGGCGCTTGAATTAGTTTTATGCTGGATTGTTTTATTTGATGTTTTAATGTTTTGTAAACGGCTTTGAGATTTGTTCTCTAAAATATAAAGTGGCATAGAAATGTTAATAACAATATCAACAACAATCAAGGGTGGGGACGACTCCTAGACATTCCTTTGTGGCAACGGCAGCCCAGGTTTAAGGTGCCATTAGGCTATTAGATTATTTATCTGAGTCTCTAACACTGTTTTTCCTCACCGCACCCTCAAGGAGCTCCAGGTGACATACATGGTTCCCCCATCCTCGTTCAAGCCCCACAACAACCCTGTGAGGTAGGTTGGGCTGAGAGGCAGTGACTGGTCCAACATCGCACCCAGCTGAGTGGGGTGCTTGAACCCTGGTCTCTCCCCGGTCTTAGTCTAGTGCTTTAACCACTGCACCACACTGCCAAACTGGGGGCTGGGCTGCCATATCCCCCACCGTTGACAAATGGGAAGAAAGTAGTCTAACTCATTCTACTTTATTCCCAGACTGTACACTGTACACGAGCTAGTGGGCGGCGAGGGGGCCGCTCGCCAGCACACACTGTCTCTCTCTGTCCCCTTGCTTTGTGGGGTGTCAGGGGCAGGAGGGGGCAAGAGAATAGCCGTGGCGCCCTTCCTCCGTGTGATGCTTCAAACACCTTTTCAGGCGTAGAGGAACTGAGCAGGGCGCCTTCCAGCCTCTTGGACTTCAGCCAGGCTTAAAAGAGCCTTAAGGCAGAGGCTCCTTGAAAGAAGGATGACCAGAAACCTGGAAGGCCAAGCCTGGCTGTTCTGTATTGGGGTGGGGAATCCTTTCCTGGAGAAAGAGGGTCTCCTTGGATACTCTAGCCCTGCATTTCATGTGGGGATTTTTCCCCAAAATGCAAGCGACTGCTGGCAAAAATAACTCATGCAAAAGCTCTCATGAAGCCGTACTTTCGATGCATTCCTCATTCTTGCAGTCAGTTGGATCCTTCCTTTGGGGTGGGTGAGGAACACGGGTTGCTTTTAAGGGAGCCATGGATTTTGGCGGGGGAACTTCTGCGGAGAATGGGAATGTGGGAGCCTCCGGTAGCCCTGCACTTTTTGAAGGCTGCCTTAAGCTGATGAGGGCAAACATGAGCTGAGTCCAGCTGGCTTTGGGGAGTGGGTGGTCAGCGTCTTCCAAATTGGGGGGGGGCAGCCCTAACAGGCCCTTGAGAAAGTACTCTGAAATCCTTCCCTGCTCATTGGTCAAGTTGCAGGTGTCCACCCACCCCTGCCTCCTTCCATATTTTGGGACAAGCAGTTCAAAAACAATTTGCAAAACCGGGATAAAGAACCGTCTCCAAAGCCTTGTTGCGGGGGGGGGGGAGAATGCTTAGGCATTTCCTTCCCCACCCAATTCTTTCATGTTTGGCAAAAGCAGAAGGTGCAGTAAGGATTCAGGGATCCAAAAACAAAAGCCCTGGAGCCAAGCCGCATCTCTTTGCCAGCTTAGGGAAATCCTTCGGTGCGCTCTGGGTGTGTAACACCTCCCTCACTTCAGGGCAAGCTTAAAACATGCTCCGTAAGCTGTGGATAGGAACCTCCCCACTGGTGCAGCTATGGGAGCCGTCAGAAGCGACTCCACACGTTATTTCCCCCTAAGGAATACTGGGAACTGTAGTTTGAGGGTGCTGGGAATTGTAGCTCCATGAGGGGAGTTCCCAGGATTTTGGAGGGAGGAGGAGAAGGGAGTTTTATATATGGTTTAGTGTGCATGCTGCTTCCCTCTCTCCTCAGTCCCTGCCTCTCCCCCCCCCCCCAAAAACCCCTCCTTCCTGTCCAGAATTTTTCAGCAGGAGGGAGTGCCTTTCCCCAGGAAACAGGGTGTTGGGAATGAGTTTCCAAGAATCATAGACTCTGAATTGTAGAGTTGGAAGGGACCCCCCCCCCCAAGGATCATCTAATCCAACTCTCTACAATGCAAGAATCACAACTGAAATGATCACATGACATGTGGCCTCCCAAACGCCGTTAAAAAACCTCCAATGACAGGGGTGGCCACCCCAGAAGCTGTATGGTTTTTGGGGAACCAGGCCCTGCCATGAGCCTAGAGTGTTTAGCAAGACTCGGACTGGCCATCTAGCAGGTCAAGCTTAGAATTGGAAGCTTCTGAGTTTCCCTGGAATCAATTGTTTAACAAAATTTGTAGATTGCACAGTAATAACAATAAGTAAGCACTTTGCATGAAGCAGGGTAAAATGTTTATCAAAAATACAGATAATATCGGTAAGAGTTGATTTGCTTGGGTTGGCTTGCTGAAGCAAAGGGCTGAATCCAACGAAGGCCTGCTCTGTTTAGGACTAGCATTGAATACGCCCTGAAGCCTTGTACCCAGAATCAGTCCTACTTGGAGGAGACTCGTTGAAATTAATTGATACAGCCCAGAGTTTTAAAGCAGGCACTTTAAATGAGTATTACTTGATGTCAAGAGGCAGGGAGTTCCAAAGCTTGCATCCTTGCAGATGCTGAACAAACGTTAGGTGGCGCTAGGGAAAGTGTTGTTTCCCAACCCCCCCAGTGTTCATATCCTGCTCTTCAACAATAGGTACCGAGAGAAGCGTGCAGAAAAGGAGAATAAACAAACATTAGTAGAATAGAAAATGGCAAGAACAAGCTGAGATGGGATCTCTTGCATTGTTTGGGTCTAAGTTTACACGGGCAGGACGGGAGCAGGGGAGAAGTTTGCATGTGTTGCAAAAGTGCACAGCTTTAGGGTTTCCACAGGAACCACATTGCCCTTTTGTCTGACACTGGCTTTTCCCTCGTCTGAGGGTTTTGAGGTTCATTACGAAATCCACAAGCCCTGTTCAGTGCCTTGGGGGAGGACTATCTCCTCTTCCTTCTGATCTAGGCTTGCCCCCCCCCCCCCGACAATGTCCCACGCCTGGCTTCTAGCAATGTCGGAGAATTCTGCCAGGAACGGAAACAGGAGTGGAGATTGCTGTGATTGGCATTTTCGCTGGAAGTTCTGGAGCAGCATTTGCTGTTGTTGTTTCCTAGCCCACGAACTTTACGTAGACTTTTCTGTGTCATTTTTCCCTTTCCGCTGAGATGCACTGAATTTGGCTAAGTAGTTAATCACATTCGTCGCGAACAACAGTGTAGGTTTTGCCGAACCGGAGCAGAAAGGAGACGCTGTGGATTGGAATGAGCACAGAACAGGATGGAAATTTCTGCTCCCTTACATCCCATTTCCCTTTCAGAAGATGTGCTTGAGGGAGGGGGATGTGTTTTCAGTGTGGGTCAGTGGAGCCCCCAGTGTGGCTTTGCAGGTTGGCAGTGGAGGAACTCCTGCTTAAACTTCCTTAGACTCCTCTTCCCCACGCCAAAGCTCAGAGAGGACACTTTATCTTCTAGGAATCTGGGGATCGCCAGGATCTCTTTGTTCCATTCACCGGAGTCCCTCCTCACTACCCAACCAGCCCTGGCTTGCCTTGGCTGTTCCAGAGGCTGACTTCCTCCTGGCTGGCTGCGACCTGATTAAGTGTGTGTGTGTGTGTGTGTGTTTGGCAGCAAGGGCGGGGGGAGATGTTTTGGCTGGGCATCTCCACGCACAGCCGTAAGTCCGTAAGTCTGTGTAATGAGCCTGGCAGGTGGCAAAAGCTCTTTGCCTGAGCCAAGGCGGCTGGCGCTCAGAGCCAAGCTTCTGGGGCACTGATCCAAGAGGTGGGGAGAGGAGGGAGGACGCCTTGCATGCTCTCTCTCTCTTTCCCTTGGCCCATCAGGTAAGGCTCAGGAGAGGCGGAGGTTTTGCCCGAGGCAGCGAGGCAGCTGCTTTAGATACCAACCCCTCAGGCAGGCTATTTTTCAGTTGTTTTCATGGGAACAACAACAAAGAGACAAATTGTGTTGGGACACGGAAAGCTCCCTTCTCAGCTGCCACCAGATCCTTGGTCCCTCTAGCTCAGTGTGGTCTACACTGACTGGCAGCAGCTCTCCAGAGTTTCAGATTGCACTATCTGCACCTCCTCTCCCTCTCCAAGCCAAGAGGATGTATGGAGGATGAGACTACTAGAAACAGCAGCTGGATGGAGGCAGTCATCCTTCTGAATCCAATTGCAGGTTTCCCATGATGGGCATCTGGTTGGCCACTAAGGGAACAGGAGTTTGGACTAGTTTGGCCATTGACTGTTACGTCGTCATGGAGGACAAGGACATTCATTGAAGAGAGGACAATTGAGGCCTACTAGCCACAGTGGCTATGCTCTGCCTCCAGTCCCATGTTCGAAATTTGCCAGGCGCATTTTGCACCTGGCTGCAGGTGGCGCTGTGGGTTAAACCACAGAGCCTAGGGCTTGCTGATCAGAAGGTCTATGGTCAGCTCCCATTGTTCAGTCCCTGCTCCTGTCAACCTAGCAGTTCGAAAGCACGTCAGAGTGCAAGTAGATAAATAGGTACCACTCTGGTGGGAAGGTAAACGGCATTTCCATGCGCTGCTCTGGTTCCGTGCGCTGCTCTGGCCACATGACCCGGAAGCTGTACGCCGGCTCCCTCGGCCAGTAAAGCGAGATGAGCGCCACAACCCTAGAGTCGTCCGTGACTGGACCTAATGAATGGTCAGGGGTCCCTTTACCCCTTTACCTTTACTTATCGGCCACTTGCAGCCAAGTGAAGATGCCTGGGTGCCAGGATGGTGCCTGACATCTCCATCTGGAGGTGCCTGCCTGTGGATCCTTGGATCTGGACTGCCTTCACACACTTAACACCACATCCTGTAGAAATCTGTCAGAATGAATTTCAGGAACCAAAATGCCTTTTCTGTGCAGCCTGAGCAGGAGCAGTGAACAACGTTATAGTTACCGTATTTTTCGCTCTATAAGATGCACCAGACCATAAGACGCACCTAGTTTTTGGAGGAGGAAAACAAGAAAAAAAATATTCTGAATCTCAGAAGCCAGAACAGCAAGAGGGATCGCAGCGATCCTTCTTAGTGTTCTGGCTTCTGGGATAGCTGTGCAGCCTGCATTCGCTCCATAAGACGCACACACATTTCCCCTTACTTTTTAGGAGGGGAAAAGTGAGTCTTATAGAGCAAAAAATACAGTAATTGTTGCAGCCAGCACTCCCCCCACCCCTAGAAAAATAGGTTCCGGTGCTGCGTACACTTGAGTACCCCTTGGGTGCAAAAGCACTGGTTGTAGCCTGTCTTCACTTCCCCTAACCCACCCGACTGCCCTACTCACAGTTGTGAAGAATAGTCTTACGTTTTGAATGGTCCGTGTCACCATTAAGAAAAAGAGGTCGGAATAGGACAGTATATATGTGGGACTGCCCTTGGATCAAGTGATGTTTCTTCTTTCAGTTCTGAAAGCTCTTAACCTAGCTCAAGATTGCCGTCTGATTTAGCAAGTTGTTTTAACTGAGAATCACAGCCAATTCATCGCTTGAAAAATAAGACTTTTAGAGCCATCTTGTCCCAAAATGGCAACTAGACATCCCTTTTTGGCGCCTGCAACCTTGGATTATGGAGCGGTTTGGGGTCTAGCTTGCGTATCTCAGTTTCTAACACAGGCCTTCCACAGTTGGAGGGTGTGGTGCTTCTGAATCTGCTGGAAGCCACAGGAGGGCTGTTGTGCTCCAGTTGCAGGTTTCCCGCAGGTGTCTGGTTGGCCACTGTGAGAGCAGGATTCTGGATCAAACGGGCCACTGGTCTGATCCACTGGCCTGATCTACATCCTTCCCTATCCCTGTATCCAGAGAGAACCACATCCCACCAGTTCTCTCGATTCCACCAGGTTCCCATTACGCCACTTTGTAAATTCTAATATTTTGAGAGAGCGCCAGTGGCTGCTTTATAATTTCACTTATTTATTTCATGAAAAATTATACACTGCTTGATGTGGGGAGGGGCAGGAGTCAAAGCATGTGATCCCTCCTAGGTTTGTTTTATTTTAAAAAATAAAAAATTACTGTGTAAGTCAGTTTCAGATTTTGGAGTATCAGGTGCCACACAAATAAAGCTACAACCATATACAGTCATACCTCGGGATAAATATGCTTCAGGATAAGTATTTTCGGGTTGCGCTCTGTAGTGACCCGGAAGTAACAGAGCGCGTTACCATCGGGTTTCGCCACTCGTGCATGCGCAGACGGTCAAAATGACATCACACGCATGCACAGAAGCGGTGACACGCGCAGACGCGTCTTACATTCTATTCAGGATGCTAACTGGGCTCCGGAATGGATCCCGTTCGCATCCCAAGGTACCACTGTATAACGTCTTTCCAGCAACCCTGCCAGGTAGGCTAGGCTTAGAGGCTGGCTGGCAGCTTTCCTAGGCTCCTGCACTGCCAGCTCCTGTCCTGTACAAGTTTCCTGGAAGCTGCCTTGCACAGAGTCGGCTCAATGCCTACGCTAACCGGCAGTGAAGACTCTCCAGGATTTCAGGCAGGGAATCTTTTCCCGGCCCTGCCTGGAGATGCAGCCATTGGGGATTGAAGCAGGGGCCTTCTACAAGCCAAGCAGCTGCTCAGCTTACAACGCTTCCCCAAGCAGGCAGCCCCATCTGCCCTCACAATGCCTACCGTCTGTGGGACGGAGCCTGAGAGTGGGAATGCCCTTAGCCAAGTTCCCTCTTTCCCGCAGATTGCAAAGGATGTTTTCTCCCCCCCCCCCTCACCAGAGCCACAAGTGTGGAGCCAGCCAGCTCCGAGAGGAAGAGATTAATAAGGGTAGTGCTGTGGGTGGGCAGTGTCTCCGGTTCCAGCAAAGACTGCGAAATCCCGGCAGGGGAAGTGATTCACTGGCCTGGGAATGGCAAAGCCTGCCTTTATCTCCCTTTCGCACCGTTTCCCTCTGGCTGTGAGCTCTGGGCGAGGAAGAGGCAGCCCTGCAGTCGCTGCCGGGGACTGTGAATTATCCCAGGCTCTCTTGACGCCTGTGATTTTGGGGTGCGAGAAGGAGAGAGAGGGTCCCCCCAGATCTGCTGGTCTTTCTCACGGGTCGGGCTAACGAACAAGGTGAGCAGGGTTTCCCGTTTTCCTTTTTTCCCGAGGCGGCAGAGAAAAGACTTGGAATGCGTTTACCGTATCTTTTGCTCTATAAGACTCACTTTTCCCCTCCTAAAAAGTAAGGGGAAATGTGTGTGCGTCTTATGGAGCGAATGCAGGCTGCGCAGCTGTCCCAGAAGCCAGAACAGCAAGAGGGATTGCTGCTTTCACTGCGCAGCGATCCCTCTTGCTGTTCTGGCTTCTGAGATTCAGAATATTTTTTTTCTTGTTTTCCTCCTCCAAAAACCAGGTGCGTCTTTTGGTCTGGTGCGTCTTATAGAGCGAAAAATACGGTTTGTGTTTTTTATTTTTTAAAAAAATAGGAGAAAGTGTTTAGAACTGGTTTTTTCCTCCCCTGCACAAAGGAAGTTGTTAGAGACAGATACGCTTGTGCAAACTTGTCCTCCCTCTGCCAAATTTCTAAAAAGGCAGGGTGCCCCCCCCCCCCCAATGCCCCTTGGATTGTTTGGATTGAGCCGTCATGTTTGCATTGGGGCTTATTTGTAGCTGGAGGAGGGCTGCCCCAGAGACTCTGGGGCTTGGCCCTGCCTGTGGCAATCTCCTCCCAGGTTGAGCGCCTGAGCCCTCGAGTGAGCATAACCAGGCCCAGCCTGCCTGTTAATCGCTTCTGAATAAAAGAACATTTTAACGCCTACTTAACTCCTGTCCAGGCAGCCTCCACCTCACTTTTCCTATCCACAACCTGTATATTAATAGCCAGTCTGTTGCTTCCTGTTGGTTGGCTTACAGCGCAGAAATGGTGATACATAGGTCGTTTTTTATTTCTTCTTTGTTCCAAAACAAGCAAGGTGGACTTTGTCACCTTGGTGCCACCCTCTTGATAGTTGTCACCCATGCATTGCAGCTGCGGTGTTTTTGCATCGTGAGGCTCTTCTGTTTGCGAGTTGACCTGGAGCTCAGGTGCTCTGCATGGATGAAATTACAGGTTCGATCCCCGGTGGGAACCCTGGGGAGCTTCTGTCAGCCAGGGGAGGCAAAGCTGAACTCACCGTGTTTGTACTGTTAGCACGGTGCGCTGTTGGGGGGCTTGTAGGAACACCTCGGGAGACCTCCAAATATAAGAAGGGAACAAGTCGTGGGGAAATGCCAATGGATGTTCAGTGTTAGAAACTCAGATATATAAGCTACTGTAATCACCAAATGGCACCTTAAACCTGGGTTAAGGTCACCGCAACAGAATGTCTGGACGTCATTTTTCCCTCTGCAGTGACATTTATTGTTATTCATTTCATTTTATTTCTATACTGCTTTATATTAAAAAAGCAACCTTCAAAGCACTTTAAAATATCAAATCAAACAATCCAGAATAAAACAAATTAGAGCTTCAAGGAAAATATTTCAGATCCTACTCTAAGTGGACATTTTGCTTTCCTTGTATTTATTTACCTACCTGCCCCATAGCAGAAGTACTCTAGGAAGCTTATGTGGTGCAGTGGTTAGAGTGACGGACTAGGACCTGGGAGATCAGGGTTCAAATCCCCACTCAGTCATGAAGAGCACTGGGTGACCTGGGGCCAGTCACAGCCTCTTAACCTACCTCACAGGGTCGTTGTAGGGTTTAACTGAGGAGGTGGGGGGAGAACCATGTACTCATTGGAGAAAAAGGTGGGATATAAACGCAGTGAATAAGCTCTTACCTGCTTAGGAGAGCTGGAGGGGTCAGCCAGGTGGAGATGTCAGTCACCAACTTGGGCAGCCAGAAATCTCCACCTGGTCGCAGTTGGACCTGCGCTAGTTGCAAAATGCACCTGGCGCCTGGCTAATTTCTAACACTGGTGACTCCCTTCTCTCTCCTTGATTTCACCTCCAAACACATTTGCATTGCGCCCCCCCCATCACCCCCTATACTTTACCCCTCCCCAGCAATACTTTGGAACTAGATTTGGGGAATCCTCAAGGCTTCTCCATGAGGGCTGCAAGAGGACATTGGATTCAAATGACCAGAAAGGAGATTCCAACAAAACACAGTTCTCCCCACTCGTTTAATCTGACTAAGCATGCTGACTCTTGTGCCAAATGGGGGGTGTGGTAGGGAAAATCGGCAAAAGCCACAGGGAAGCTGCTTGAATACAATAGAGCCTCCTGCAGTCTGATGCCCTACCAATGTTTGGGGCTGTAGCTGCTCTTGTTGTGCTGCCTGGGGCTGATGGAAGTTGCAGTTTGGGAAGGATGGAATGCAGCAAGACTGAGCTTGCCCTCGCTTTCCATTGTCAGGACTGTGTCGCCAAAAATTGTTTGAATTGCACACAGAACTTTGCACCTTCACCAAAACAGGGGCTTTGAAAAAAACAAAGAGTACTACTGTACTAGTTTCCAGGGGTCTTTTGGAGATACAGTGGTACCTCGGGTTACAGACGCTTCAGGTCACATACGCTTCAGGTTACACACTCCGCTAACCCAGAAATAGTGCTTCAGGTTAAGAACTTTGCTTTGGGATAAGAACAGAAATTGGGCTCCGGCGGCGCAGTGGCAGCAGGAGGTCCCATTAGCTAAAGTGGTGCTTCAGGTTAAGAACAGTTTCAGGTTAAGAACAGAACTCCAGAACGAATTAAGTACTTAATCCGAGGTACCACTGTACTGGAACTGGCTCAAAACAAAACAGAAAACGTTGAAAGGGCACGGCCTGCTGTATCCATTTGGCTGCTGGCGCGCAGGAGACAAAGCTGGGTTTATCCTTTGGGTCGTGGAATTGGAAGGGACCCCTGAGGCTCATCTGGTCCACCCCCCGCAGTGCAGGAATCTCAGCTGAAGAATTCATGACAGACGGTCATCCAGCCTCTGTTTGGAAACTTGCAACAGATGAGCGCTTACCACCTTCCAGAAGTTCTTTTTGATGTTTGTCCCTTGAGTGGTGGATTTGCAGGGGTGGAGGATTCTCCGTTAGGTGTGAAAAGGCTTCTCCTAATTCTGGGGACTTTGTGGAGAAAACCGCAATCGCCAGAGCCCTCTGCGAAACCCTCCTTTCCAAAGAAGCAGCACGGATTCTTCAACTTCAACTTTTATCTTCCTTTTCTGGGAAAGTGGAGGTGGAAGTTCCTCTTGTCAACTTTGTCAACTGCACGGTTTCAGACATCTGGGGCTGGTTTCTCTCCTCCGCCAGCTTCCACGCATGTGACTGCATTTGTTCCACTGCCGTGCAAAAGAACTCTCCCTTTCTGCCTGACCCGAGGCCGCAGGGAAAGAACTTGATGTGAAAGACATTTGTCCCTTGATGCGGCGCAAAAAGCCGCTGATTTCCTGTATAAGCTCATGGGGTGTGCGGCAGCCGTGAAGAAACAAATTCCGTGCTAGGGGCCATTAGGAAACAAATTGAAAATAAAAGTGCCAGTATTATAATGCCATTACACAAATCTATGGTGTAGGCCAGGGGTCAGCAAGGTTTACCTCGCCTGGGCTGGTTCACCCCAGCAGAGATCCCTCCATGGGCCGCATTGTGCACGCACGTGATTTCCGGCATCTTCGTCTGCGCAGGCACAATTTCCGGCGCCGCAGAAACGAGTCCCTGTGCCGGTTTAGCGCGGGGACTCACAGAGCAGGTGGCTCGGTTCAGTGGCGGCTCATGGGCGGTTAAACAACCCCTGTGGGCCGCTTGTGGCCCATGGGCCTTAGGTTGCCTACCCCTGGTGTAGGCCATGTTTGGAGTACTGTACTCTCTGTGTGTGTTTTATGGGGGCTGTGCCGTTGGGCTCCAGTGGTTCGCCCTTTGCAGACGATTTCTGCTCCCTGTAAGGCTTCCCCAAGACAGCAGTTCCTGCTTTTGGCTCATGTAACCCAAGCAGATGGGCTTTAAAGATGCATGCAAACACACACACACACGGTTCCTCTTACCCCTCCGAATGTCAGGATGCAACCCCAAGCTCTTCCAGGCAAGAAGCGATCACCTCTTGGTGCGCAAGGAGCTGGCGCAAAATGCTCTTCCCTTGCGCCAGGGTTTCACTCGTACCCAAAGTGGATGGTTTGATTTTTATTGATTTTTTCCGGGACAGAGCATCTGGGCCCCTGGATTGAGGAGAGGTGGTTGGAGAGGTGAGTCCTGCTAGGGATTGGGGCTGGGAACTTGGGGAGGGGAGTAGTTGTTTTGTCTCTGGTTTTTTTCTTTCTTTCATCGAGGTTGCATCCAGTGCCGGCCCTAACTCAGAGTTGCTGTTGTTTAGTCGTGTCCGACTCTTCGTGACCCCCTGGACCAGAGCACGCCAGGCACTCCTGTCTTCCCCTGCCTCCCGCAGTTTGGTCAAACTCATGCTGGTAGCTTCGAGAACACTGTCCCACCATCTCGTCCTCTGTCGTCCCCTTCTCCTTGTGCCCTCCATCTTTCCCAACATCAGGGTCTTTTCCAGGGAGTCTTCTCTTCTCATGAGGTGGCCAAAGTATTGGAGCCTCAGCTTCAAGATCTGTCCTTCCAGTGAGCACTCAGGGCTGATTTCCTTCAGAATGGAGAGGTTTGATCTTCTTACAGTCCATGGGACTCTCAAGAGTTTCCTCCAGCACCATAATTCAAAAGCATCAATTCTTCGGCGATCAGCCTTCTTTATGGGTAGACCTGTTGAAATGAATGGCCACAACTAACTCGGTCAGGCCCATTAATTTTAGTGTGTCTGCTCCGAATACAACTTAGCTGACTTGCAGCACATAGTTTTTTAAGGCCACCACATGAGTTAAATAGAACCTAATTGTTGTTGTTTTTTTAAAGAAATTTTTTATTAGGTTTTCAAGGGTTATAGAAAACATAAAGACAAACATAGAAAAAAAACATACAAAAGAAGAAACAAGTATAAGTTCATTTCCTTTCTTTTCTTAACCTTACTTCCCCGACCTCCTCGTACCTTCCCTTACTGTATTCCAATTTCTATTAATATATTCAGCAAATCCTCTCCTTTAGCTTTGTTTACATCTTCACATTTCTTTCCTTTTTCTTAATCATTACAGCTAGCAACCACTTAATTTCAAAGTCAACATCGTTTCAACATTCATTAATTTTACAGTATTTCTTAAGGTATTCTTTAAATTTCTTCCAATCTTCTCTCGCCGTCTCTCTTCCCTGGTCTCGAATTCTGTCAGTCATTTCTGCCAGCGCCATATAATCTATTACTTTCATCTGCCATTCTTCCAGAGTGGGTAAATCTTGTGTCTTCCAATACTTTGCAATAAGTATTCTAGCTGCTGTTGTTGCATACATAAAAAATGTTCTGTCCTTCTTTGGCACCAATTGGCCGACCATGCCCAGGAGAAAGGCCTCTGGTTTCTTCAGAAAGGTATACTTAAATACCTTTTTCAATTCATTATATATCATATCCCAGAAAGCCTTAATCTTTGGGCACGTCCACCAAAGGTGAAAGAATGTACCTTCGGTCTCCTTACATTTCCAACATTTGTTATCGGGCGAGTGATAAATTTTTGCAAGTTTGACTGGGGTTAGGTACCACCTATAAACCATTTTCATGATATTTTCCTTTAAGGCATTACATGCCGTAAATTTCATTCCGGTGGTCCATAACTGATCCCAGTCAACACTCATAATATTGTGACCCACATCTTGAGCCCACTTAATCATTGCAGATTTGACCGTCTCATCCTCAGTATTCCATTTTAACAGCAGATTATACATTTTTGACAGAGTTTTTGTATTGGATTCTAACAGTTCTGTTTCTAGTTTAGATTTTTCCACCTGGAAGCCAATTTTCTTGTCTTTATTATATGTCTCCAAAATTTGATAATAATGGAACCAATCTCTCACTTTATCTTTCAACTTTTCAAAACTCTGCAGTTTCAATCTGTCACCTTCTTGTTCCAAAATTTCACAGTATTTAGGCCAGGTTCTTTCCATGTTAAGTTTTTTCACAGCTCTGGCTTCCATTGGTGAATAGAACCTCATTGTTCAGGAGCAGTATAACGGCAAGGGGCTGATGCTGTTGCTGCACGTGGGCCACCCTGGCCTGATCCTGTGTGTGAGTGTGTGAGTGAGTGAGAGAGAGAGAGAGAGAGAGAGAGAGAGAGAGAAAATAAGAGTCGTAAGGTAAGGAAAAGGTTTAAGGAACCCTGGACAGTTAAGACCAGTCAAAGGCGACTATGGGGTTGCAGGGCTCGTCTTGCTTTCAGGCCAAGGGAGCCGGCGTTTGTCTATAGGCAGCTTTCTGGGTCATGTAGCCAGCATGACTAAACCACTTGTGGCGCAACTGATGTTTGTTCTTCAGTTTCTCTCTACCTTCTCCTTCCTCTCACCGTTGGGAGGCAGTAAATGCTCCCCAAATCCCTGGACAGCTGCTGTGAGTACAGGATGCTGTGCCTGATCCACCTTCAGGGCTCATCTTCTGTTCTTCTGGGCATCCATCTGCAAGCCCCTTTATCCCTCCTTTGGGCCAAGAAGGAAATTGTGGCTACCCGCCTGAGAGCAAAGCCAAGATTGCAGGTTGTAGAGTTGGATGGGCCCCTGCGGATCGTCCAGTCCCTTGCATTGTAAGAATACAGTGGTACCTCGGGTTACAGACACTTCAGGTTACAGACGCTTCAGGTTACAGACTCTGCTAACCCAGAAATAGTACCTCGGGTTAAGAACTTTGCTTCAGGATGAGAACAGAAATCGCGTGGCAGTGCGGCAGCAGTGAGAGGCCCCATTAGCTAAAGTGGTAATTCAGGTTAAGAACAGTTTCAGGTTAAGAACAGACCTCCGGAACGAATTAAGTTCTTAACCCGAGGTACCACTGTATGCAGCTGCCCCATATGGGGATCGAACCTGCCACCTTGGCATTATCAGTTCCACACTCTAACCAGTTGTGGTGGAGTCCCAGAATCCTCAGATGTTGCTACTGGCACCTACTATTTTTTATTTTGCAAAAAACAACACACTGTGGTTTCCAGGTCCAGATGCTGGAGAATGTGTGCGCTTCTGGCTTGTGTTGAGGTCTGGAAGCTCGACATCTGCTTCCACTTAGGCCTGTTCTTCCGCGTGACATTGTCAGATTCCCTGGACGGGGGGCTGTGTTGACTCGTTCTGTAATTGGCATTTTCAGATCCAATATCCGAAATGTGCTCGTCTTATTGTCATGCTCTCTGTGCGTGTGCGTGTGTGCGCGCACACATGCACACACGCAAGGAAGATGTTTTCGATTGCTCTGGGAGTGGCAGAGAAGTAGGAAAGGGGGAAATAGTTTGAGACAGGGAGCGGTGATTTCCTCCTTCAAATAAAATAAAATAAAAACGGTGCTGCAATCTGGAGCAAAGCATTTCCTCCGCAGGAAGGATCAAATAGCAAACTGGAGTCTCTGTGGGTTTCACCCCCCATGGAGAAGCATGTAGCATCTTTTTTAAAGCTCTCTGGGTAGGACGGGAGAGTGCTGCTTGTTTGGGCTTCCCCCATCCAGGGCATCTGGTTAGCCATTGTGAGACCAGGAGGCTGGATTAGATGGGCCCCATTTGGCCTAATCCAAGCGGGTCCTTCTTATGTTCTTAACTGTGAAGGAACCGGCTTCAGAGTGGCTGAAAGGTTTTGGAAAAGATCAATAGATAAGCTCTCCCTACCTGGACTTTAAGAAAGGGGGGTGTGCTTTGCAGAAAGGAAGTGGAGGGTACCAGGTCGAAGGATGCCTCTGTGCTTCATACATTTCAAACACATTTTCTCTCCCTCCCCCGGAAGAGGGAACTGTAGCTTGCCGCTTGCAGAGCTGCAATTTCCAGCACCCTTAACAAACTACGGTGCCCAGGATTCTCGTATGGTGCCTTGGCAAGTCAGCACGTTTTCATAAGCACACTTTAATAAGTTCCACAGTTTTAACTATGTGGTGCATGACAAAGGGCTTTTTTAGCCGTGCTGAATCTTCCCACAATCAGCTTCGTTGAATGTCCACAAGTTCTAGCGTTACGAGGGCAGGAGAAAAAACTTTCTCTGCCTGCTCTCTTCATGCCATGCACTAGTTTTATGAACTTCTGTAAAGCCAAGAACAAGAGTGCCTCTGAAGAGGTGCAGAATGCCCCCATCTCCGAGTCATCCAAATGATGCCCGGGGCCAGAGCCTTCTGGGTCAGCGAGCATGGCTTTGAAGCCAGTGTGAGCCTCTGTGTCTTGAAATAGGGCCATGCGGTTCAGTGATCACACAGCTACGGCGTTCAGCAGAATCGGGGGAGCCACTGCAAAAAAGGAAGGTTTTATTTGCTTATTAAGTGGGAAATTGGGAAATAGTAATCATGAAATGTAAGGGACGTGGGTGGTGCTGTGGGTTAAACCACAGGGCCTAGGGCTTGCCAATCAGAAGGTCAGCGGTTTGAATCCCCACGACGGGGTGAGCTCTCATTGCTCAGTCCCAGCTCCTGCCCACCTAGCAGTTCAAAAGCATGTGAAAGTGCAAGTAGATAAATAGGTACCGCTCCAGCGGGAAGGTAAACGGCATTTCCGTGCACTGCTCTGGTTAGCCAGAAGTGGCTTAGTCATGCTGGCCACATGACTCAGAAGCTGTCTGTGGACAAACGCCAGCTCCCTCGGCCAGTAAAGCGAGATGAGCGCCGCAACCCCAGAGTCGTCCGCCACTGGACCTAACGGTCAAGGGTACCTTTACCTTTTAATCATGAAATGTGCCCCAGTTCTGCAGCCTAACCAAGCACGTTCTCCTCTCTTTGTGGCGTTTTGGCTGAGTAATGCTTGTTGAAGACAGGCAACTCCCATTTTGCGTGCATTCAAGACACGCGAGATTGCTGACACGCGTGACATTTTCAGCCCCAGAAAGGAGCAGGGTGGGCTTTTGCATGCTCCTGTACATCTTCTCTACCTGCCCATGCTCCTCCTTTGCAGAAGTCCTGGAGGCTGTCATGAATGAAGAGCCAGGACAAAATGAAGGCATGTGTAAGGGTACTTCTCGATTCTGCCTTGGTCAGACCACACCTAGAATACTGTGTCTGGTTCTGGCTGCCACGATTTAAGAAGGATATTGACCACTTGGAACATGTGCAGAGGAGGGCAATGAAGATGACCAGGGGTCTGGAAACTGACCCTGGTTGAAGGATCTGGCTCTGTTTAGCCTGGTAAAGAGGAGGCTGAGAGGAGATATGATAGCCATCTTCGCATGTCTTAAGGGCTGTCACGTGGGAGATGGGTCAAGCTTGTTTTCTCCTGCTCTGGAGGGTAGAGCTGAAACCAGTGGCTTCAAGTTACAAGAAGGGAGATGCCAAAGGACGAACTTTCTGACCGAGCTGTTGGGGCAGTGAAACGGTCTCCCTCGGGAAGTTGTGGTCTCTTCTTCATTAGAGGTTTTTAAGCGGAGGTTGGATGGCCATGAGCCATGGATACTCTAGTTGAGATTTCTGCATTGCAAGGGGTTGGACTGGATCACCCTCAGGGTTCCTTCCAATTCCATGGCCCTATGTTCTTTCTCTCCATGGGGGGCTAAATGCATGTTGGCAGGCAGCTGGGGGCAGGATGCACTCCATCAACTCTGGGTGGGGGTGGAGATCTGGATGGCTCTGTTCTGCATTGGCGTTTTGATCGGCCTCAGAGGCATCCAGTGTTTTGACGTTGACCAGAAGTGCGGATCCTGCCCTGCAAGGCTGGTGTGGAAGCTGGACCTTTTCTGGGCAGGCAGTGTGGTGGTGTAAACATTCCTAGAGATGTGGCTCATAGTCTTGCTGGCCGACAGGAAGAGGGAAACAAACCCTGAAGGTACTTTGGCAAAGGACCATAGCTTAGGTCCTGGGTTTGCTGAAACCCTGGAGAACCGCTGCCAGTTAACACAGAGAGAATGCTACCTAGGAAGAGCCTGTTGGATAAGTCCTGTGGCCCATCTGGTCCAGGATCCTGTCCTTACAGGGGGGCAACCAGATGCCCCAAAGGGAAGCCTGCAAGCAGGATTCGAACACAAGAGAAACTCTGGCTGTGGAGGCAGAAGAGAGCAATTGACTCCAGTAGCCATTGGTCACCCTCTTCCCACCCCCCTGCCCCAAATAATTTGTCTAATCCTCTTTGAAAGACATTCAAACTGGTGGCCTTTACTGCCTCCTGTGGGAGTGAGTTCCAAAGTTTCATCCCCTAACATTAAGCTTCATTCATACTGAGGTTTTGGTGAGGCTTAGGAAGCTTTCTGTTCAACTCAGAACTTTATTGCAAGCCATGAGGACTAGATTCTTCCTTTTTAAAGGAAGGGCCATAGCTCAGGGGTGGTGCCCCCTGTTTTGCATGCAGAAGGTCCCCAGTTCAACCCCCCACAACTGCATTACCAGGTAGGGCTGGGAGAAGACTTCCTGCCTCAAGGTCTTGGAGAAGACTCCCTGCCTCAAGGTCTTGGAGAGCCTCTGCCTGTCAGTGTAGACAGTACTGAACTAAATTGACCCACACCCTTAACAAGCTACAGTAGTCATTGGGGATTGAACTTGGATCCTTCTGCATGCCAAGCAGGTGTTCCATGGAGGCGCAGGTCAATTCTGTGTCCAGCGCAGCTGTTTATCAGCTCCATCTGGTACGCAGGCTGAGACCCTACCTGCCCGTGGACTGTCTCGCCAGAGTGGTGCATGCTCTGGTTATCTCTCACTTGGACTACTGCAATGCACTCTGTGTGGGGCTACCTTTGAAGGTGACCCAGAAACTACAACTATTCCAGAATGCGGCAGCTAGACTGGTAACTGGGAGTGGCCGCCGAGACCATATAACACTGGTCCTGAAAGACCTACATTGACTCCCAGTACGTTTCAAAGCACAATTCAAAGTGTTGGTGCTGACCTTTAAAGCCCTAAACGGCCTCGGTCCAGTATATCTGAAGGAGCGTCTCCTCCCCTATCATCCTGCCTGGACACTGAGGTCCAGCACCAAGGGCCTGCTGGCAGTTCCCTCACTGCGAGAAGCCAAGTTACAGGGAATTAGGCAGAGGGCCTTCTCGGTAGTGGCACCTGCCCTGTGGCACGCCCTCCCACCAGATGTCAAAGAGAACAACTACCAGACACCTGAAGGCAGCCCTGTTTAGGGAAGCTTTTAATGTTTGATGCATTACTGTATTTTAATATTTTGTTGGAAGCCGCCCAGAAACCCAGCCAGATGGGCGGGGTATAAATAATAAATTATTATTATTATTATTCCAGCCCTGGGTCCTTCAAGGTTTGCCTTCCCCACCAGAGCATCCCTGGTGCTTGACCGCTCAGGCGGGCCGTGGCGCAGTCCCATCTACACCGATGGACCCTGCTTTCACACACACACACACACACACACACACACACACACACACACTGAGAGAGCCCTTGGTCCAGGTAGCCTCCCTCTCCCAGCCCAGAGATGAGACCCATGCTCTGAACTCTGCTGCCGCCAGAGGGCTGAGTCAGCAGCCGGCAGGCTTCCAGGCCTCCCAGTTGGAGAGTGGCTTTGTTTGGGATATCTTATGCCTCCGGCGCCGCGCAAGGAATCCAGCAGAGTCCCCTAAGTTCATCAGCAGGCGGGAGGGTTGCCAAAGACAACACCCCCAGTTGGGTGGGGATGGAGGAGGCGCGGGAGCCTGGTCATGCACTGCAAAACTCTGTGCATGCACCGCGGAACGCGCTCCCGCAGGAGGCTGGTGTGGCCGCCATACTGGGTGGCTTGAAAAAGAGGACAAGACACATTCATAGAGAGAGGAGAAGGCTCCCTGTGGCTGCTACCCACAATGGTTGGGCTTCTCAATGGCTCTTGCAGGAAACGGCAGGAGGGGAGCCGGCTCTTGCGTTCAAATTCCACCTGAGGGTTTCCCCATTGGGGCATCCGGCCGGCCACTGTGAGAACAGGACGCCGGACTAGTTCGGCCCTTGGCCTGATCCAGCTGCAGGCTCTTTTTATTTCAATTTGATTCCCTCCCCCTCTTCTTTTTTCCCTTTCTCCTCCTGTGATGGAACTCCTATTTGGGGACTTTTTCTGGCCCATGTAGGACCAGTCTGGAAAGTCAGCCTTGGTGAAGACTTGACGTTTTCATCCCCCCAAAAGTTTTTGATTTGAGTTTCCATTGAAATGAGGCTGTATTTTAATGTTTTGATGTTGTATTTTAATCTTGTTTTTAAGTTGTATTTCAATCAGTTTGTTTTTATATCGGGTGTTAGCTGCCCTGAGCCCGGTCTTGGCTGGGGAGGGCGGGATATAAATAAAATGTATTATTATTATTATTATTATTATTATTATTATTATTTTATTTTCTTGGATTTGTGTACGTGTGCATGAGCGCACTCATGCGGGAGAGAGGAGGCTGTCAGTCTTGTGCTTCTAGGTTCCTAATGTGGCACTGCAGAAGCTAGCTGCCAATTTCCTTTGACCAATAGCCCTTTGTCACCTTGGAGAGGTGTCAGGGCAGGGGGGGGGGATAGTCAGATGGGGACAAGACTGGTGGGGTACTCCTCTTAGCCGATATAGGTGGTAGACTCTTCCTTCCTTGGGGGTTTTTAAGCAGAGATTGGATGGCCACCTGTCACGGCTGCTTTAGCTGAGATTCCCGCATTGCGGGGCGTTGGACTGGATGACCCTGGGGGGACCCTTCCATGGTTCTATGACCCCTCGCCCTGCCTGCCCATAATCCCCCTTTAAAATCCCTTTAAAGGGACACACCTCTCGGCAGGCACAGTGGGGAGATGGCCTTTTAGATAACCCACAATAACCCCGTCTCATAGTCGAGGGAGTTGTGTTTGTGGCTTCTGTAGCTCAGAAGGAAAACGGAGATCTGTGGGAACTGGGCGGGGGAATGCAGGGTCCCTGGGATCTGTTTCCTTGGCACCTCTGGAGCAGCAGGCCCCCCAGAGAGCGGCAGCCCATGCCAGCCCCAGGCGCCGCAAGGAGTATCGGAGCAGGAAACAGGAAAGAGGCAGATAAGCCCTCTTGGATGCGAGCCGAGAGAGAGACTGGCCCGAGAAAGGCGGTGAGGGGGTGCAGAGTCGCACTGGCTGTGTTTTACAGAGAGGTTAAAAAACATGAGAAGTGTCTCCTTATATTTGGCCAGTGGTCCGCAGAGTCCAGCATCCTGTTCTCAAAGGGGCCTGTGGGAAACCAAGCAGGATTCGAACACAAGAGCAGCTCCCTCTTCCCCTGTGCTTTCCAGCAACTGGGATTCAGAAACATTGCTGCCTCCGTGGAGGCAGAGCATAGCAATTTGCCTAATCCTGTGTTAAAGCCATCCAAGTAGGTGGCTGGTCACTTCCTCCAGTGGGAGGGAGTTCCACAGTTTAACTCTGGAGAAGTAAGAAGACTTTCCCAAGGAACAGAGAAATGATAGGGGAAAAACAGAACTGTAGAGTTGAAAGGGGTCACAAGGGTCATCTAGTCCAACGCCCTGCAATGGAGGAATCACAGCTCAAGAATCCCAGGTAGAGAGAAATCCAGAGAGCTGCTGCCAGTCAGTGTAGGCAATATGGAACTTCTCCTGCCTCTGTGCAAAACAGTTTCTTCTATCCCTATTTAGATCATTCCTTTATTCAGAATCATGAGGACTAGATTCTCTCTTTTAAGTTTCAGTGGAAGAGGGTTGGCACTGGGTCCCCTGCCTGAAAAACACACACACCCCAGGAAGCTGCTGCCGGTCAGTGTAGAAAATCTTGCTCTGCCAAAGGCTCCGTAAGGGTCTGCTCTTTGGTAGGAATGACATCGGACCTAAGCCTCGGGATTGGGTGGCTTTAAAAGAAGATGGGAAAATTTATGGAGAAGGATCCACAAATGACTGGAGGCAGAAATGCTTCTGAATTCCAGGTGCTGGAGAGGTGCTGAGGGAGGCGGGCAGGTGACGAGTGGTGCAGAGTCCGGCCACCACCACTGCCGCTGGCCGTGAGCAAGACGGGACGTCCCTGCTGAGGAATGCGGCTTGGCTTCCTGTTTTCCGCCGCCTGTGCCAGTCCTTCTGTTTGGAAATGTCCCGATCAGTGGTGGCCGGGGGGGGGGGGGTGACAGGGCGAAAGACCTTCGGTGGTTTGAAAAGGAGGGTTTACTTCAGGCTAAGGAGAGGGTTGCATAAGCTTGCTGCCCCCCCCCCTCTGCTGGGAGGAGGGGGGGTGCAGTGGGCGGTCTGCCTGGCTGGCTTCTGCGCTTCCTTGTGTTATAATTGCTCAGTAACGTTAGATTTCCAGGCGGCGCGAGAGGCTCGCATCCTGGTGCAGCAGATGCCCTGCACGGGGGTGCTGGCAGGCCTCCTCTCTGCTGCCTGGGTGCCCCCCTCCCTGGCTTTCCATGGGAGGAGGAGGAGGAAGCTGCAGGGGATTTGGCAGCAGCAGCCCTGACACAGGTCCAATCCTGCAGGATAATTGGATAGGGCTCGGACAGGTGGCCTTTGTGTGTTCAGCATGGCCACACGCCACATGGGACAGAGCCTCCCCCCCACCTTGAGGTTGAGCTGACCACTTCAGTGTCCCCTGTGGGCAGGTGGCATGGAGTCACTCAGGGATTCTGTTTTGCATTTGGCCTTGCAGATGTCGACCTACAAGAGAGCCACCCTGGATGAGGAGGAGCTGGTGGACTCCATGGAAGGAGAGGTCTACCCCAACGGGATCCAGGTAAGATCTGCTTGGTTGTACGTGGAAGTGGGGCACAAGGTGCATTTGCATGCTGGAAACTCCTCGGTGGCTTCACCTGTTGGTTGCCTGCCTGGGGCCAGGAGCTTTCTCCCTGCTCTTGAGGGCAGGTGGGATCTCTCCGCTGCCCCGCAAAATGGAGCATGGTCTGCATTGGGGAGTGGGGTCCCTTCCAAGCCGACTGCAGTGCATCTGTTCTACCTCTGGGAGACCCCTCTGCCCTCCTTGGAGGCTTTCCGGGGGGCAGGGGGGCCTCTGCTCTTAGAGGCAGGAACTTAGTCCTGGGTGGGTGGGTGTGCAAACATCTCTTTTCAAGAGGAGGACAGGAAAGGGGTTCCTGACTCAACCTAACAGGACCCTGGTGGGTTTTCTGTCCTCAAACACAAACGTTTGATTCTTCCCTTCTAATCCGGCGCCATCCGGTCCAGTTCATACTCAAATCTGGCGCTGACCGCATGAGGACTAGCTACTTGGGCTGTAGGCAAGAGGCAGCTGCTTCCTCCAATCAGCTTCGTGGCTCAGGAAAGAGCAACAGGCGACCTGTTGATTTTGCAGCGTCTCTGCCGTCTTTTACGAGAGATTCTGTGAGAAGCAGCCCAAATTATCAGAGCTTTATAGGTGCACCCCAAATCGAGGATAGCCAATGTGGTGCTCCCATCATTCCTGACCTCTGGCCATGCTGACTGCTGTGACTGGTGGGAGTTGGAGTCCATCAGCACCCCTGCCCTGAGCCCAGTGTGATAAATCCAGAACTCTCTGTTTGCAGGATATACTGTGGCTCTGCAGCCTTTATTGTGACACTGTCTGGTCTTCTAGAGCAGTTGTTTCCCAAACTTGGGTCTCCAGCTGTTTTTGAACTACAACTCCCATCATCCCTTGCTAGCAGGACCAGTGGCCAGGAATGATGGGAACTGTAGTCCAAAAACAGCTGGAGACCCAAGTTTGGGAAACACTGGACTAGAGGCAGGTTCTCAATTCGAAATCAAAACACAGACGGTCCTTGCAGCACTAGCTGGCTCTGTATATAACACGGGGAGCAGTGCCTCCAAACAGAATCATAGAATTGGATGGGATCCCCAAGGGTCATCCAATCCAACCCCCTGCAATGCAGGAATTGCATCTAAAAAATCCCTGCCAGGTGGGCCTCCAACCTCAACCTCTTGCACAGCTGCTGGTGGCAAATGACTTGCCTGTCGGCCACTGAACCCCACACCAGTGACCACCTTTTGGGGACAGGCTCCCACGTTGGGGTGTGCACTGAGCCAGTCCCTCTCCATTCCCCAAAACAATCCCATTAAGCAGGTGTTTGCTGATGAATGTCTTCCTGACCTGAAGGAGATGCAGCCGGGTTGTAGCATCTGTGAATAATTATTCACAGCTGCTTCTGAAGGAGGGAGGTGGGGGACAAGGACTAAGACAATGTACCTTTCCCTATTAAATGAGGTGAGGGCCCTTGGATAGGGCAAGGAAGGTCCAGGAGGACCTGAGGTGGGGGTGGGGAGACGAAATCACCCCCCACCCCTCAGAAGGGGTTTGCTTCTCCCCAGTGGCGGCTCATGATGGAAGGTTGTGCTCCGGCTCCTGAGCACCTATACGACTTTGCAGCATCAAGTCCCAAGTGCACAGCCTCTCTGTGTCTCCCCGCCATTGGGACATCCTTAATTCTCAAGATTTCAACCTAAGGGGGCAGGTTTTATGTTCCTAATCTCAGTTTGGTCCTGGGTTTCCTGGGTTCTGTCTAAACCACTCTGAAATCCCCGAAACACTGGAAGCTGCCTTACACTGAGTGGCCCATCTAGCTCAGTATTGCCTGCACTGACTGGCAACAGCAGCTCTCCAGGATTTCAGATCGAAGTCTCGTGTACCGGGATACTGAACCCAAGACCTTCTGCATGCAGAGCACGTGCTCTGCCCACCGAGCTTTGGCCCTTCCCCATATGGGAAACTGCTTTTATGCAGAGTTAGGCCACTGGTGCATCTAGCTCAGTGTTGCTTGCACTGGCTGGCAGCGGCTCTCAAGAGTTCCAGGCCAGGGTTGCCCGGATCCGGATCCTGGGGCTTTCTGCATGCAAGGGAGTTACTCAGCCATCAAGCCTTTCCCCCAAGATTTCCTGCCCACCCCAGTTCCTTGAGGGCAGAGAAGGCTGCCGTGTGTCCTTTGGATAAGTTTGCCACTGTCTCTGGCACAAGTCACAGTTCCTTCCTATGCAAGCATTCCTGGGACACCTTGAATTGTTGGACCGTGAGTCTGCATGGATTTTTGCCAGGCAGGAAGTAGAAATGAGTTGGGGATCATAGGGTAGGGATATGCGCTGTTTTTCTGTTATTTTGAAAGTACTTTTTATTGAATTTTATCCATGCAGCCGAAAGAACAGAAGAGAATTTCATGGGCTGAGATAACGTAGGGCAAACGAAACTGATCTTTTAGTATGTTGCTCAAGGCATCGCCAGCGACAGAGACCGCTGGAGAGGGAAAGGAAGAAAATCAGATGGAGATGATTTGCAATGCAGGAAGATGATTTAGTCTGAATCAGACCCACTGGAGCTCAGTGTGGTCAGCACTGACCGGCAGCAGGCGGCTTTTCCCAGCGCTGCCAGGAGATGCTGCCAGTGGGGATTGAATCTGGGGCCTTTTACATCCCAAGCAGGAACTTTGCCAAAGAGGGATGGTCCTTCCTGAGTCTTCCTCCTGATCTGCCCACCATCACTGTATATTCCTTTTGTTTTTCCTCTCCCTCCGGGCCCCCACTTTCTTCCCCTCCCCTCCCCTTCGCCTGAAAAACTTGTTCTGGGCTGAGAGATTGTTTGTTTGGCCTGTCCCAGCCCCCTCTTTGAAACCAAATCTTTATCCCTTGGGGAAGAAATAAGCAAATACTCAACTCCCCTCTTTGTTCACCATCAAGCAAATCTTCAAGAACAACAGCAACCACCCCAAACCCTCCCCAGCTTTTGGAAGCCAGGTGGGGAGTGGTAGGGCCAGAAACCTGCTCAGGTGTGTTTGCATGACTAAGGCTGACCTCTGCACTACTTCTGCCGCTGGGATGGTTTCAAAACCCTCTTTTTTTATTACTATATTTATAACCCTTGTCTCGGTATCTTGCAAATGACGCAATCCAGAGGCACTTAAAATCACAACAGTCATTAAACAATTTTAAAAAATGACCTGGAAAAATAACGCATGAAACACAGAAGGAAGGAGAAACTCAAAAGTGACGAGAAGAAGCATGGATTAAAAGTGAAGGATCCAGGCATGAGCCCAAAAACCAGAAGGATAAAGGCGGGTTTGGGCTTCTGGAAGAGCCAGCCAAGATCCATGTATCGGCAAGCAGAAATCCTCACAGCTACTGACATAGAGGCACAAGGAGACACCTGAACATAAGAAGAGTCTGCTAGTCACAGCATTGTGGAGTTGGAAGGGAACCCCAAAGGTCCTCTAGTCCAACCCCCTGCCATGCAGCCTTCTGTTCTTGCAGTGCCCCAATGGGAAACCCACAAGCAGGACCTGAGTCACCAGCAACTGGGATTCAGATGCCTCTGGCAGTGCCGGCAGAGGCCAGCAGCTATCAGTAGCCTCAACCTCCATGAATTTGTTCAACCCTCTTTTAAAGCCATCTAGGTTGGCGGCCATTGCTGCCTCCTCTGTGCGAGGGAGTCCCACAGTTTAACTGTGCTGTATGAAGGAGGGCTTTCTTTTATCAGTCCTTAATTTTCCAACAAGGTCCGTATAGTTAAAGCCATGGTTTTCCCAGTAGTGATGTATGGAAGTGAGAGCTGGACCATAAAGAAGGCTGATCGCCGAAGAATGGATGCTTTTGAATTATGGTGCTGGAGGAGACTCTTGAGAGTCCCATGGACTGCAAGAAGATCAAACCGATCCAGTCTTAAGGAAATCAGCCCTGAGTGCTCACTGGAAGGACAGATCCTGAAGCTGAGGCTCCAATACTTTGGCCACCTCATGAGAAGAGAAGACTCCCTGGGAAAGACCCTGATGTTGGGAAAGATGGAGGGCACAAGGAGGAGGGGACGACAGAGGACCAGATGGTTGGACAGTGTTCTCGAAGCTACCAGCATGAGTTTGACCAAACTGCGGGAGGCAGTGGAAGACAGGAGTGCCTGGCGTGCTCTGGTCCAGGGGGTCACGAAGAGTCGGACACGACTAAACGACTAAACAACACTCTTCCAACATTCAACTTAATTGGACGTCTGTGAATTCTAGCGTTAGGAAAGAGGGAGAAATAATTCTCTATCCCCGGGCATCATTATTGGCAGCTAGAATGTTGCCAGAGCTTCTGTGATGTCACAGCAGCCCCAGCCAGTGGCAGGTAGCAAGCAGTTGTTGTTTTTTCCAGCGTTTTTAAGCATGCTCTCATTCCTGATAGAAACGGGAGATTTAGGAACGAGGCTGATCCACTGAGGAAGCTTGGTCCTCCCCTTCCCGTCACGCCGGGTTGCCTGGAGGCGCTGAGGCCTTTCGCTCATTTGGCTTGTCTTCCTGGACGCTTCGAAGGCAAAACTGCCTGGCCCCTGTCACTGTTCTCATTAAAGATCTCTCAAAATCCAAAAAACACAGCAGAACGTTCTCTTGCCATATTCGTCTCTATTGTGAGTTCTGCAGCAAAGGATAACAGCAATGCACGGGGACAGCTCCCGGATTCCACAGCCCTCGATGCTTCCCTCTCTTCAGCTGGGAAAAGGGCTGCCTGCAGAACACGCCCTCCCTGACAGGTGGGCACCTTCACTGTTAAATAGGGAGTGATCTTGCACCCGCCTCGCTGACTGAAGAAGCTCCGCTCCCAGTGCCTGTTGGCTGGGTGCACCCCTCTCTGCACAAACCTGCCATGGGGCTGGCGTGCCTCCTTGGCCCAGAGCCTGCTGACTGCAGCTGAGGCAGACCAGATGTTCTCCAGACTTACTGCTCTGTTGACGTGGGATTTTGTGGGGATGAGCCATCAGGGGCTCCTGGGTGTCCCTGAGAAGAGCCCTCAGCTGGATCAGCCCCAAAGGGGGGCACACCTAGCCCAGCATCCTCTTCTCCCAGTGGCCAACCAAGATGCCCCAGTGGGGAAGCCCACAAGCAACTCTCCCCTCCTGGAGTCTCCAGCAACTAGGATTCAGAAGCGTCCTACCTGCCCGCAGACTGTCTCGCCAGAGTGGTGCATGCTCTAGTTGTCTCTCGCTTGGACTACTGCAATGCGCTCTACGTGGGGCTAGCTTTGAAGGTGACCCGGAAACTGCAATTAATCCAGAATGCGGCAGCTAGTCTGGTGACTGGGAGTGGCCGCCGGGACCACATAACACCAGTCCTGAGAGATCTGCATTGGCTCCCAGTATGTTTCTGAGCACAATTCAGAGTGTTGGTGCTGACCTTTAAAGCCCTAAAACAGCTTCGTTCCTGTATACCTAAAGGAGCGTCTCCACCCCCATTGTTCAGCCCGGACACTGAGATCTAGCACCGAGGGCCTTCTGGCAGTTCCCTCATTGCGAGAAGTGAGGTTACAGGGAACCACATAGAGGGCCTTCTCGGTAGTGGCGCCTGCCCTGTGGAACGCCCTCCCTTCAGATGTGAAGGAAATAAGCAGCTATCCTATCTTTAAAAGACATCTGAAGGCAGCCCTGTTTAGGGAAGTTTTTAATTTTTAATGCTGTACTGTTTTTAACATTTGATTGGGAGTCGCCCAGAGTGGCTGGGGAAACTCAGCCAGATGGGCGGGGTATAAGTAATAAATTATTATTATTATTATCACTTCCTTTGATACCAGATGCAGAGCATGCCTGCCATGGCTAGTAGCCATCAAGAGCCCTCTTTTCCATGCATTTGTCCAATCCTCTTTTAAAGCCATACAAGTTGGTCTGCCTCTAGTGGGAGGGAGTTCCGCAGTTTAACTCTGCACTGCATTGAGAGGTCATTTCGTTTATCTGCCCTAAATCTAGTGTTACAAGAGAGCGAGGAAAACTCTCCCCACCCCCCCAATTTCCCCATGCCAGGCATAATTATATACATATCTTTTAGGACATCTCTTACTCTCCTTTTCTCTGATCTGAAAAGCTCCATGGTGGCCGTGGTTCATATTGCCTGTCTGCCTGCCTTCATCCTGGCAACAATTCTTGGAGGTTTTGATCTTGGTGGTGATCTTGGGGTTCCTTTGCTGCAGTTGTTAATACCCCCATTTCACAGGTACATGAAGATGTGCAAATGTGGAGTCTCGTGCTATAACCCAGGGGCTGATATTTCTCGGCTTTGCTCCTCATCCTAAAAGATGGGGGCGCCCCAGAGGCCATGCAGTCTGACCCCTTCCCCCAAAAGCTGGGATCAGCACTGCCTTCCCCACTCCACCGCTGTCCTGTGTGAACCCAGGCCACAGCATGCTGTGCTGCAGAAAGTCTGCCTGCTGCAGGACAGCGGGCTTTAGGTCACTCGGGTGAGTGAGCCAAGCCACATTGTCTTGACAGCACGTGAACATGCTCCTTGGAGTCATTCCTCATTGCGGAGCAGGGGCATTGACCCCCAATTAGACGGCTCTCTTAGATCCAGAAGCCTTGTCCCTAGATCTCTCCTCTGCCCTTCCTTTCACTGTCCTTTTGGAGGTCTGTGCTGCCCCAAAGATGTGAAGGGGATCGTTCCTGCCTCTTGCAGGCCAACTGACATAACTGGACTCTCCTCCCTGGGAAGATTTTAAGCAGAAGTCGGATGGCAGGGATTTTTGAGCCGTGCATTGCAGGGGATTGGGCTAGATGAACTTTGGGGGGTCCCGTCCAACTCTATGATCTAGAGGTGGGGGGGGGGGAGAGAAAGATGCAACTCACACAATCCCTCCTCGCAGCCAAGTGGTGCAACCCGCTTACCATTCTTTAGGGGGGATGCCCTCTTGGGCTGACTTGACACATGACTCCTCCAGGAAGGCGTTGCTGACCAATCCGATGACTCCAGACAGCAACTCCTACAAGGGCCCTCCTCCCATTGGCTAGAGGTGGGGTGGGGGGCGGGCAACATCTGCTTGGCTTGGCAGCTCAGCCCCAGCTCTGAGACACAGCCAGCAACCCCAAACTCTCCCCTCCTTGCTTTGTGCTTCTGGGTCTGCAGCCGCCCAACCCTCGGTGTCTGCTTCCTCTCATTGTCCCTCCCTGCCTGGATGGCTGAGGGCCTTCCCATTTGTTTTGTCCTCCATGGAGGGCAGGTTCTGGAAGTTATAACTGGTGACCCCTCCTTCTTCCCCAATCTCTCCTTCCTTGGGGGTTTTAAAGCAGCGGTCAAAGCACTCCCTGTTAGGAATGCTTTACTTGTGACGCCCGCCTTGCAAGGGGGTTGGGCTTGATGACCCTTGGGGACCCCGTCCAACTCTTAGGATTCTGTGACAATCCAGATCCTCTCTAAGGAAGTTTTTCCTTTCAAAATTTTTTATTCATTTTATAACACAAATAAACAACACAAACAGAAATACAAACAAATTCTTGTTTTATCCTTATTTTTTCTAAACATTGTTAGGTGGGCTTCCCCAAGTCCCCCCTATCTGATTTTCATTTTACCTCATCTTTAGCAGTTTCCATATATCATAATTTTTAACCATTTTTTTAATCACACTTACTTTTACCATAAAAATCTTCACATTTTATCAAATAATACTATTTTAAAATACAGTGGTACCTCGGGTTAAGAACTTAATTCGTTCTGGAGGTCTGTTCTTAACCTGAAACTGTTCTTAACCTGAAGCACCACTTTAGTTAATGGGGCCTCCTGCTGCCGCTGCGCCGCCGCTGCACAATTTCTGTTCTCATCCTGAAGCAAAGTTCTGAACCTGAGGTACTATTTCTGGGTTTGCGGAGTCTGTAACCTGAAGTGTCTGTAACCCGAGGTACCACTGTACGCTATCTTCTACTTCTAACCCTACAGCCTATATCCCCTTCCAAAGCTATTCTAAGATTTAAATATTAGCATATTTTTTCAAATATTCCTTAAACTTCTTCCAGTCTTCTTCCACCGTCTCTTCTCTCTGGTCTTGGAGTCTCGCAGTCAGTTCAGCAAGTTCCATATAGTCCATCATCTTCATCTGCCATACTTTAAGGAAGTCTTTTGCCATTCAGGTGCCCTCCAGGACGTTGCTGGACTACCACTCCCATCGTGCTCCTGACCGTGGGCCAGGGGGCTGCTGGGAGGTGGGCCCTGCACACCCAACCTCTGGGAGGCAACAGACTGGCGAAAAGCCGTTCCAAAGCTTGGTGCTGATTGGACATCGGTGGGCGGGTGGGCACCAGCCCAAACTGCAGCATCCTGCTTCTTAGGCAAGGGGGGGACTGTGGAACTCCCTCCCACAGGAGATAGTGATGGGCACCAACTTGGACGGTGAAAAGAGGATTCATGGAGGACAGGGCTGCTAGTGGCTATGCTGGGGCTCCGTGTTCAGAGGGAGCAATTCTTTTGAATCCCAGTTGGTGGAAACCACAGGAGGGGAGAAGGCTCTTGTGCCTGGGTCCTACTTGGGGGTTTCCCCTAATAGACACCTGGTTGGAGACTGTGAGGATGCTGGTCTAGATGGGCCCCTTTTCACCTAGTCCAGCAGGTGTTTCTTAGGTTCTTACATGCTAGATGCAGTACGGTTTTTTAATTCTATTTTCAATCGCATCTCACACACACACACCGTGCCGCCCCCTATATATTATAAGTAATTGAATCGAAATTTGAATACTGAAGAATTGAGATGGTGATACAATAAAATCCAGTATAGGAGAGACAGCTGAAAATACAATGAGGAATCAATATAAATGTTTAGCATTACTTTGTCTCCCATCTTCAATGACAGACACACCTCAGGCCGTTTGGAAATTACAAACCACTGACAACCCACAGACCACCGACTGGAAACCCCCCTGAGTTAGAGAATGTGGTTTTGTGGGGGCTAGACGTAACTTCCATAAAACTCCCTTTTCCTCCTCTTCCTTCCCCCACCCCATTTTTCATAGCTGGTGTCCTCCTGACCCAGGGGACCTGGGTTTGAATTCCCACCCAGCCACAAAGCTCAGCCAGGTTTTGTTCATCTGGCTTGCAAGGGAGGGATCCAAAGGCTGCACACCCACACACACCCCACACCCTGAGGCTTGACTTCTTGCCTTCTTCCTCCCCAGGTGAACTTCCGTGGGTCGGGGACCAGCAAAAGCTGCTGGGCCGAGCGGACGCATGTTGAGAAACGCCTCCTGGTGCTGACAGTGGCCCTCTCAGCTGGCTTCCTGGCCTGCATCTGTGTGCTGCTGTTCCAGTTCCGAACCAGTGAGTCCCCCTCCTGGCTTACACCAAGACTGCACTGCCCCCTGCTGGCGCCCTCCAAGTGGTTTTGGACTACACTTCCCAGCAGCCCCTTGCAACTCTCAGGCCAGTGTAATGGACTTTGGTCTAACAGATGGTATCCAGCCAAGTTCCACTCCTCAGGGTAGACCTATTGAAATTTAAGGCCATGACCGGAGAAAGTGGCAAGAGAAAAGCCTTTTCTCTCCGTCTCTCACCACTCTAGAGCTTGTGGCCGCCCAGTGAAGCCGAATGCTGGAAGATTCAGGACAGCCAAAGGAAGTCCTTCTTCATGCAGCACATAGTTAAACTGTGGAACTCCCTGCCACAGGAGGCAGTGGTGGATACCAGCTTTAAAATAGAGGATTGGGTGAATTCATGGCAGAGGAGAGGGCTGTCAGTGGCTGCAAGACACAACAGTTGGGGTCAGCAGTGCTGAATCCCAGTTCCTGGAAACCACAGGAGGGGAGCATTTACTCTTGTGTTCAAATCCTGATTGTGGGTTTCCCATAGTGGGCCACTGTTAAGAAGAGGAGGCTGGCTTGCTGGTCCATATTCTTATGACTGGCTGGCTTCATTAATTTCAGTGTGTCTACCTGTGTTTCATTTCTATTTGCCTCCCCAGGGATGCCTAAATGAATGAAAATAGCTCCTAATTCACATGCATTTGAGTTGTGCATGGCTGCGCACACAAACGCCACTTGCGGGGGCGGAATGGGGGTGGAGTGGTCCGTAACGGATTCATGTGCAGTGTCTCGGACTGGAAGAACCGTGTAAGCAGGGATTCCCCTGTAAGTAATCCTGTGACCCTGACCAGCCCTTGCTGCCCCTTTCCTCCAGGGCTCTGCCTGACGGAGTCCTGCATCTCCGTGACCAGCTCCATCCTGAGCTCGCTGGACCGGTCGGTGGACCCCTGTGAGGACTTCTTCAGCTACGCCTGCGGGGGCTGGATCAAGGCCAACCCCATTCCCGACGGCCACTCCCGCTGGGGGACCTTCAACAAACTCTGGGAGCACAACCAGGCCATCCTCAAGCACCTTCTGGGTGAGCCGGCGGAATGGAGACCCATCTCTTCCCGTGGAATCTGCAAAGGGGAGCGGGGGAAATTTGCAAGGGCTGCCACCTGAGTCTGGCAGGAGCGTGAAACAGGGTCTTTTCCAGCAGATTGTCAGTGCAAGGAATTCTGCTTGTGCAGTGAGGCTCCCCCCCCATTCAATTTCCTCCTTCCCCTCACTATAAATTAGCAACCCTTTTAATCCTAGATTAGTGGTTCCCAAGTTTTTGGGAGCCAACGCCCCCCCCCCCTTGGTTCCATAAACCCATCCCCAGTGCCCCCTACCCTGTTGAAAACAAGAGCCAGAACAGCAGTCTGCACGTCCTGCTTTGGAAGAAATTCACACAATAAAATTCAAGGCAGTAATTAATTGCACATTTTTCAATACCCAACTAGCATGTTTAGTTTAATTAACTAACTCCTAACAGAGTTGATGAAATTGCCTGCATCTTCTGGCTCCATTGAAATAGGTTTCCAGGACAATTTTACTGTCTTTATCTCTTGTGCGTTTGCTACCCTGTGCTCCTTTTGGGAGGAAGGGCAAGGTTATAAATTGAGTGAGTAAGTAATAAATTCATCCTGGAGGTTCCTCCAGCCCTCTGGGGCAGACCTGGGGAGATTGTGGGGCACAGGAGGGGGTGCAGGACGTCCTGTTGCACAATTGGAAATCCTTGCGCTGGCAGGAGGCCTTGCAGTTTCCATTTTGTTTCTGCTTTCTGGGGGTGTTTTGTTCTTTCGGGGCTTCTGGGAGGGAGAGAAGATGGAAAGAAGGAAGCAGGCTGGCTGGCTGGCTGGCTTGGAAGGGCGAGGGAGGGACTGAGTGCCATTTGTTTCCCTCTTGCCTGTGCTCCACTGAGGCCCCCCAATTCTCGAAGGCAGGCAGCAAGTCTTGCCGGTGTGTTGGGAGCTGCATGAGCAAAGGTTAGGTGGATCACTGGTAGAACATACGCATGGCATGTGGTCGCTCTCTTCCTCTCTCTCATGCACTCCTTCAGTCTTCATTGAGATGGAGAGTTGGGAGCCGACCCAAACGGTAGTGCTGTGCAGGTATTGCTGCGCAGACCAAAGGGGTCATCGAGACCAGCAGTGGAGAGATCGCAGCAGCCTCCTCCTGCCCCCTGCTCCCTTCAACATCTAGCGTTCAGAGGTATACTCACTCTGGGACTGGAGGCTCCATAACACCACTGCGTTTTCATAGGTGTTAATTTTCCATATCTCTGTGAAATGGTGTGATGCTGGGGGGTGGGGGGAATGAGGTGTCAATGCTAGCTGCTCTTCTTGTCCCATCTAGTGGCAGTGAGTTCCACAAGTCTTATCTCAAGGCCAATGGCTCCCTAGAAAAAATTCTCCACCTTTCCATGCAATGCACACCAGCTGAACAGAAAACAGGCTTTGCAGTTTTCTGGAGGTGGAAGTTGAAGGGCAGGGAAACTTCAGTTCACCCCAGCCCCCAAGCTGTGATTCCTACATTTCAGGAGGGGGTTGGACTAGATGGCCCTTGGGGTCCCTTTCAACTCTACAGATCTGCAAGTCTTCATCTTGTGCCTGGCAGCGAAAGGGGGTTGGGTGTCGAAGTGGCATGGCTGACTGGAGCTTCTCTCTCCCTCTCTCCAGAGAACACCACGGCCCAGGTGTCCAGCGAGGCAGAACGCAAAGTCCAGCGCTACTACCAGTCCTGCATGAACGAGACCAAGATTGAGGAGCTTCAGGCCACGCCCCTGGTGGACCGCATCAAGAAGGTGAGGGAGTCCAGGGAACGCGGGCCAGGAGCCAGGCAGGCAGGCTAAGATGCTGGGCGGAAGAGGAGAAGGCAGCGTTGGGCTTTCTTCCTTTTTTCTTTTTCTTTTTGATAGTGATATTTTATCGAAAGGTTTTCAGTTACGAAGAAATAAAGTGATGCAAAGGAAAAAAAGAAGACACCGAAATGTGTAGAGAAATGTGAATATATACGAAAAATACCCTTACGTTTTTTATAAGTTTGATGTTATTACCCTAATACGTAGGTAAATATTAATAGCCTACTACATTTTGTATAAACTTTCTTAAAAATGGCAAGAAGGCCACTGGGGAAGAGGTTGGTCATTGTTTCTGGTTTCAGTCTGTGGCCAAAGGTCTCCCAGGTCCAGCTTTTTGAGAATTATTAGCTTTGCTCTGAAATGTTTTGTGCGCTGATTGGAGAGTCCTGTCCAAAACCATCATCATCATTATTATTACATTAATGAAGCTAAAATATTGTCCCACCATTTAGGTAAGATACAAACTCCTAATTCTTTATTCCAATCATTTCTCAGATCGTGCACATCAAACTGATTAGTCGAAACCAAGTATTCGTTTTGAAAAACCCAATCACCGGCTTTTTGATCTCAAAGGATTTTACCAGTTGTTCTTATAGTTCAGGTGCATTGCTCTGTGAATGCATGCCTGCCTGCATGCAATATTGCAATCCATAATGAACTGAAAAAAATGTTTTAAAGTACTTTTCCAAAAATACTAGAGACCTTTTTGTTGGGGATAATTCAGACAGAAATTCCCAGGTGTCAAAAAAGGTTATTTATGTATGCCACTGCTGCAGCCCGTGTTTCGTTAGCCCCAAAATGGAAAACGAGCAAGGTCGCAACTAAAGAAGAACGGCAACTTAAGCTGATGGACTATGCGAAGCTTGCGGACTTAACATATAGAATAAGAGAACAAGAAGAACATACGTTTAGAGAAGATTGGAAAATGTTTATTGAATATATGGGGGGGGGAATTGTGTATACTTCAAAACGTTGGCACCATTAAGATAAATTCAACAGAATGAATAAGTTTTGATGGACGTAATAATGGAATACTGAATGGTTTAGTTTATGTAAAATATGCAGGGATTTATTATATGCAAAATGAACCATGGAAAGAGAAGAAGGGAAGTCATTGATATTTTAAGGATGTTTAAATGAGTGTTCTAAATTGTAAAACAGAAAATTTAATTTTACACACACACACACACACACACACACACACACACACAAACAGAGTGAAACCTTGGTTTACAACCATAATCCGTTCCAGAGGTCTGTTTGTAAACCAAAACAGATTGTAACCCAAAGCGCACTTTCACCAATGGGGTCTCTCAAAAAAATTTGTTCGTAATCCAAAAAAAAAATGGGTTGTAATCTAAAAAAAGGTTGCAAACCGGGACACACTCTTCCGGGTGTGACGTTTGTAATCCAAAACGTATGCAAACCAAGACGTATGCAAACTAAGGTACCACTGTGTATGTATATATAAAAGCTATATTACAATCTCTCCTCCAGCTTGGTGGCTGGAACATCAGCGGTCCCTGGCAGGAGGACGACTTCAACCAGACTCTGCTGCAGCTGGCTGCGCAGCACCACATCTGGCCCTTCTTCTCCATCTATGTCAGCGCCGACTCCAAAAACTCCAGCGTCAACATCATCCAGGTGGGTGCGGGAGGTGGAAGGCCACGCAAGGGGTGAGAAGCAATTTTTGGAGCGGGAGCTGTCGGTTCTCCCTGCTCAGGCCAAGGTGGGAGGTGGCATGCCCTAGCCCAGGCAGGGGGAACCTTTGTCACCTCTGGAGGCCGTGTGCCCATGGTGGGCACAGCAGGATCCATTCCAGCTGTGATAAAAGCTAGGAGTCTCTGCACAATGCCATCCTCCATCCAAGCAAGGAAGAGGCGTCGCCCATGCCCCAGAAGTCATTGCAGCCAGGTGGAAGCACTCGGGGGCATGGTGGAGACATTGCGGGCCTAGACCGGTTTCCTGAGGGCCGGTTCGGGAATCCTGGCAGACCTCCAGGTTAGGGTTACCAGACGTTCCCGGGGACAGTCCCCGGATTTGCAAATCTATCCCCGGACAAGTTCCGTCCCTGGAATGTCCCCAGATTTGCAAATCTGTCCCCAGGAAACGTGGCAGCGGCAGTCTCAGCAGCCCGGAGCCAGCCTGTTAGCGCAGTTGGCTCTGCCTGGCTTCAGGAGCTGCTCACTGCCGTGGCGCCCGCCATTTTTCCTCGCTGGAAGTCCCCATATGATGTGTCTTGTGCACATATGATATGTCTTGTGCGATCTCCTGCCCCCTTCCCCCTGTGTTTTGACTGATCGGGGGAGGCTCGGGAGTCGCAGGTTGGCAGCCGTTGCCCAGTTTTAAAAAAAACTCTGTGCATTTATGTTTCACAGTGTGCAAAAGAAGGGCTTTGCACCTTTATACAATATACGTAAAAGGGACGCGGGTGGCACTGTGGGTAAAACCTCAGCGCCTAGGGCTTGCCGATTGCATGGTTGGCGGTTCGAATCCCCGCGGCGGGGTGAGCTCCTGTCTTTCGGTCCCAGCTCTTGCCCACCTAGCAGTTCGAAAGCATCCCCGGGTGCAAGTAGATAAATAGGTACCGCTTTATAGCGGGAAGGTAAACGGTGTTTCCGTGTGCGGCTCTGGCTCGCCAGATGCAGCTTGTCACGCTGGCCACGTGACCCGGAAGTGTCTCCAGACAGCGCTGGCCCCCGGCCTCTTAAGTGAGATGGGCGCACAACCCTAGAGCCGGACACAACAGGCCCGTACGGGCAGGGGTACCTTTACCTTTACCTTTACAATATACATGTGTGCTTGGGCCCAGAGTCTTTTGCCTCACCATCCCCACAACAGCCTCCCTGTTGCTACTCAGCTTCAAAAAAAAAAAAAGTGTCCCTGGATTCATTGGAAAAAAATCTGGTAACCATACTCCAGGTTCCCCACACCTGTCTTAGCAGCTCAGGGGTCAGCATCCTTCCCACCGACGGCACCTTATTGGTTGCTGCGGGATACAGGATGCTGAGCTCGGTGGGCCTTTGCTCTGACCCACCAAGGCCCTGTCTTTGTGGTCCAGAATTGCAGCCCAGGGTCCTGCATTGGAGGAGGGGAAGGGCTGGAGCTCGGTGGGTAGAGTTCCTGCTTGGCATGCAGAAGGTCCCAGACCTCCAGGTAGGTCTGCAGGAACTTTGCCAGCAGCCCTGAGCTGGATGGAGCCCAGTAGTCTGACTCAGTTTCCTCTGTTCTAGACAGAACTGTGGCTCCACAGCCGCACTGTGTCTTCACTCCGGTTTGTGTCTCCCCTCCAGGTGGACCAGGCAGGGCTGATGTTGCCTTCCAGGGACTACTATCTCAACAAAACGCAGAACGAGAAGGTGAGGGTTGGGCGGGGGCCGGGGGTGCTTACGGTCCTAGCTTCAGACTGGGGTGCGTAACGGATGAGGCAGTCTGTTAGGTCCGTGGTTCCGAAAGCGGGCAGTAGCGCCCCCAGGTGGCGGCAGGATTCCCTAGGGGGGTGCCAAAAGGCAAGGGAATGCAGGAGGTCTTCTTCTTCTTCTTTGGTGATCCCTTGTAGCCGAGTAAGATTGTCTTCCATGAACACAGTTTTAACAGTGTGTCCGTAAGTGACTGTGGAGGCCAATTCTGGATCCACACGACCTTCCACAGTGGGGACATAGGTTTCCGGGCGGGAGTTGATCACGGTGAGGGTTTGCCAAGCGTGCCTTCCTCTTAGCACGTTTCTCCCTTGCGTCCTGAGTTTGAGCGTCTTCAAAGCCCATGACACCTTTGGTAAAGGCTGTTCTCCCATTGGAGCCTTCACAGGCCAGTGTTTCCCAGTTGTGGGTGTTTATACTACATTTTTTTAGATGTGCCGTGAGAGAGTCTTTAAAACTCTTTTGTTGATCGCCGGCATTACGCTTTCCGTTTTTAAGTTCAGAATAGAGTAGTTGCTTTGGAAGACGATAATCCGGCATCCGCCCAACATGACCAGTCCAACGAAGTTGATGTTGTGTAAATGACTATCAGCCATACAGGATCCAGTTCATCCATTCTTTTGAATTAGTTAATTAAACTAAATAGCTTAAATCGGATTTTGAATAAACATGCAATGAATTGTTACTGTTTTGGATTTTATCGTGTTATTATCTCCCTTATCGGGTCATGCAAACCACTACTCTGAATATTGCTTTTTATAGGGTAGGGGGCACTGGGGATGAGTTTATAGACCTCAAAAAAGACTGGGAGCAACTGTTTCTAGGTATTACCTTTAAAGTGTGATTCCCAGGCCCCAAACAACCACAGTTAGTCTTGTGATTTGCCTGTGTCTGAGACTGGACATTTGCAGTGGGGAGTCCCTGAAGGCCGACATTGCAAGGGCTGCAAGGTGTTGCTGGTATTTGATATTGTGGTTCCTGCTCTACTTAATTCCATGCAGCCTCCTTTCTCTGCCTTGGAATAATAGAATTGTAGAGTTGGAAGGGGTACTCCCAGGGGCCATCTAGTCCACCCCTCTGCAAATACATAATTCTCCCCTACCTCGCCTACCTACCCAGGTGCTTGCAGGGTACCTAACCTACATGGTCCAGCTAGGCATGCTGGTTGGGGGGCAGGACGAAGCTGAGACCAGGCGGCAGATGGAGGAGATCCTGGACTTTGAGACCACCCTAGCCAACATCACCATCCCCCAGGAGAAGCGGCGGGATGAGGAGCTCATCTACCACAAGATGCCTGCCAGGGAGCTCAAGGTAGGCAATTTGTTTTTTAAAAAAACTAGGTTGAAGCTTCCTGCCCGTGCAAAACTGCAGCAGATAATTGAAAGCGAAAGGCCTGGTGCAAAAAGATAGTATGCGTTAATGAGTAGGTTTTGACCTATCAAGCCTTAGGCCCAGGCTATCTGGAGGTCCAGATTCCCTATGCAAACCTGCCTGCGCTCTGAGATCTCTCAGTCCCACCACCCTCACAAGCGCACTTGGCGGGAATGCACAACAGGACCTTCTTGGTGGTGGCTTCTCCCAGGCAACTTTGGAACTCCTTTCCTAAAGAAGTTAGACCAGCTCCCTCCTTCTTGGCCTTCCGCCGGCAGGTGAAATGAAAACCTTCAACCAGGCCTTTGGCTGATTAATATTCTACAGCCTTTTTAATGTGTTTAAAGTGGGGGGGGGGAGATTTACTATTGTTTAGTTGTTTTTGTTTTAACTATTTGTCTGTGTTTTTATCTTGTATTTTTATCTTGTGAACCTTCCTGAGTTCTTTTGATGAAGAGCAGTATATTATTATTATTATTATTATTATTATTATTATTATTATTATTATTATT
>JAXCMG010000088.1:1488104-1534925 GCA_034642415.1 Podarcis siculus | reverse complement strand
TTATTATTATTATTATTATTATTATTATTATTATTATTATTATTATTTTCATTCATTCATTCATTCTTGTTCCAACAGGCTTTTGGGAAGTTATTAATGTTTGATGCCTTACTCTGCTTAATGTGTTTAATTTGTTGGAAGCTGCCCAGAGTGGCTGGAGCAACCCAGTCAGATGGGCAGCATATAAATATTGAACAATAATAATTATTATTATTACTACAGTACTATGATTTAGGGAAAGAGCTAATTCTGTGATGGGTGGGTGTGTTTTGTTGTCCCCCACCTCAAATGTTTTTAGCTGTTTCTATTTTAGCCAGTGTGGTGTAGTGGTTAAGAGCGGTGGACTCGTAATCTGGGGAACCGGGTTCGATTCCCTGCTCCTCCACATGCAGCTGCTGGGTGACCTTGGGCCAGTCACACTTCTCTGAAGTCTCTCAGCCCCACTCACCTCACAGAGTGTTTGTTGTGGGGGAGGAAGGGAAAGGAGAATGTTAGCCACTTTGAGACTCCTTCAGGTAGTGATAAAGCAGGATATCAAATCCAAACTCTTCTTCTTCTTCTTAGCTGTAAGCCACCTTGAGTCTCTGTCAGGGGAAAAGGCAGGATCGTAAATGTAATAATAAAAACAAAAATCAAAAACAGTGGGTCTACTCTGTTTAGGACTTAGCTGGAGACAGCCCGATCTTTATTGAGATTCTTCCAGCTTTCGTAGGCTTGCTTGCTTGTTTGTTTTGAATGGAGGGGTTCCTCTATCACCCGCTCAGCTGTAGGTCCCATTCCGCCAGCCACCCCAGCCAGAGAGACCTCTAACTTGTCTTTGTCTTTGCTTCTTGCACCTTCCCCATCCCTGCCCTGCCCCTCTTCTGCTCCCACAAAAAAAGAACCTTTCTCCTGCCGTGGACTGGATGCCCCTGCTGAATGCCGTCTTCTCCCCGGTGGAGATCAACGAGACGGAGCCAGTGGTGGTCTACGCCAAAGAGTACCTTGAGCAAGTCTCCTATCTCATCCTCAACACAGACAGGCGGTGAGTGCGGCTGGGTCTGGGAGCGAGCTGGTGGAAGTTTCCTTCTCTACAGCCCCCATCTCACCTTAGCTCAGTGGTCAGAGCACCTGCTTTGTGTGCAGAAGGTCCCAGGTTCAGTCCCCGCGGGCAGCATCTCCATGTACAGCTGGGGAAAAGACCTACCTGAAAGCCCAGAGAAGCCACTGCCAGCCAGTGTAGGCTATATGGGTCCAGATAGACTCGTTGGAAGGCAGTTTGCTCTGCTTTTAAATCAGCCCTTACTGCTGGTCTACGATTGATTGATTGATTGATTGATTGATTGATTCATTCATTCATTCATTCATTCATTCATTCATTCATTGGATCAGCCCTTTGTTCAGAACTGCAAGGACTGGAAGTTTAGGGAGAAGGCTGGAGCTCACCTGCTTTGCATACAGAAGATCCCGGGTTCAATCTAGCGCTCTGGTCCTCTGTAAGGTAGTTTCCTGGTTCTATCAGCTCTTCATTCAGAAGCACGAGGACTAGAAGATTGGTTCGTCTTTAGCAAAAGGAACACAACGTCTGCAGCAGAGCACCTGCTGTGCACGCAGAAGGTCCCAGGTTAAATCCCTGCCGGCAGCATCTTCCAGGTTGGGTCGAAAAAAGGCTCCCTGTCTGAAACCCTGCAGAGCTGTTGCTGCCAGTCAGTGTAGGCAATACAGAGCTAGATGGACTCGGTAAAAATCAGCTTCCTTTAAGCTAGCCCTTTGTTCAGAACAGTGAGGACTAGGAGCTTGCTTTATTTTTAAGGACCATAGCTCAGAGGTGGGGCATCTGCTTTGCATACAGGAGCTCCCGGGTGCAGTCCCCAAAGGCACATCCAGGTAGGGCTAGTAGGGGGCTCCCTTGCAATGCCTGCAGTGTGCAACTGACATTGGGGGGAGGGCACTTTCTGCAGCCAGTTCCAGGAGAGGATGGAGAGGTCCTCATCTTTCCCCCCACCCCACCCCTTTTTCCGTTCCAGTATCTTGCACAACTACATGATCTGGCACCTGGTGAGGAAAGGAGCCGGCTTTCTGGACCAGCGCTTCCAGGATGCAGAGGAGAAGTTCATGGAGGTCATGTACGGCTCAAAGAAGGCGAGTAAGAAACTTGGGCGGCACTCATTGTTTTATTTTGTGACGTTCTATTGTAAATAAATACAGCGGTACCTCGGGTTAAGAACTTGCCGTATTTTTTGCTCTATAAGACTCAGTTTCTCCCTCCTAAAAAGTAAGGGGAAATGTGTGTGCGTCTTATAGAGCGAATGCAGGCTGCACAGCTATCCCAGAAGCCAGAACAGCAAGAGGGATCGCTGCTTTCACTGCACAGCGATCCCTCTTGCTGTTCTGGCTTCTGAGATTCAGAATAATTTTTTTCTTGTTTTCCTCCTCCAAAAACTAGGTGCGTCTTGTGGTCTGGTGCGTCTTATAGAGCGAAAAATACGGTTCATTCTGGAGGTCCATTCTTAACCTGAAACTGTTCTTAACTTGAGGCACCACTTTAGCTAATGGGGCCTCCCGCTGCCGCTGTGAGATTTCTGTTCTCATCCTGAAGCAAAGTTCTTAACCTTAGGTACTATTTCTGGGTTGGCGGAGTCTGTAACCTGAAGTGTCTGTAACCCAAGGTACCACTGTATATGCATTTTTAATAAATAAATAAATAAATAAAGCTCTACAAAAGAAAAGCAGAAATCTCATCCTAAGGCCAAGAGCTGGGCAAGCTGTCTACAATTCAAACACTGGGAGACCTGGTGGTCCACCCATGTCCATCCTGGGTGCTTCTCACCAGGAGTTGCTCTCCAGGGACCATCACCCTCCTGCTTCCTGGGTGGGGAGAGAGAAGGGTTTTGGTGGTGGCGTTCATCTCTGGCCCCGAGTTGCCCCAAGTTCCTCCGCTGATGAGAGGCGGAGCTAACTGCTCTGGCATCTGGAGCGGCGAACATGCTGTGCAGCCAGGGGTGGGACTAGCTGCCCGTAGCGAGCGTCCCAGGGGGGCGATGTCACCCCCCCAGGGATAACACCCAGGGTGGGCCGCACCCGCTTCCTCCGCTGACGCCAAGGGTCTCCTTCCGCCCCACAGACCTGCCTGCCCCGATGGAAGTACTGCATCAGCGACACAGACATCAACCTGGGCTTTGCGCTGGGTGCCATGTTCGTCAAGGCCTCCTTCGCGGAAGACAGCAAGGCAGTGGTAAGGTGGTGACTGTTACAGGGCCAGTTCCTCTAATCTTATTTTATTAAGAGTTTTCCAGTATACATTTCCACCATTAAATATCCACAGCGAACGTGATCCGTGCGGGAGGCACTTTCGCAACCCACAGCGTTCGCAACCCACAGCACCGCGTCTGCGCAAGCGCAGGTTGCGATTCGGTGCTCATGCGCAAAGCGCGATTTAGCACTTCTGCGCATGCGCAACCTCTGAAACCCGGAAGTAACCTATTCCGGTACTTCTGAGTTTCGGCATGTCCGTAACCCCAAAAAAACACAACCTGAAGCATCTGTAACCCGAGATATGACTGTTTTGCAATAGTACCTTCATTGATTTCCCTTCTTCCTCTTCCATGCTTCTTTTAATTTTCCCATAATTTCTGCATATTCTTGGGTGTGGAGGGTGAACAACGGTTAATTTCATTCCCCCCCCCCCGTCATAGTTCTTTTACATTATACAGTTGAATTTACATTAATCCCACTAGCGTTTTCACTTGTTTACAGTTATTTTCCAAATATTCCACAAATATTTTCCACTCCTCTTTAGATACTTGATATTCTCACTCTCTTAACGCTGCATATCCTATCATTTTAAGTTGTCGCCTCTCCTTCGTAGGTACCTCTCTCACCCTCCATTTTTGGGCTAACAAAATCCAAACTGCTGTAGTTGCATACATAAATAAGTTTTTCTGACTCCTGGGTACCTCTGTCTGCACCATTCCCAAAAGGAATGCTTCTGTTTTGGGGGGAAATGTATTTTTAAACTTTTTTCTTCATATCATTATATATCATTTCCCAGTATTCCTTGGCTATTCTGCATACCCACCACATATGAAAAAACGTTCTTTCTACTTATTTGCATTTCCAGCACACATCAGATTCAGATGTCTACATTTTAGCTAATCTGCTCAGGGTTAAATACCATCTATGTGTCATTTTCATATAATTTTCTTTCAGTGAGTAAATTTTAAATCTTTCCTACAAAGTTTCTCCCAGAGGTCCGTTCTGCTAATCTAATCTAACATATTTAGCTTACTTGTGTTTAGCAGAAAGTCCCAACTTAGGCTGGATCTAGACATATCCAAGAAGCGTTTCAGTTTAAAGCATTGTAAATTTAAACAGGGAAAACAGGTAGAGAAAAAGGGGGCTCCAGATCGCCGTCTGGTGGCACAAAGTTATATCACATATACAATGCATATACCGTATTTTTCGCTCTATAAGACACACTTTTTTTCCTCCTAAAAAGTAAGGGGAAATGTGAGTGCGTCTTATGGAGCAAATGCAGGCTGCGCAGCTATCCCAGAAGCCAGAACAGCGAGAGGGATCGCTGCGCTGCGCTCCATCTCGCTGTTCTAGCTTCTGGCTTAGTTAGGCACAGCCTCTTCAGGGCAGTGGGGAGTCTTCATCCCGCTGCCCTGAAGAGGTTGCGCAGCTATCCCAGATAGCTGCACTCCCTCTCACTGTTCTAGCTTCTGGCTTAGTCGTGTTCTGTCCCTTTCTCCTCGGGGAAAAGCCTGCAAGCGCCGCACACACGCTCCACGCGGCTCGTGAAAGGGAGCGCTGAGCAGAGCCTGGGGTGCATATAGGCTCTGCTCAGCACTCCCTTTAAAGAATTTTTTTTTTCTTGCATTCCCCCTCTAAAAACTAGGTGCGTCTTATGGAGCGAAAAATACAGGAACTCGCTTTTTCTTTACCAGTCTAGCTGAGTCTTTAGAGAGCTTGTGTGGCAGAGAATAGGTTGGAGTGGTGTAGAGCATTGGACTAGGACACAAGAAACCAGGGTTCGAATCCCCACTCGGCCATGAAGCTCTCCCTCAGTGACCTTGAGGAGCCATTCCCTACCTCCCAGCCTAACCTACCTCATAGGATTGTTGCAGGAATTAAACACTGAGGGAGAGAACCACGTGTGCCACCTTGATGGGTGGGTGGGGAGGTGGGGTTACAAATGCAGGGAATAATAAGAATTAAAATTGCCCAAATGCTGTGCTTGCAGTTGGCATCCATTGCCATGTTGCTAACAAATCTGTGAAAGGTGGAAAAATAAACGCGGCAGAAAGCTCTCTGCCCTCGATCACTGGCGGCCGGGAACACCATTGCAAGCCCCCTCCAGGACTGTCGCCACACTCAGCCCACTTCAGAGGTGCCTGGATTGCCCATTGCTTTCTCCACTCCCTGTGGCTGGAGTGGGGAATTTCCACCCCAGATTTCTTGCAGGAACTCCTCTGCTGCTTGCAACTCCACTCCCCACAATATCAGGGACTGGGCTGAAGAGGAATGGTGGAGACCACCACCCCCTCTTCCTGTACTTCCCAGAGAAGAGGGAGACAGTATAGATTTAGAACAGTGGTTTGCAGAAGGTCACAGTTCAGTGGCTGCAGAGGGGAGAAGCTGGGAAATATTGGGAGAGGAGCAGGAAGAAGAAGCATCAGGGGAGAGACAGCTGGCAGACTCAGTGTCATTGGAAAGCATGCCAAACGCCCCCCCCCCAAGGTCCTGGCATGCATTAAGAGTAGAAGAAAAGAAAGCTCAGAGGCAGAAAACACAGATCAGCTGACGTAGGAATGACGTAGAATAGGAGAGATGGAGTGGGTGGGACTTTACTCGGAGCAACGCCATTACCCAAGAGGCAGCATCGTGCATCTCTCTCTGTGAATATTGAATAAATTACCTTGGTAAGAACCTCTTGTTTTCCCATTTCTGGCTGCCAGCTGTGAGGGAGGGGGATCGGATTCCCTGAAGCCTCACACACACCGACCGTTTGCCAGGACCTCCCCGCCGCCCAATTCCTGTTAAAAGAAGCGGTCCCGCCTCGTAACCTCGTGCTTTGTCTCCACCAGGCTGAGGAAATGATTAAGGAGATCAAGATGGCCTTCGAAGAGAGCTTGGCAACTCTCCCGTGGATGGATGAGGAGACGAGGCGGTCCGCCAAGGAGAAGGCCGACGCCATCTATGACATGATCGGTTACCCTAAGTTCATCATGGACCCCAAAGAGCTGGACAAAGTGTTCAAGGATGTGAGTTGGAGGCGGGGCAGGCCCACTAAGGCCAAGCAGCGGGATTTGGAATGGGGGGGTTGGCGGTCAGTGCAGCCAGCTGCCCTGGCCTCTCCTTGCTTCCCTATTCTGATGGGCCAGTGTGGTATAGTGGTTAAGAGCAGTAGATTCGTAATCTGGTGAACTGGATTCGCGTCTCCGCTCCTCCACATGCAGCTGCTGGGTGACCTTGGGCTAGTCACACTTCTCTGAAGTCTCTCAGCCCCGCTCACCTCACAGAGTGTTTGTTGTGGGGGAGGAAGGGAAAGGAGAATGTTAGCAGCTTTGAGACTCCTTTGGGTAGTGATAAAGCAGGATATCAAATCCAAACTCTCCTTCTCCTCCTCCTCCTCCTCCTCCTCCTCCTTCTTCTTCTTCTTCTCCTCCTCCTCCTCCTCTTGCTTCCTGGCAGTACGATGCCGTCCCGGATCTGTACTACGAGAACGTCATGCAGTTCCTCAACTTCTCCGCCCGAGTGGCCGCTGAGCAGCTCCGGAAGCCTCCAAACCGCGACCAGTGAGTCAGCCTCAGGATGCTGGGGGGGGGGGGGCTCAAACCCCGGAGGGGGGCTGGCCCACTCTGACCGTGCATTTTTTTGGGCACACCAAGCTTTGGCTGAAGCTGAATGGCAGAAGGTTCAGGACGGGTGGAAGAAAGCACTTCTTTATGCATGGTTAAACTATGGAACTCACTGCAGCAGGAGGCATTGATGGCAACCAACTTTGTTGGACAATAACAATAAATTTATATGCCGCCCAGCTGACTGGGTTGCCCCAGCCACTCTGGTCGGTTTCCAGCGAATTAAAACACAGTGAGACATCAAGCATTAAAAATGTCCGTATACAGGGCTGCCTTCAGATGTCTTCTAAAAGTCAGATAGTTGTTTATTTCCTTGACATCTGGTGGGAGGGTGTGCCACAGGGCGGGCGCCACTACCAAGAAGGCCCTCTGTCTGGTGTGTGTGTGTGTGTGTGTGTGTGTGAAAGCAGGGTCCATTAGTGAAGATGGGACTGCGCCACGGCCCCACTCTGCGGTCATGGGATGCTGCTGGGACAGGCAAACCTTGAAGGACCCAGGGCTGGAATAATAATAATATACCCCGCCCATCTGGCTGGGCTTCCCCAGCCACTCTGGGCGGCTTCCAACAAAATATTAAAATACAGTAATGCATCAAACATTAAAAGCTTCCCTAAACAGGGCCGCCTTCAGATGTCTTCTAAAAGTCAGATAGTTGTTTATTTCCTTGACATCTGGTGGGAGGGTGTGCCACAGGGCGGGCGCCACTACCAAGAAGGCCCTCTGCCTGGTTCCCTGTAACCTCACTTCTCAAACTTTGAGGAGGTTGCTGTTAGTGCGTGTTCGTGTGTGTGTGAGAGAGAGAGGGAATCTTTTATCCAAGTTGGAACTCAAGGAAGAAGATAATGTTCTTACAGGTTCTGCAATCCAGTCGCTATATTTTGAAGAAATAAACTGAGAGGGCCATGTTGCTGGTCATCCAAATCGTGCGTCCTGCATTCCAAGAAAAGGACAAACTTTTATGTCCTCCATCATTCCTGCCTATTTCCTGCTCCCACTGCGTTTTTGCATTTGCTTGTGCAGTCTTGCATAATTCCAGCTGGAGGCTGGCATTCAAGGGAGAGAGCTCAGCTCAGTGCCGAAGTGCAAGCTTTACAGGCACGTGCAGAGTACTCACTACCCCCTGCCCTAACAGATCTGCAGTGAGCAGTAAAAGGCCCCCAGGGCCAAGGGTGCAATTTCCATGAAGACTTTGAGGTTGCGGAATGGGAAATGCCAAAAACCCAAATTGGGCTGATGGAGCATTGAGCTTTTAGACACCTCGAGTGGTTTTGCGATTGACCATACTCTTCCCTCCTTCTTCTTCTGCAGATGGAGCATGACTCCCCCAACAGTGAATGCTTATTACTCCCCGACCAAGAATGAAATCGTCTTTCCTGCTGGGATCCTGCAGCCTCCGTTCTACACCCGAAGCTCCCCAAAGTACGAATGTTTCACTCTCTTTCTCTCTGTCACCCCACACCCAATCAGATATTCAGTGTTTGGCAAGGGAGGGGGGGCATTAACACCCCTCCCAACTCAGCCTCACTGCCATGAGGTTCAGGAAGAACTCCAGCAGGGATTGGGTTGCTTTTTAAGTGTGGCTGTAGGGCTTGGAAGTAAAGCGCTATGGTCTCGGAGATGATGGATGGAGACTAAAATACCATTAGAGGCCTCTTGCGTCTGTAAAGCTTAAACTGGGCACCCCAGTTGTAAGGGGGATATTGACAAGCTGTAACCAAGATGAAAAAGGGGTCTGGAAATCAAGCCTGATGAGGAACGGTTGAGGGATTTGAGTACATTCAGCCTGGAGAAGAGAAAAAGGAGAGGTGATAGGATAGACATCTTCAAACAGCTAAAGCGCTGTCACATGGAAGATGGAGCAAGCTTGTTTTCTGCTGCTCCAGAGGGAAGGACCCAAACCAATGGATTCATACGACTAAGGGACAAATTTCTGACGAAACGTTAGGAAGAACTTTCTGATTTTAAGAGCTATTCAGCAGGAGAATGGCCTCCCTCGGAAGGCGAAAGACTCTCCTTCATGGGAGGTTTTTAAGCAGAGGTTGGGTGGCCATTTGTCAGGGATGCTATAGTTGCAATTCCTGCATCACGGGGGTTGGACTAGATGACCCTTGGGGGTCCCTTTCCAACTGCACAGTTTCATGGTTCTGTCTTCCTGCCTGGCCTCTGTGCAAATCAGCCTACCAGATCCCATTATTGTTACTCAGATTCATACGCCTGCTTCCCAGCATAATGCCGTCAGAGCAAAATTAGTGCTACGAAGTCCAAAAGCAATAAAACATCGCAGCGGACTCCAAAAACACCAGAACATTTTCCATCAGATATGAAATCAATCTTCCATAAATGACTGGGGTCACATGTCAAAGGAAAGCCTTCACTAACATCTGTGGGCCACATGAGCCTGGTCCTTGCTCCTCGGCCCCTTTCTGGAGGGCTGTCCTCCTGCCAAACCAGTTCCCTCACAGCCACCTCCATTGGTCCAGTCAAATTCCACAGCTCTGCCTCCCCATCTCAAGAGGTAGAGTGTTGGTGAATGTGCCGTCACATCAGAGCGTCTCAGCCCATGGGCTCGAGCAACGGGCAACTGCAGTCAATTTTGAAGCTTTTGTTGTACAAACCGTACCTCGCACCTTACAGTCAGCTGGGTATGTGTGGATGAGGTCCAGGGAGAGAAAGTGCTGCCAACCGCTAGAGAAGGTGGTTGAGAATCAGTGCCAGATTTATGTATAAGCTAAACAAGCTATAGCTTAGGGCCCCACTCCCTTGGGGAGCCCAAAAAATTTTAAAGGGGGAAAAACTGGATGTACATTTCCAAAATATAAGATAAGTTCAACAATTACTTTGATAAAATACATATTTTGTTATGTGCAAATGGCTTTAGATACCTATTAGGTTCATAAATGACCATATAGCATATAAGGTAAAGGTAAAGGGACCCCTGACCATTAGGTCCAGTCACGGATGACTCTGGGGTTGCGGCGTTTATCTTGCTTTATTGGCCGAGGGAGCCAGTGTACAGCTTCCAGGTCATGTGGCCACCATGACTAAGCTGCTTCTGGCGAACCAGAGCAGCGCATGGAAACGCCGTTTACCTTCCCGCTGGAGTGGTACCTATTTATCTACTTGCACTTTGATGTGCTTTCGAACTGCTAGGTGGGCAGGAGCAGGGACAGAGCAACGGGAGCTTACCCCGTCGCGGGGATTCGAACCACCAACCTTCTGATCAGCAAGTCCTAGGCCCTGTGGTTTAACCCACAGCGCCACAGCGACAATTTGTTGTTGACAAAGGATAGCTGGACATATAAAGGGTCCCATTACCTTCAGTAGCTTAGGGCCTCATCAAACCTAAACTCAGCCCTGCTGAAAATCAGCATTGTTGAGAAAAGGGCCACCCAAAATTCTCAGCGGGGTGGAGCGACTCGCCTATGAATAAAAGTTGCAGTGTTTGGGACTTCTTGCAGGGGTTCTCAAGCTGTGGGTCCCCAGATGTTGTTGGACTACAACTCCCATCATCCCTGAGCTCTGGCCTTGCTAGCTAGGGGTGATGGGAGTTGTAGTTCGACAACATCTGGGGACCCACGGGTTGAGAAAGGCTGGCTTAGAGGAAAGGTGACATGATAGAAGTTTACAAAGTTATTCATGGTGTGAAAAAAGTGGAGAGGGAGAGAAAAGTTCTCCCTCGAAACCGCTAGAGCTGGTTGGGAATCCAGTGAAGCTGCATATTCGGTATGGGTAAAAGGAAGACCTCCTCCTTCACGCAGCGCAGAGTTAAACTGTGGAACTCCCTCCCACAGGAGGCAGTGAGGGCCACCAACCCGGGTGGCTTTGAAAGAGGATTAGACAAAAGTGTGGAGGAGGAGAAGGCCACTAGCCGCAATGGCTGTGGTGTGACTCCACGGTCAGAGGCAGCCATGCTAGTTGCCAGAAACCGCAGGAAGAAACAGTTGCTCTTGGGTTCGAATCCTGCTTGCATCTGTTTGGCCCCTGTGAGAACAGGATGCTGGACTAGGTGAGCTGTTAGTGTGATCCAGCAGATTCTTCTTATGTCCTTATTGTTTGCAGCAGTTCCCCTGGAGCCAGCAGATTGGGGCTGGCTCCTCTGTGGAGCCAACAAATGTACAGTGGCACCTCGGGTTAAGCACTTAATTCGTTCCGGAGGTCTGTACTTAACCTGAAACTGTTCTTAACCTGAAGCACCACTTTAGCTAATGGGGCCTCCTGCTGCTGCCGCTCCGCCGGAGCCCGATGTCTGTTCTTATCCTGAAGCAAAGTTCTTAACCTGAATCACTATTTCTGGGTTAGCGGAGTGTGTAACCTGAAGCGTATGTAACCTGAAGCGTATGTAACCCGAGGTACCACTGTATTTTTGACTTGGATGCTTGGGTTGTGAATGTGATCTGTGCGGGATGCGCGTTCGCAACCCGCAGTGTTCGCAACCCGCGTCTGCGCACACGCGGGTTGCGATTTGGCACTTATGTGCAAAATGCGACTTTGCGCTTCCGCGCATGCGCGACTGCCGAAACCTGGAAGTAACCCGTTCTGGTACTTCCAGGTTTCGGCAGTCCACAACCCAAAAAAACGCAACCTGAAGCGGACGCAACATGAGGCATGACTGTACTCACATTTTCTTTCTCCCTGTAGGGCACTCAATTTCGGTGGGATAGGTGTGGTCGTGGGCCATGAACTGACTCATGCTTTTGACGACCAAGGTCAGGACCTCCTTTCCTCCATCTCTTTAATTCATCTTCTAGAATTTATCTTCCTCCTCCTCCTCCCCCCCTTTTTTGCTGCGATGTTTGCCACTTCGAGCTGTTTCATTTTTAAACCCTTAGCAAACTTCTTGCAAACGGTTAGATTTTTCTTTCCAAGTAAACGCGTGGGGCAGAGCAGCACCTTTCCTGGGCGTTGCTTTAAAAAATAACAATAAGGATCTTTAAGTAAAAGTTTACAGTTGTATATAAGCATACAAACATTTCATTGTCGTAACATCCAAGTACAACCCCCATACACACAATTAGTACATAAAAGGATATTTAAATGTTCTCAAATTGTTTCGTTCATTCCACACTGCAGAGTATTGAGATGGGGGGGGGGCCACAATATCATTTTATGCCTTTAGCTGCGATTTCCGCATTGCAGGGTGTTTGACTAGATGGCTTTTGAGGGGGGTCCCTTCCAACTCCACAATTCTGTGATTCTGTGATTCTTTTTGCTTACTTCCTTGGTCCTTGCAGGCCGGGAGTACGACAAGGACGGCAACCTCCGCCCCTGGTGGAAGAATTCGTCGGTGGAGGCCTTTAAGCAACAGACCGAGTGCATGGTGGAACAGTACGGCAACTACACAGTCCACGGGGAGGCCATCAACGGCAAGCACACCCTGGGGGAGAACATCGCCGACAACGGGGGGCTCAAAGCCGCCTACCGGGTGAGACTCCCTCAGGCCTTTCAATCAGACCTTGTGGGAGCTGTTGGGTCTCCTTTGCTGTAGTTGCAAAAGCTGCCTGGCAAAAGAGGAGCGGGGGTGAGGTTGCCAAGTAAAGCTGTTGTTTACCGTCCCCGTCCCCCTGCAAAAAAACCCAAAATTGATATGTGCGTCCCAAGCCATAGAGGGAAAGGGTCAAGGCCAATTGCATAGAGCACTTATCCCAATTTCTCACAAATAGTCTCTAAATTGAACACCGCAGCTTTGTGTCTCTTCCTTTTCTTAAAAAGTAATAATTGCTATTAATTTTTTAACTACAAGAACAACATCCTATTTGCAAAATACAAGCTGTTAAACGCCGAAACGCTATTTGCAAAATACAAGCTGTTAAACGCCGAAACTGGAATTTCCATGCACAATAACTGATTTGGTGTTATGTTGGCTTAAAAACCGAATCATTAAAAAATGGCAAACTAATCAAACTACAAATAATATGTAAATCACAGTGCACGTAAAGAATGAAAAAAAAAACCCCAAATGCAGTGCAAAATCTTAAAATAAATAATGATTTGAGATGGAGTGAATAAAAATAATCAAACCTTAATTCAGAACAACTATAGCACCACCTAGTGGTATTAGAGGTGTTATTTTTCCCCCACAGGGGAGCCTAGGTCATCAAAGAAGGGTGGGAGAGGTTAGGAAAGTTGTCAGCCCCATATTACGAAGAGTTGGTGCCAGAAGATTGCCGTGTTCAGCTATTTTCATAAAATCTGCAAAGTCAGCCCAAGTTGCAGTGAAATTGTCCTTGTCTCAGTTTAGTCGTCAGTTTTTCTAACACTGCAATCTGCCATAATACTAATTTGTACACAATACTAATTTGTAACGTTTACTCCTTCCAGGTTCTTCCAGGGTCTAGCTATAATAATTCTCGCTGCTTGCACAAGCAAGTTTATCAGGTCTTTGTTCTGTAAATACAGTCCATAGCAGTGGCTCCTTACCTTTTTTTAGCCATGCCCCACCTAAGCATCTCTAAAATCCTGATACGCCCCCCCACCAGTGACATATAATTCTTATTATTCAAAAGTGAACTATTCACATGGAGGAAGCCTAAAAGGCCATTGACTATTAATAACTCATTCTCAAATTTCCCCCCTTAAAAATCAAATTGCCCCCCTGTGGGGCATGTGCCACACATTGGGAACCACGGGTCTATAGGGAAAATATGTATAAGAGCTAAATGTGGACTAGGCGTTAATTGCTGTGACTATTCCTATAATCTAGCTGTGAGAGTCTGAAGGATGTATGATGAGTCCTGCTGGGTTGGGCCAAAGGGGGGCCCATCCAGTCCTGCATCTTGTTCTCACAGTGGCCAGCCAGATACCCCTTCTGGGAAGCCGACAAACAGGGCCAGATCACATGAGCAACTCTCCCCTCCTGCAGTTTCCAGAATCACTGCTGCCTTAGACCATGGAGGCAGAACATAGACATCCTGGCTTTGATAGCCCTCTGTTCCATGAATTTATCTAATCATCTAACCCTCCAAGTCAGTGGCCATCCCTGCCTCCAGCAGCAGTGAGTTCCGTAGATGCAAACTTGCGAAAAAGTCATTTCTTCCTGAACCTTCAGGTATTCTGTTTCCTTGGTTGGCCCTGAATCCTAGCGTTATGAGATCCACTTTCTCCACACTATAAGTAATTGTTTCATGCCCCCTGTTGCTTTCCCTTTTTTCTAAACCCCCCCCCCCCCATATAAAGCAAGTGTTATCCCTTTCCTCCCAGGGAACTTGCTCCAACCCCTTGATCGTTTTGGCTGTGCTTACCTGAGCCTTCTCCAGCTCTACGGCATCCTGTTTTGATTCGCTTTTCCCTCCTCATCTTCCAGGCTTATCAGAACTGGTTGAGGAAAAATGGAGAAGAGGAGACTTTGCCCACACTGGGCCTCACCAACTACCAGCTCTTCTTTGTGGGGTTTGCCCAGGTAGGTCTGAGTGTCCCATTTTGGAGATGGGTGGATGAAGGCATGCTTGGGCTATGTTTTGTCTCTGGGTTTGATGCTACAGACAGAGAAGGCTGTGGCTAACTATATGCAGGCCTTTTGACACCTAAGATGTATGGATATAGAGATATGTACCGTATTTTTCGCCCTATAGGGCGCACCGGCCCATAGGATGCACCTCGGTTTTTGGGGGGGGGGAGGAATAAAAAAAAATCCCCCGACCCCAGCCCCCAGAACAGGCTGCTATCCGCAAGCCCTCCGGAGGGCGCCCCATGCTTCGGGCTGCAGGCTGCTACCCGCAAGCCTTGCAAGCCCGCGGGAACTCTTGCCGGGCTCGCAAGGCTTGCGGATAGCTTCCTGAAGCCTGGAGAGCGAGAGGGGTCAGTGCGCACCGACGCCTCTCGCTCTCCAGGCTTCAGCGAAAGCCTGCATTCGCCCCATAGGACGCGCACACATTTCCCCTTCATTTTTGGAGGGGGAAAAGTGCGTCCTATAGGGCGAAAAATACGGTATTTTTATTTTTTTTATTGATTTCCAAGAAAAAAGAACGTATATTTTTAGGACCCATCCTATTTTTGTGCATGTTGAACTGTTTTTTCATGTTGTGTTTTATATTGTTGTCACCCAAACGTGGACTTGGAGGCAGTCTTCTGTGGCCTCCAGGACCTCAAGATCATTCTTGGTCATTAGAAGAAAAATGCAAATAAATCATTACCTAGTTAGCAAACCTGTTGTATCCTGCTTCATGACCTTGGTTGTATCCAATGCTTTTCCTACTCCGAATAGGCCCGTTGAAGTTGGGGAGCATGACCAATTTAGGCCTATTAATCTCAGTGGGTCAAGCGAGCCTCACTAACTTGGGGAACAACCAACGACACTTCTGTGGGTGATCTCTGCAATTGGGCTGGGGGCATAAGACTTAGCTGGATGTGCAATTCCTCTCTCCTTCCAGGTCTGGTGCTCCGTCCGCACCCCGGAGAGCTCCCACGAAGGACTGGTCACCGACTCTCACAGCCCCTCCCGCTTCCGAGTCATCGGGACCATCTCCAATTCCCCAGAGTTCTCGGAGCACTTTGGGTGCCCGCGGGGCTCCCCCATGAACCCGCAGCGGAAGTGCGAGGTCTGGTGAAGTTCCCCTAAGCCGAGGAGAGAGAAAAGGAATGGAATGAACTGGAGGGCAGCCTGGGGGAAACTCAACAGGAGGGAGTGCCCTCAGCCTTCCTCCACACCTAAGAGGTGCCCCGTGACCTTGGGACTAGCTCAGCGCTCTGCGATGGCTGGGAGGGGTCCCCCAGCCCTCACCCCAAAGCACCACCCCATTTGACCCACTGTGAAGATGTCCTCTACTCCGGAACCAATTGCATCGGTGTCCCCTTTGCCTCTAACTTTGCTAAAAGTGCAGAAGTCTGCACACATGTCTGTGCTTCAAATGCACTGACTTTGGGGTGGGGATAAGGTTGTGCTATCTCTCCCCCCCCCATATGCAGTGGGGGGAGGACTGGCCCTTTGCCACCATAGGCTTGGAAGTTCTTACGTCATTTTCCCCCCCAAAAGGGGGAACCACCCAAATTTTAATAGAGAACCCATTTTGGTCACATCTAACAAGCGCCAATCCTCTCTGTAGACAGACATTCACGTCCATACATATGTATAAGTTTTGTGCGCTCACATACACATGGTAAAACTTGTAAGATATTTCTGCGGAAATGATTTTTTTTTTTTAATCTTGCGGAACACTGGAAAGTTCAGGGAAAATGTATTGAGTTGAATGGACTGGTATATTTATTGCGTGTGTGTGCAATTCTAGGTTAAGGGTATTCTGCTTAAAGCTGAGAGGCAGGATACAAACCTCCCCCATGGCTCATCTCTCCTCACCCCCAGTGTCGTCTTAGGGGGAACGGGTGCAGTTCATTTCCACGCAGACTCTCCTTTTGCTTGGGAAATATTCTGGGGCCTGGCTTCTCCAAAACCCTTTCCTTCCTGGCAACACTGTTGACTTTCCCAATTGAAATCCTGGACCTCTGCCCTAGCCCCAGGTGCAGAGCAGGCCACATTTTCTAAAAACGCTGCCTTCGGGGCTTTGGGCTTCAATCTCCAAGCTAAATCTGGGAGATTTCCCAGCAGGACAAGCATGTCACAACCTACCAGCCATTGTTGGCAGCCTTTGCACCAGGAAGATGCGCTGCCTTGCAGAGAAATGCCCCCATCACAAACTCGAAGATGCACCTCGAATGATGTACCTTGTGTGTCAAGACCCCAGCTGACGTGGGCAATTTCAGTGCCGCTGAAGAAGTAGCCCCTGAAAGTCTTGCTGAAGTACTGTCCGTCTTTGCTCAGCCAAAGAATATGCCTGTATTGATCTGGAGCTGAATCATCTGGACATTTGTACACATAACCCCAAGTAAAAGAAATTTTAAAGGCTTGTTAGGCCCACGGACCTGCAGCTGACATGTTCTCCCTTCCTCCCCCTACCCCCTTGTGGCCTTAATAACTTAAGAGTTGTTGGATTTGAAAGAGGGCCCCCAATCCTGGCTGTTTGTGTGGTGTCAGCAAACTCTACACCACAGCCAAACTCTTGCAGGCATCTAACTGCTTTTGCTTTACCAGTGCCCTCCACCACTGTGAACTCTTGGGTGCTCAGCAGCTTGACAAAGGCACAAAACCTGGAGCTTTCAGCTGTGGACAGGTGTCAGGACTGCAGGGAAGACTGCCTGCCTCATGACGAAGCCATTTTTTATTGTACTGAAATACGGCGGTCGGTTTTGGAGACCCCTTGACTGATGGGACTTAGGCAGTGATGCTCCCGCGCTTGCAAACAAACTTCCTTGAAGAAACAGAGCTTCCTTGGACTTGTGAGCTGCCCGTCTCTCCTTCCAGCCTCCCTGCAGCACTGTGGGGCCAGGAGCCATTGCAATCCCAACTCGTATGCTGAACTTCAGGCAGGGGGAGAAGATGCACTGTACCTCCTTTCCTAGGCAAGCTTTCGTATGCCTTGAATTAAACAGAGGAGGGGAGAGCTCTGGCATTGCAAGTGTGACCCAGGCCTCCCCAACTCCACTACAAGTTGAGATGCCTTCATTCCAAAGAGTCAGCAAGACTATGCTTGCATAGTGATTAGTGTTTTCTCTTCATCTTCTGCTCTTGAAGAAGTCCATCTTGCGTGTATTTTTGGCTTGTGTGTCTGTCTGTCTTTACTTTGTCTGGTGAGCCTCCTGCCCTGAGGACGGGCGAAACGGATCCGTTGGTTCGCAGCCTCCCAAACCTTGTAGGGTTGTGGAGTCCCCACTCTTCATTTCCTGTGGAAGTGGCTGCCCATCATTTGGTACCACGACTCCAGGAGGACCTGGGGGCGCAAAGGGATAGCCACTGAGTTTCTGGGGCGCTGGGCACAGCAGCAGCGTCCCCACTTCCTGTCCTCAGTCTGTCTTGTGGTGGGTGGCCTTGCAGATGTGCAGGTGGGGAACATGGCTGCTTGAACTCTGCCCTGCTGCGACACATGGGCCGGGGTTGAGAAAATGAGTGAGTGTGAGCTTTATCTTTGCGGTGGGGGGGGGGGGAATGCCTTACTCTCAACATGGCTGAGAATGCTTCCAGTGCCTTAACAATGTTGGAGCAATCCTCCCACCAGCACTTCCTGGGCCAAATCCTGCCCTGCACCAAACAATGAGCCCTGCAAGCACACAGTAAACAAAGATCCAGCAAGTATTGTGCTGATCATGCCACCTCTAACATCTTGCCATCTTGGACTTGTGGAAAGGGTGCCTTGGACACTCTTCCTGATTTCCCCAAGCTCCTGTCTATCTGTCTGTCTCCCTTCTCTCTCCCCCCCTCCTTTTCTCTCTCCCCGGAGATCTTTCCTGGTGACTAAAAGTGGCCTCTTTTTTGCTGCTTGGGACGAGCACTGATCCCTTGATGCCATTTTGTTCAGCCGCCTTCTCCCGCCACTGAAGGTGAGGAGAGGGTGCCTTTCCATCACCTGTCCAGGGGAGAGCAAAGAAGGAAAACCACCCCAGAGTTTTGTTCTGTACCCCTTAACAGACCCCGCTTTGTGTAGCGAGAGCACAGACCTGCTCTTGAACCCAGTGCCGCTGCTGCTGCAGCAGCCGCCATCCTTCCCATTTTGGGCTGCTCTCTTCCTCTTTTGGTTTTCCTCTTGGATCCCTCCTGTGCAGGGCAAAAATGGTTCCATTTGTGTAATCTGCTATTAGTAATTGGACCCAAGAAGAACGCAAGCTGATTGCTTCAAGATGGTGCAGCAGATGTTTTAAGAGGGCTGGGGGCGGGGAGACCTAGTAGAACGTCTCCCCTCCAAAAGAAGGGGAGAAGCAAAAGAAGGAAGACCACCACCACCAAAAATGTAGAGCTTGTGATACCCTAAGGGGGCTTGCTCAGCATCTGGGAAGGCTTGTAGCCACTGAAAAAGGGAAATATTAGGAAATTGTTTTCTTCGCACCAGACAAGGCCAAACTTATTTCAGACTAAGGGAAGGTCTGGGAGGAATATTGTGGTATTTATGTATGGACGGGATGAGGGAGAATATAAGGTCTGGCTGATTTGTTCTTTGTTGTCACCTTCCCTGCATCTTTGGAGATTATTGTAATTTTGAAATAAAAGCTTTTCTTGGGTTTTATTAATTTTGGGAGTTTGTGTATGTGTCCCTAACTCTGCTTTTGACTATCCCCTATCTCCCACCAAGGTTCCTATTTTCCCCTCACACTATTTGTTATTTGTTCATTAAAATATCTACACTTATTGAACAGTTTTGAGCAGTTTACCACAATAAAAAAACGCAAGCTCTAAAACCTGCAGTATAATAAATTCTTGCCTATTAGCCATTTATAACGGTCTCTGCTTACCTGGGAAACAAGCAATAGAATTCTAGGAGGTGAATTTTTCACCATTCTGGTTTCTTCATCCTTGTTCTCAGTCCAGGGAGAGGCTGGTATGTCACAACTGAACAGTGACTTGAACCCAGATCTGCTTAACTGTTTAGTTACTCTCCTTCCAGAATTGCCTTGGGCCATTTCCAACTTGGTTAGAGTCAGGGCAGACCCATTGAAACTAATGAACCTCAGCTAGTTATGGCCATTACATTACATTACATTACATGGACTAGTATTGGGTACAACTCTTGGTCCACAAAGGCTGGTTCAGATCCACAAACAGTAGCAGGTACTAATGTGTATCATTAGTAATCTTTCCCAGACTGCCTGTTTATCTTTTTTCATTATCTCTTCATACGCCACCTTAGGGGGTCTTTTTATACTTGTGTATTTTGTTCAATTTCTTATCCGTCCTTCACAGCAAGGCCCCAGGACAGGTCACAACTGTAAAATACACAGACAACGAAGAAAGCGAGAAAAGTGTAAGAGCAATTAAAAGCAGTTCCATATATTGCACATAAAACAAGGGAAATCCTGTATGTAAAAACAATGCAAACATTAGAAAACCTATTCCACCTATAAAAACAAGAGTTATTCCAATACTTACACAGACTGGGAAGAGGATCTCCATTTAAAAGGTTTGTTGAAAGAGGAAGATAACCAGCACATGCCTGAAAGCTAACTAAGCAAAGAGGAAGAGATGAAGCAGGTATGTAAATAAGTCTTGCTAGAAGTGCACTCTTAATGTGAACAGTTGCAAGAAACTGCAGGGCACAAAACAAATGCACCTTATCTTGATGCCACCTCAGCTCTTGCCAGCTGCCTGAAACCAAAAGGAACCTGCAGTTTCATAAGAGTATATATTTAAAGATGAATAAATGAGCAAATTAAGTTAATTTGGATATGCAGAAGATATTAAAAATAAATTAAGGAACTGCAGAAAGGGGGGGAAGGAAGTCAAGTTTTGAAATGTCAAAATGATTGTAAAATTCAACGGTTTCACACAGGTGAGAAACCATTTAAATGCATGGAGTGTGGAAATGGCTTCAATCGGAGTGGATTTCTTACAAAACATCAACAAACTCATACAGGGGAGAAACCATATAAGTGCTAGGGAAGTGGATAGAGGTTCAGTTGTAGTGGAAGTCTTACAAACCATCAAAAGACTCCGAGGGGTAAGAGCTGTAAGACTGGAAACTCTACATGCCATCGGACTTCCGGGTTGGCGCCATCGCCGAATGGCGGACTCCCTCCGAGCTCCGGAGGGAGCCTGCTCGGCAGGGGCTGGGTTCTACCGCACCGGCGATGCGGGGACCCTTAAAAACCACGGCCACGGGGGCCGTGGACTTGGAGACTCGGCTCGCACCGTTAGCGCCCTCCCGACTCGTGAAGGAGCCTTTTTAAAGGCTACGGATCGGGTGCCGGGGAGAAGCGTGGTGCTTTGAGTCCTCTGCCATCCCTGCCGAGCGAAGCCGCATGCCATCCGGCGGAGAGCGCTGACTTCTTCCATTAAGAATTCGGACTTTTAACAACAACCCGTGAGTAAATTGGAAATCGGGTTCAAAAGAGGAAAAAATTTTCGGATTGGAGACGAGCGGGGGGGGATCTAAAAAGGAAGTCAGTCCCCCCCCCTATTGTAGACATTTTAAAACAAGGAACGGGAAGCCAAGGCCCAAAAAGAACGGCATTTTTGCTAAAATTAAGAATTCCATGATGGGAAATTACAAGAACTGTGCTGGAGGAAGAATTGAAGGAGAAGGAAAATGCACCCCCCCCCCTGGGAACCGGGGCGATTGACGAGTGAGCCTGGTGAAAAGAGCCGGTGATTTTGACAGCTGTCAAAGTAGCTGTCAAAGTCGGAATTTTAAAGAGGATTTTATTACGAGGACCTTGCTGGTTAAATTTGTTACAATTTGATATAATTTGTTAAGACTTGAATACAAAATGGCGAAAACACGGATAACAATCGGACTTTTGGAAACAAAGTTACAACAACCCCCTAGAGGAGCTTCGGGATATTACAAAGATGGGCGCAAGCCGGGAAAAAAACAACACTTCGGAATTTTACAGAACTGGTTATCTCCTGGGAAAGCTGCAAAACTGAAACTGAATTTCGTCTACAGGGTGTTTTGACTAAAAGAAGACAATAGAATTCTCTATGAAGAAAGGAAGGGACTGAACGCAAGTTTTTGTTCCTGAATAACAACAACCCATGTAGAGTTACTAAACATTTGAATAAGGAAGTTTTAGCAGTGGAACAAGAGAAAGCTGGACTACAATCTTGAAAGAACAATGGGGGGAGCTTTATAATTTGACAGTTTTGAAGATTAAGGAATTAATTTTTAAAAAATAATCCTAAAAATGGGAAATAATCCTGCAAGGAGTTGGGGGAAAAATGGGATAGATGGATTTAGGATTTCCAGGCAGAAAACATAGATTGGTGGATAGGGGAAATTAAACCGGGGAAGGGGGGGGAGAATTAGAATCCAAAGGCTTGCAACTATTTTCTGAATTGGTCTTTTTTTTTTTCTCTACTATATTTTTATGTTTTATATTCTTATTCTGTGTGCTTTTATGTTAATGGAAAAAAAGGGGGGACATTGTGGAAAGAAAAGGGGTGGGCCATGGGGAGAGATCTTTTGTCTTGCTATCAAAGGGTTGGCTTAAGTTTTGTACAAATTTAAATTTGAATAATGGGGTACACAAATTAAGTTTTAAATTAGAGATGGAACTTGTGGAAACAACAATATGAAAGGGGAATACGGTAGGGGTGGGGGAAGGGGGGAGTCCCAGAAAGTGGATGTTTGAAAACAAGGCTCCGAATGTATCTTTATTTTTCTTTTCTTTCTTTCTGTATTTTGGAAACTTTAATAAATATTATTATAAAAAAAAAAAAAAAAAAGAAACTCTACATGCCATCAATAAACACAAAATAGAGAAATGGTTTAAACAGAAGGAGTGTGGAATCTGCTTTGGTTATTATGGAATGCTTTTCCAAAACATCTACCGACTTCCGTGGGGTGGAACCATTTAGAGTGTAGAACGTGTTTCTATAAGTTCACACTTTATTTCACATCAAGAACAGGAAATCAATCTTTTAAAAAAAAAAAAAACTTGTAAAATTAGTGAAATGTGTAAAGCTGAAAAATAATAATAATAACAATAATAAAAGTAAAAGAAAGAAGGAACCTGACCATTATCCAACAGGAAAGAAAGGGGACTCAGAAATATTGAATTGGAAAAGCCTCTAGTGTGAACCCAGCTGGCATCAACTGCTCAGTTGTCACCCTGGTTAAAACACCAGCAGCCAATTTCACACTTCATCTTGGGGCTGGGGGCATGTTTTTTAGCATCTCTACAGGAAATATAGTTTTCATGTGTGTCTTACACACAAATGTCACAATTGAAGCACTTCCAAGATGGAGTCTCTTTTGTCAAGCATGGAGGAGGCTCGGGCAAGAAAGAGTAGAGTCCTCTGAAGAACCTACTGGGGCAGTGCTGCCATGGTAACAACACTACTGCCAGCCAGGGCTGGTAGTGGTCTACAGGCCTTGTGTCCCAAAGTGACTCTGAATGTGGCAGCTGGCTTCACCTAAAGGTTGGGCCCTGGACTAGTCAACCCAGCCTTTCTTAATAGTGGGGTCAGGGAGTTGAAAAAAACAAATCACATTTGGTTTCAGATAGTACATGGGTAGAAGAGTCTAAAAAGCCCAGGACATGCATTTTCATGGCCCTCTAGCAGCTATGGTGGCTCATTTACCAGAAGTAATGTATTTAGCATTAACTCTGGAAGTGTGGACACGGGTGGCGCTGTGGGTTAAACCACAGAGCCTAGGACTTGCCGATCAGAAGGTCGGCGGTTCAAATCCCTGCGACGGGGTGAGCTCCCGTTGCTCGGTCCCTGCTCCTGCCAACAGCAGTTTGAAAGCACGTCAAAGTGCAAGTAGATAAATAGGTACCGCTCCGGCGGGAAGGTAAATGGAGTTTCCATGCACTGCTCTGGTTCACCAGAAGTGGCTTAGTCATGCTGGCCACATGACCCGGAAGCTGTACGCCGGCTCCCTCGGCCAATAAAGCGAGATGAGTGCTGCAACCCCAGAGTCGGTCACGACTGGACCTAATGGTCAGGGGTCCCTTTACCTTTACCTGGAAGTGCATACAATGTGGAGTGGAGCCTCAGATCTTGACTACGTTGACTCATACATTTGAATGCAGAGGATGTGTCCCTTATTGTACAACCATAGCCTGCTCCGTACATAATGCTTTGTGCTCGTGATGGTTTCAGGGCTGCCCTGGCCTGTACAGTGTTGGGATATCATGGAATCGTAGAGTTGGGAGGGACCACAATGGTCTTCTAGTCCAACCCCTTGCAATGTCACACACATGCGCAAAGCCCCCCCCCCAATCTTGGGGGCAACCGGGCATCGCCAATACACCCTGCCCTGGCTTCCGCCCCAGGAAGGTCACTTTGGTGCTGCTCACGCAAGAGTTGGGCTTCACCCCAGAGATGCACTCTGTTGTCCCCTGATACAGACAGATGCCAACAAATGCACTATTATTGCACCAATGCAATACAGTGGTACCTCAGGTTAAGAACTTAATTCATTTTGGAGGTCCGTTCTTAACCTGAAAATTCTTAACCTGAGGTACAACTTTAGCTAATGGGGCCTCCCGCTGCCGCCGTGCTGCCACTGCACGATTTCTGTTCTCCTCCTGAAGCAAAGTTCTTTACCCGAGGTACTATTTCTGGGTTAGCGGAGTCTGTAACCTGAAGCACCTGTAACCCGAGGTACCACTGTACACGCATAAAAATGCACGCCTGTCCAGAGCAGCCCTAAGAGATGCCAGGATGTTCTGGTTTCAGCTTTGTCTTGTATATCGAGCGGCAAACACTAGAGGTCAGGGCAGGCAAGGAATTCCTCCAAATGCAAGCTTCTCCTGTCTTTCAGTTGCCCTGATGCAGAAAACCTTGGCATTGCTCACAGAGACTTTAAATGAGAGGGGAGCACCCATCTCTTTAACCACCCTGAATGGTGATGTGCCAGGAAGTCAGGATTTGTGCAGACTAGGCAGAGGAGGTAGCTTCCACTAGTCTCCTTAACCTGGAGGGCAACAAACAGAGCTCTCAGTGGTGTTTCTGGTCTTCTTGGGTCTGAAGGGCTGCAAATTGCCTTTCCCCATGCATGCCCATTTGACGACTTCAATCTGCAGAATTGGCACATGACACTCATTCCACATTTGTAAGAAATCAAAATTTTAGTGTGGCAGCACCCACTCTTTGGAATTCCCTCCCTATTGTCACGGCACTATTTTTTAGCACTTTGTTTAAGCATGCCTAGGCAGACATGTGGGACATTTACATGCATTTTAATCTGGTTTATAGTTTATTGTAGATTTTCATTCTGCTTTGAAGGTTCGAAACAGTTGGTCTTCAGCTTTATTTACTGATGATCTCATCGTTTTATTCTTTTGCGTAAACCATGTTGTGGGTTTTAAACAAAAGCAAAAAAAAACGCCAACAGCCACCAAGCTATATAAACTTGTATTAAATGAAATAAATAATACCGTAAATCCATGCTGCAGTGATGCTGAAGACTTCAAAGCAGGCATGACTCTGATGGATGCCCAAAGCTGGTTTTGGTTTTCCAAATTTGCTGTTCTTTAGAATTTAGACCATCCAGCTAAGAAAATAATTCAACGGCCTCTGTTTTATTTGACGTTGAGGGTGTGCAGGGGAATGACAAGGGAGGCCTCTGCCCTGAAATCAGATGCAGAGAGAAGGAAGAGGGCGGTTGAAGGTACAACAGGGAAGGAATGTGGGATGTTTAGTAATGGATGTTTACCTTCGATACAGTGGGAAATCTTTCTCAACGTAGTGTCCTCCAGAGGTCTTGGATGATACCCTCATGCTCTGGGGGTGCGTGGGAATTACAGTCCATAACATCTGCAGTGCACGAGGTTTGGACAGTCTGCAGTTGGGGAGGAGAAAATGACAACTGGACCAAGTTAATTCAGGGTGGAATTGTGTTGTTGTGGAAAGAGAGTTATAGAGAAGGTATTAATTAAACCCTGAGGTGTATTGCGAACTTAAGGCTGTCCCTGATCACCCACAGTCAGCAGTTACTTGGGAATGGGGGAGGGTCAAGTTTTTGCTATGGTCTTCCCGGTAGTGATGTATGGAAGTGAGAGCTGGACCATAAAGAAGGCTGATCGCCGAAGAATTGATGCTTTTGAATTATGGTGCTGGAGGAGACTCTTGAGAGTCCCATGGACTGCAAGAAGATCAAACGCATCCATTCTGAAGGAAATCAGCCCTGAATGCTCACTGGAAGGGCAGATCCTGAAGCTGAGGCTCCAATACTTTGGCCACCTCATGAGAAGAGAAGACTCCCTGGAAAAGACCCTGATGTTGGGAAAGATTGAGGGCGCAAGGAGAAGGGGACGACGGAGAACAAGATGGTTGGACAGTGTTCGCGAAGCTACCAGCATGAGTTTGACCAAACTGCGGGAGGCAGTGGAAGACAGGAGTGCCTGGCGTGCTCTGGTCCATGGGGTCACGAAGAGTCGGACACGACTAAACGACTAAATGACAACGACAAGTTTTTCCAGGTCTAGTCCGCACCCCTCCTGTTTTGTCCTCTGGTTTCTTGTCCTACTGCAACCTTCAGGGAGCAGATGATTTGGACTACAACTCCCATCATGTGCTGGCCAGGGCTGATGGGAGTTGTAGTCCGAAACATCTGGAGAAAACCTGCTCAGTGACGGCTCTTGTGGTTTCTCACACGCCTTAACAAACTAGTGCAATTACCTGATGCATGTGGAGTGTCCGGTGCCAGAGAGAGTCGCGCTCCGTCTGTGGAGAGGCATTATTTCCTATTCCAGCTTCCAGGACTGAATGAGTCATACAGTCAAAAACAGATCAAAGATTTGACCCTGGTCTTGCCTTTGGGGCCAGTCCCCAACTCCAGTCACTTAATTCTCCCTTCTCATCCCAGGGGAGCGTTGCTGTGGTTACTGGGACACTAAGGAAATGCACTCTGCCCATGTTCACAGGTTATATATTTCTCCAGTACAGTATCACATATTTAAAAGAGGAACAGCTGGGCTTTCTGAACTGCTCCTGTGGCTTTAGCTCTAGCTCCAGCAGAAGTTCTGACATATAATGGCTCCCTTTCAGACGTTATCTGGTTGGCATCTTTCTGTCCCGGGATACAATGTGCTTTTGGGGGTGAAGTCAAGCCGTTGGAAGGTTGCAGTGCCTGCTGTGGCTGTAGAGTCCAATATGGGAATCTTGCCTCTCCAGCAGATTCAATGGACAGAGAGGTGCTAAAGGTAATTTTAAAATCTAGACTTAATGGTCTTAGTGGGCATGGTGGGGGCTCCCTCTTAGAGGGTGACGTGTATTTCTTTGGATCAGGCCAAAGTGGGAGCATCTTGTCTAGCAGTGCGCTGCATCTGATCCTGGAGGTAGCACATGCAATAATCATTTGGGAAGCTCCCTGTTCAAGCATTTGCTCTAGCATGCAAATTTCAATCCCACGGAGCATCCCTAGGTAGGGCTGAGCAACCACCTCCACCCTGAAACCAGCTGGAGCTACTGCCAGTCAGCATCAGCCTTTGTGAGCTAGATGGACCACTGCTCTCTCTTAATTGGATCCACCTTATTTTTGTAGTTTTTAAATTGTTTGAAATGGTTTTTTTAATGCTGTGTAGTGTTATTTTAATTGTTGTCACCTGCTCTGGGACCATAGAGTGAAGGCTGGATAAGAAACTGGCAGTAATAACATAACCTCCAATATTTATCTGATCAAAATATTCCATTATCATCATTTTATTATTTATACCCCACTGACTGGGTTTCCCCAGCCACTCCAGGCAGCTTCCAACATATATAAAAACAGAATAAATCATTAAACATTAAAAAAAATCTGACTGTTTACATTAAAACATTAAAAAAAATCTCAGGGCTGTGGGTTCAAAGTCCACATTGGGTGAAAGATTCCTGCATTGCAGGGGGTTGGACCAGATGACCCTCGCAGTCCCTTCCAGCTCTACAGTTCTGCGATTCTACATATAAAGGGCTTCCTTCAGACGTCTTCTAGAGGATGTATAGTTACTTGTCTCCTTGGCTAGGGGGTCATACAGTGGTACCTCAGGTTAAGTACTTAATTCGTTCTGGAGGTCTGTTCTTAACCTGAAACTGTTCTTATCCTGAAGCACCACTGCCATTGCGCCGCCGGAGCACGATTTCTGTTCTCATCCTGGAGCAAAGTTCTTAACCTGAAGCACTATTTCAGGGATAGCGGAGTCTGTAACCTGAAGCGTATGTAACCTGAGGTACCACTGTATAACTCATTTATCTGATGAAAATAGGGATGCCTCACCTAAGGTAAAGCAGGATATTCCAGGATTAAATCAGAAACCAGGATGGCTTTTGGAGGGTCTGTAATAATAATAGCAGCAGCAGCAAAAAATAATAAAATAAAATAAAATAAAATAAAATAAAATAAAATAAAATAAAATAAAAAATGCAATGCAATGCAGCTCTGCTGCATGGACGGGAGTCTGGATCTGCCCTAAAGCGCTGCCTTTAGGGTACCACCGGGGGATGGACGCCTCCGAAGCAGAGAGGCTGGCGAGGAGCGCCGGCTTTCCGAACCTTCCCGAGCAGCCGAAGTGGCTCGGCACGAGCGGGCGAGCGAGGTACGAACAGAGCGGCCGGAGTCGGCTTTCCCGAAGATACCCGAGCTCGGAAGCCTACTGCGAGCGGGCGCCTCCCCCCCCCCCCCCCCCCCCCCCCCCCCCCCCCCACCCCAGCGCGACCCGCGACCCGCGACGCCGCTGTGGCAGCCGGAGGAGCCGAGCGCTTCCGGAGCTTGCCGAGCAGCCGAGCGCCCTCCTTCGTCGCCCGTCGTCGTCCTGCCGGACTGCTGGAGGCGGCCGCCAGCGCCATGTTGGATGCTCCGTTCCGTCCGTGAGGAGAATCCGCCGGCATCGCCCGCCCGACACTCGCCCGACGCCCGGGAGCCGCTCCGCCGGGGCCAGGGGCACCGAAACCCGCCGAGGGCGGCGGCCCTATGAGCGGCGGCGCGGCCTGAGCGGCCCCCGCCCGACCCTTCGCCAGCCGAGCAGGCAGGCAAGCAGCCGCAGGAGCCGGCCGGGCGAAGAAGAGCAGCAGCGGCGGCGGGAGGCGGCGGCGGCGGCAGCGGCGCGGCAGCACTTGAGGGAGGCGGCGGCGGAGGGAGCAGGCCGGCCGCGTTGTCACGGAGACCGGCCGGGGGTGCTGGCCCGCCGGGCTGCCCCCGCCGCCGCCGCCCCGCCGCTCCCCGCCCCCTCAGGCAGCGGCGGCGGCCGCCCCGCCGCCGCCGGCCTGGTGGTGGCTCCGCTTGGCCATGAGCTTACCGCAGAAGGCGGCCCTCAAGCCCGGCGCGGCGGCGGTGGCGGCGGCGGCGGGAGCGGCCACGACCACGGGGACCCCCTCGGGTGGAGGGGTAGGGCCCGGAGGGCCGCCGCCTCCCGCTGCTGCTCCGGCCCCGCCGCCGCCTCCAGCAGCAGCGGCAGCAACCGGGCCGCCGCCACCGCCGCCGTCCCCTGCTGCTGCCGCTGCCGCTGCTGCTGCACCGGCTGTAGGAGCGGCGACGGCGCCTCCTCACCCCGCCAGCATCAGGGCTCTCCAGACACAGCCGCCCCAGCAGTATCCTTTGGCACCCAAGGAGGGGCATGCATCGCTTCTCCATCCATCCGTCCATCCTCCCTTCCCCCCCCAGTGGGGGACACGCGTGTAGCCAGGAGGAACGTGTGGACTTAGGAGGGGGGCAATATTTGTGTGTCAGTCATGTAAAAACGGGTCCACTTGTCTGGAGGATCGTCTGAATGTATGGTGTCCTCTCTCTGGGAATGTGTGGATTTATGAGGGGACAAAAAGGGGTAGGTGTGTCATCTTTTGAGGAACCCGTGTATAGCCAGGAGGACTTGGCCGTCTGTGGGGGAATGTGTGGATTTAGGGACTTCGAAGCGAGGAACGGGTGTATGTGTGTGTATGTTTCATATATGGAGAGCTTGAACTTATTTCGTGTAGATGGAAGGAAAAAAGGAACAGGAGCATCTCCTCTAAGGGGACGTCAAGGAGCTGCTTCTAAAGATGGATGAGCGTGCAGGGGAAAGAAAAGGGGGCCCTAGAGGGAATGTAGGGGGAAGGAGATTAGAATAAGGTGTGGGGAGGTCAGATCTCTTCCCTTAAGGATGGAGGCAGCACGGAGTGGTTTGTGTGTGTCTCAGGGGTAGGTGGGGAGGATGGAGCTGTCCATCAGACAGTTTCAGGATGAATGTGTTGTGTGTACCTCTAGGTGAACTGTGGGAAGGAGCAGGACCCAAACTTGTGTAGGCAAGAGCACAAACCTCTTCTCTGTCGGAGACCCCTCAGCATATGAAATATGGGTGGTGGGGGATGATATTACACATGCCCACCCTCTTTATTTCTCTCTTAGAAAGGAGGGTCCTCTCCCACACACTCTTCCCTGGCTGAGCCTCTCAGTGAAAGGGCCAGCATTTTTTATGTTCAAACAAAACAGGAAAAACAAATGTCGATGTCATACAGGACTGGGGCAGCTGTACTACAGTTTCTCTTTCACTTTGTAAGAAAAGGAAGGGCTCTCTTGCCTAGAGAGGAGGCAAGCTTTGGGCATGGCTCTTCCTCCAGAAGAGGATCCAAGAGGGTTGGCTTGGAGGGGAAAGTATCCTTGCTTTGTTTTTGAGGGAGACCAGTGTACATGTCTGCGTGTTTTACAACAGGAAGGGGAGGTGATGGATGGTGGGTGGGTGGAAAGGGAATCCCACCTGCCAGGAGTTGGGCCTGGTGCCTCTGTGTTTGTGCTGTGATACTCCTTTTTAACGCTGAAGAAGAGACACATACTTCAGGGTCTCCTATTTTATTTGCAGAGAGTTTGTTATTATTTGCACTTGCCAAAAAAGTGCAACCGTAAATGTTGTTCCCCGAGTGTGCTTATGCTGAGATTAAGACTACAGTCCTATGGAATTTAGTGGTACGTACTTCTGAGTGTAGACATGCATGGGATTGGGTGAAAAGTCTGCTTGTTTGTTTTTAAATAAGAATTTTTCAGTTTTGTTCTTTGATTATGAATGTGAAGCTAGGATAGAATTTTTTTTAGGCATTGTTCTCTGTAAAATCTAGTTTTGGTGGGTTAGTGGAGTTGATAAGTTTATATAAAATGTGTCCATTGAAATGGCGTCCCTTAGGAAAGAGCATTTTTAACATAAAATGTGTTTAATATTTGCTGCTAGGACAGGAGTCTTATGAGGTAAATATTGCAGAAATTAGTTGAAAAGTGTGTGTATTAGAAAGGAAGGTATATAAATGAGAAATGGGTGTGCAATAGAAACAGCATATTAGCCTCTGCATAGAAGGATTTGTATGCATGTTTTAAAGGGGGGGGTTTTGTAGACCAGTGAAATTAGATCTCTGGGAATATCAAAATATTTGATGAATTGGAGAAAACCTCATCCTCTGGATTAATGCCTGTGGATGGTGTCCAGAAGTGCTGGTTTTGCTTTGTCAGCAAGGTCAGCTGATGGTTCATAACAAAAGCAGATTTTCTCTTTATTGTAGGGACAGACTGTAACAGCTGTGAGATATTTACCTAGAACTTACTTCCCTTTCTGGCTTATCTACTGCTGGTTGAGGTAGGCATGTCAGACCTTATTAAAACCTGTAATTCTGTTGGCTTGCTTAACTGGATTTTTACTGAGTATGGTGCTGATTGTCAATTTAATTTTAATTCACGGGGTTCTTCTGATTCTTGTGTGGTACATATATAGTTTTACCAGTTCTCTGGTATTACTGGACAAATTGTAATACAGTATGTAGAAACTTCTTTAAAAGACCACATAGAGTAGCAGTTGCCTTAAGTGTTGCTGCTTTGAGTTAAATCAGGGCAAGTTTCTTAGTTTTAAGTGCCTTGCTAAGGATTACAGTGGGAGTTTTGGCCTGCCTCAAGCAATTGAAGTGTATGCTGGGTTTGTTTTTGTCCAATTTCTACTGGATTTTCTGAGCACACTTTGTGGCTGGAATGCAACACCTTTATGCCCAGTAGCTATGGTAGTTTAGCTTCTGCTTTCCTGACTCTAGGGATGAAGCATGAACACACAAAACTTTCCAAAACCACTATTTTCTTGTAAGTAAAGTATTAAAAGTGCATTTTAATTTTCCAACGTCTGTGAATGTCAGCCTAGTGTGACTGAGGAAGCTGACCCTATTCTTTGCTGGAAAATGCTTTCACTTGTAGTAATTTTTAACCCCTAGCTCAGTTGTGCCCTCATCCATGCATGTGTCATTGAAAGAAAAGGAGACCGGGTGCTTTTCTGGTCATTTAAAGAGGTGGCAGGTTTGTGTAAAGAAACCCTTTGGAAGTGCAGTAGTGCTTTGTGTGGCAAAGTATAGTTGAACCTTTAAGAAGAGGATATATATTGTAAGAGGGAGCTGCTAAAATATTACATATACACGTATATATAAAGTAGCTCAGTTTGGGGAAGGGCCTCAGCTCAGTGGTAGAGCATCTGCTTTGCATCCAGAAGGCCCCAGGTTCAATCCCCAGTGGCATCTCCAGGTAGGATTGAAAAAGATTCCCTGCCTGAAACCCTAGAGACAAGTGCTAGAAATTCGCTGGGTGCCAGGTGCGTTATGCGACTTAGTGTGGGTCCAATTGAGACCTTGTGTAGGATCTCTGAGTACCAGGTTGGTGACTGACAATCTCCATCGGACTGCCCCACCTTTCCTAAGCAGGTAAGCAAAAGAGCTTATTTACAACATTTTTATCCCATCTTTTCCTCTAAGGAGTACATGACTCACCCCCCCCCCACTTCCTCAGTTCCCTGCAATGACCCAGTGAGGTAGGTTAAGAGGCTGTGACTGGCCCAGGGTCACCCAGTGAGCTTCATGACTGAATGGGGATTTGAACTCTGATCTCCCAGGTCCTAGTCCGACACTCTTAATTGCTACACCGCACTGGCTTCCTAGAGTACTTCTGCTATGGGCAGGTGTATAAATTAAGTAGGTAAATAAATATGGGGAAAGCAAAACGTCACTTAGAGAGGGATCTGAACTATTTTCCTTGAATATTTTCTTTTATTTTGGATTTTTTTATTTGATGTTTTAATGTGTTGTAAAGCGCATTGAGATTTTTTCTTTAAAATATAAAGTGGTGTAGAAATGTAATGAATAATAATTACTATCATAACAATAAAAATATAATAATAAGCACCGCTGGGGGTGGGGAATGGCGCTTAGACATTCCGTTGTGGCAACTGCAACCTAGAGTTAAAGTGCCATTTGGTAATAAGGTTATGTATCACTTCAGAGCTTCTGAGGTTTCTGCCTTAATGTTGAAAGAGGCTGATTTGAGTTGATGTGATTTGACTCGTGAACAAAAAAACAAATATTAGAGTCTTTGTTGTGAGTGCGCTGTTAACCTCTAGGTTAGATTACTGCAACAAGTTATACATGGGGCTATCGCTGAAGACAGTTCAAAAAAGTCGGCTTGTGCAGAATTCAGTGGCCAGGTACCTTACCAGGGCAAGACAGTTTGAGCATGTAACACAAATCCTGATCCGACTGCACTGGCTGCCAGTTAGTTTCCGGGCCCAATTCAAAGTGCTGGTTTTCACTTATAAAGCCTTAAACGGCTCAGGACCAACATTGTGCCCTCTAGATGTTGATAGACTACAACTCCCATCATCCCTGATGGTTAAAATGCTGGCTACTGGAGCTGCTTGGAGTTAGAATCCAATGACATTTGGAATGCTCCTCTGCTTTAGAAGCTTTAGAAGCAGATAATCCACATATACTGGAACCTGGAAAAAGAAAGAAGATAGTGGCCCCTGGCACAAGCCTCATCTCTAATCCCCAGTGCAAAAACAGTTGCCCGCCCCTGCTTTGGGGTGGTTGCATATTGGGAAAATAAATGTCCTGCAAGACAGGTGAGCTTTGAAAACTTACATGAGATGTGACCTTTAAGAGCCTTTTGATGTGCATTGAACTTGTGTATCAGGAAAAAGAATCTGCTCCTAATGTTATCTCCTCCTGTTCCTTCCAGGCAATTCAGAGGTTACCCCCTTTGAGCTTTTGGATTCCATTTAAATCTTTGTGTTTAGAGCCTGCTGAGTGCATGCAAAATGATACCTGATGGACCTTAGGCAGCAACAGTTAGTTAACAGGTACAGGGACTCAGTTGAGGCATAGCTCAAGTTATGGTTTGTGATAGTTTCAAACCCAAAGGATGGTTTCTAAGCATGTAATACATGTGCTTTCTGCTTTGCTACTAGTGGGTGGGTGTGCCGCCCTACGTCTTGCTATAACTGCCTTGGTAGCGTTAATGAAAGGAACTTCTGCCCTGCAAAGCTCATGAAGCAAACCCTCTGGAAGTTCTTTTCTTCTTGCACATTTTGTCGCCTGCCTTCCTCTTGGCCCTGAGCTCCTTCATACAGTGCTATTTTTCTAGAAAAAGAGGTGCTGGATTTCAGCATGAACACCTCCCTTGTTCTTTTAGAATAGCAATGGCTTCTACCTGAGAGGTGCTTGAACTGAGTTCCTGTGAGTTCCTTTGAAAAAAACGTCCTGATACATTAGTTTGTCAGACTCATAAGGGACCTTAAATACCCATAATTGGAGCAATGAAACCACACAGGGTTGTTGTTTTTTGTCCTGCTGCAGTGCCTTGTGGTTGTGTTGTGAAGTTCTTCCTCAATGCTACGCAAACATAGTCTTGTCTGATGTGAATGCCTTCATTCCAAAGCAAAATGGTCTGTTAGTTTAACTCTTCAGGGGATAGTTCTAGCTTGGTTGATCAGGAAACATCTAGTTTTAATAAAAAAGTACAGATCTGCAGGAGTTGTTTTACCTTTCAGTCTTCCATTATAGCTTAATGTCTGTGCAAGAGCGAATGAGAATTGGGGAAAGAATGTAGTAGTATATCACTGATTCCTCAGCTGTAAGGGGACACTAGTTATGGGTCCACCTGTCGAAGTCACTTCCTATTTCCCTATCACCTATTGTCACCCCCAATAATTATTTACTAGGAGAGTGGCAGTCCACCTGTATTTTTTTCGTCATCTGTTCACACACCTTCAGCTGTAGCTTGGGGATTCCTGTTTTTCATATTCTTAACTGATGGTCTGAATGTGGTTTCCCCATGCTTTCTCTCTGCTAGATGCTAGCAGTGGCTACTAGCCACAATATCTATGTTCTCCTTCCACTGTCGGAAGCAGTAGGCCCCTGAATTCCAGTTGCTGGGAATCACAAGTGGGGAGGTTGCTGCTGTTGTGCTCAGGTCCTGCTTGTGGGCTTCCCTTTGGGGCACCTGGTTGGCCACGCTTGAGAACAGGAGGCTGGACCAGGAGGGCCCCGTTTGGCTTGACCCAGCTGCATGGCTGTCCTTAATGGTCGTACGCTGAAAGTGAGCAGCAGAGCAACTCTGAAGAAAACTTCACCTGAAGAAAAATGGCAAGAACACTGCAAGATGGAAGTTATCGCCACTTGCTCACATCCCCTCAACATCCCATCCCCATGCTCAACATGTCAGTTGCAGCATGGTTGCCTTCAGCACCATCACAGGCATTCTAGTTGCTTTGGGGATTTTTGATGGACTTGCTCTCGTGCCTTGTATTGGCTTTGGTCTGATTGTGGGGATAGACTCTGATCTGGAAAGCATCAGTAATTCTGTGGCCATTTGGCTTGGGCAGAAATCAAAGATACATTGTCACAGAGTTCCAGAGACCATTTGCTTGGTCTCCTGATTTAGTGGTTGAGGATTTTTGATGTCATTTTTCTTTTCTTTTGCAGTGCTTCTGCATTTGCCAGCAGGCTGGAGCACTACTGGAACTTCAGCCATATTGCAGATATATGCCTCTGGGAATAAGAGTTGTACCTTTCTCTCCCCGCTCACTTATTGGGAAGACCTCATGGCTAGAGAGGGAGTATTCTTTCTGAGTCCTGAAATGAGAATTAAATTCTTCAATTTGAGGTGGTTTTTGTATGTTTGGGAGAGCCCAGGTTTTGCATTCCCAAATAAGCAACTGCTCTGTTAGCATGAAGCTTAGGCTCAGACTGCAGCTTTGATAAACTGATCCTGTAAACAGCGGCTGCATTGCTAAATCATTTCCTTCTGGGCATGATCCATTTGAGCTTACATGTTCTTCCCATGGATCTGTATTAATGACTTATTTGGAAAGAAAAGCAGGCCTCTTTTGCTGTAGCACTAAATATCTGAGGTGCATTTTGAGCATAATCTTATCACCTTCAGACATTTTTTTCTCAATATTATTACTACTATTGCTACTTAGATTTATAAAAAAAAACTTCACAGCCATATGCTACCAAAGCAGTGTGCAGTAAGATGAAACAAGATGAAATACAAAAGAGACCGATGCAAACTAAAAACAGTAAAGCTGTTTCTACAGTTGGACAATTACTATTCTATAAAATGGCTGTGCCACACTTTAGGGAAAGCCTTCTTAACTGAAGATGTCTATAGTAGCTCCCTAAATATCAAGGTGCTCAGTGCCTGTTCGGTTTCAGTTGGTACTCAAACATTTGGTTGAATGTACAGCAATTTCCTGGACCAGTGTTAGAAACTCAGATATATAAGCTAATTGGCAAATGGCACCTTAACTCTAGGTTGCAGTTGCCACAACAGAATGTCTAGGTGCCATTCTCCCCCTAGTGGTGCTTATTTTTATATTTATTGTTATTCATTTCATTTCTATACCGCTTTATATTTTAAAGAAAAAACCTCAAAGTAGTTTACAACACATTAAAGCTGCATACAGTATAAACCAATCTGGAATAAAATTCAAGCTTCAAGGAAAATACCGTATTTTTCGCCCCATAGGGCGCACCGGACCATAGGGCGCACCTAGTTTTTAGGGAGGGGGAAATAAAAGGGGAAAAAGTTGGTGCTGCGCTCCCTGAGCTTCAGGCTACAGGCTGCTATCCGCAAGCCTTCGGAGCGCTCCGAAGGCTTGCGGATAGCTGCCTGAAGCCTGGAGAGTGAGAGGGGTCGGTGCACACTGACCCCTCTCGCTCTCCAGGCTTCAGCGAAAGCCTGCATTCTCTCCATAGGACGCACACACATTTCCCCTTCATTTTTGGAGGGGGAAAAGTGCGTCCTATAGAACGAAAAATATGGTAGTTCATATCCTTCTCGTGAGTGACATTTTGCTTTCCCCATATTTGTTTGCCTACCTGCCCAATAGCAGAAGTACTCTAGGAAGCCGGTGTGGTGTAGCAGTTAGAGTGTCAGACTAGGACCTGGGAGATCAGGGTTCAAATCCCCACTCAGTCATGAAGCTCACTGGATGACCTTGGGCCAGTCACAGTCTCTTAACCTACCTCACAGGGTCATTGTAGGGATTAAGGGTGGGGGGAGAGAGGTGAACCATGTGCTTACTGGAGAAAAGGATGGGATATAAATGCAGTGAATAAGCTCTTCTGCTTACCTGCTTAAGAAAGCTGGAGGGGTAAGCCAGATGGAGATGTCAGTCGCCAACCTGGCGTCCAGAGATCTCCATGTGGACGCAATTGGACCCACAAGAGTTGCAAAACAGCCTAGTGCCCGATGAATTTCTAATAAGGTGAGGGCGAAGCGGGAGTTAAACTGTAACCTGAATCTTAGGGTTAGGGTAGTATGGGCAGTGTGAAGGCTAGAAGACTGGACTTGCATCTAAAAAGAACATCCTTCCCTTGTTCGCAGCTTTACTTTTTATTTTTATTTTTTTGGTAGAAAATGGGCGTTTTTTGGAATTTCATTTTCTACTCTGAGGAGGAGTACAGAAGCAGCACGATACAGGACTTGGGTACAGTTTGCAAAATTAGAAAAGGAGTTATTTGGAAAGCATTGATTGGAAGGCTGTGTTTACCCAAATAGCATACAGTCCTGCTTGATGCAAGCCTTTGGTGTGAGGCATTGATCAACCAAGAGCATGTCTTACAACTGCAACCAACAGATCTCACAGTTGCCACTTCATGCCTTAGCTCTGATGCATTCTCTGCATTCACCCTCCCAAGTGTTAAGATCAGCAGAGGGGACTTTCTCATCCACATCCATTTTGGGTGTAGCAGCCCAAGAGAACACATTCCCTGTGGCATGCTCTAAGCTATGAAATTCCCTCTCCATCAAGGTGTGCCTGGTTCCTTCATTATGTAGTTTTTGTTATGTGTGAAGATACACCTCTTTACTCTGGCCTTTGACACCAGAGAGAGAGATTTTCAAGAACCTATTCCTGTGACTAATTTGTTCTAAACTTCTTTTAATGTTGTATTTTTAAATAGGTTGGGATTTGCCTTGAAACCTCATTAGAGGGTAACAACTCTAATAAATAATGCTAAAAATACTGGAGTGAAGGACTTCAAAAAGTTACCTTTTGAACCTGGCACAGTGGTCATGTTTGAGAGTCATACTAGGTCCACCACCTTCCAGGTATTGTACTGGTCAGCATGCCAGTAATAAGGGATGATGGAAGCTGAATTTCAAGAACACCTGGACAGCCAGCTACAAGTTGGAAGCAGTGTTCAAAACTCACATTGTCCTAGGCGCATTTTGCGACAAGGAATTTCATTAGCGTGAGCTGTTTCTGAGCTCTGGGCGCAGTACTGCACCTAAGATTTCAGAATAAAACTGCAGAGTGGAAGGAAAGGAGGACCTTTTTTCTGCCTCCCCACTTCCAGCTATTCTCTGAAGACTGGAGAAAGACCCTCTTAAGAATATTAGGAGGGTGGGCAGGGGAAGGACTACACCATGTGAAAAATGAACATAATATTTTAGCTTCAGTTCATTCATTTTCAGCTTTGTATTATTATTATTTTTTCTTTAAAAAAACATTCCGTCGTTGTGCCCATAACCTAGGTTTAAGGTGCCATTTAGCTCCACCTTTCATATCTCAGTTTCTAACACTGGTTGCAAGAGCATGTGAATGAGCCAGAGGCTCACATGCGCCCCTTTCCTCTTCCCACCCCCATGTGGCCAAGAGGAGGCATGCTTGAAACAAACCATAGTTAACATGAAGTCAAGTTTGTTGTCTGTCTAGATCAACATCAGTTCATAAGCAAAAGTGGAAGGGAAAACCATGTTGGACAAAGCAGCAGTGGAGCATGTGAACCTGGAGGTCACTAAACTATAGCTTGGCATGAAGTCCAGATGTGGCCAATAGATGTTTACAACTGCTGCTGAAGCCACAAGGCTGTGCCTTGAAATGAACTGCAGTCACATTCGTAACTGGCTTTGCCTAGCATGCTCCTTTATTTTAAGACCCAGGACAGTGGGGAACTTATTATTTTGGTTTCATTATCATAACTGAAGGTGTTAGTGGTGAGGTCATGAAGAGAAATTGTGGGGTGAATTCATAACCTTAAGCCCTTCTTAGGATGGCCTCTTGGCTGTGAACAGAGCCTCTGGAATGCAGTCAAATAATTGCAGGGACCTGGTTTTTTAAATGGTACCCTTGGGCGTGAATGCTAATCAGAAGAAACTAGACTTACACGTTGCCTTTTGACATTATTTTGAAGCTATTCCTTTGAGCTAGAAGGACTGGGTTTATGTGGTGACACTCAGCGATCTCAGTGTTTTGTTGTTCAGACTCAGTCTCTGTTAACACCACAATTTGCTTCTAAATGGCGCTTAACTCTTGGGGTCTTGCATTATGTATTTTAACAAATCTCTCCAGAAGGAGATGAAGAAAACGTTCCCAGGTTATGAAGAAAAGGTCAGGATTGTACATTTCCTGTCACTTGCTTTCCTCACTTTTCACTTTGTGGCTTGATGCAGGATAGGGCGTTCTGTTCCTGGAATGTGAGCTCCCTAGCGGAACAAGAGCAAAATGTGTTGGTTCTATCAAGCTGTGCTTGTGAGTGGACAATGCCTGCGTTTCTGGCTGCTTGGGAGGCCGTGTGATGCTCATGCAAGAGTCCTTTTCTGCCTGGCAGCTGAGGAGATGTCCCCTGAAGAGCTGGCCCAGTGGGTCTCCCTCCCTGCCTCCCCTCCCTTTCTCCCTCATTCTTTTTCTGCTCTGTGCTCTGCCATTCAAAAGACTGGCATTGACCAGGGAGACAAAGAGTTCTTTCAGGCCCTGAGCTTTTGTTAATGCTCCCAAGTTTCCCTTCCCTGCTCCCTCCTCTGATTGTTAATGAATGTTGCACAGTTGTAGCAAGAGTCAGGGGTATATTCCATTCATATTTCTGCATCCTGGAGAGGAAGTGGTGCTCCTGAACAGATATTTGGCTGATCTTGCCATAACCAGGTCTATGCCCTGATCAGTAGTAATCCTCTCCACAGAGGCAAGGTGCTTGCTGGTTTAAGTGACTTCCACTGGACAATGTGCTTCTGCCCTTTCACAATGGATGATGGGCTTGAAAAGCTGTCATTTTAATTTTTGTGGGTATAAAACCCACCCCATCCCAGGGCTTCATGGTAGCTGAGGAGTGACACTCCTTTGAGCCTTCATATCACAAGCCTCCAGTCTGCCAGACTTGAATGGCAGATATCTCCACAAGCAGTGCTAGCATCTTCTAAGTCATTCTGATAGGTCTGCTCCTTGTAGGCTTTTGCAGTACTAGGGTGGTGTAGCCAAGGAGGCCTGGCACTCTGATTATATTAGTTTGGATTGCTAAATAGCAAAACAATTTTGTGTGTGTGTGTTGAGTTCCCATGTGTGCATTTTGCCATTTTTTTGCTACTGTCCCTCTCCTCTTTGTCCTCAAGTAACAGATTGCTGGTGAGTCAGCAACTAGCCCTAATGGATATGCTACCTCCACTCTTGCAGGCAGCATGTCTCTGAATACCATTTGCTGGGAATCTCAAGTGGGGAGAGTGTTGCTGTTGTGTTCAGGTCTTGCTTGCAGGCTTCCCATTGCAGTGTCTGGTAGGAGACAGGATGCTTGATCGTTCACTGGCCCGATCTACTAGGCTGTTATATTCCTGTGGAAGAATTCAGGGGCATGAATGATGACACCATCCATCAGTTTAATAATTAATTTTCTTTGCATCTAATTAATAAACAGTACTAGAATGTAGTTTAATCTTTTATGGCTGGCAGGTATTTAATGACTAGAAATGATTGCTATGTGAAAAACAGTTCACTTTCTGCAAGGTGCCATCTCTTTTTGAATTCCCTGGTATAGAAATGAAATATCTTGTGCACAATCCAGGAAGTGAATTTAGTGTGGTATTCCGGGCATGGCAAGCCTTGTTAAGCAGGTGTGTGCCTGTTTTAAGCAAGAACTCTCCCATCCTTTGACAAAATATGTTTCTCCCAGGCGTCATCTGAAGTAACATAGGATCAGTGCAGGGGAGGTGCTGTTTGAAAGTGCAGCTGGGCCAGGTTCGAGGTTCTGGTTTTAGTATATAAAGCCATGGGCAATTCAGGCCCACAATACCTTAAGGACTGCCTTCCCCTATACACCCCAGGTTGGTCACTGAGATCTTCTGGAAGAATGCTGTTAGTGGTCCCCCATGGACCAGAAGCATGACTCATGACAGCAAGAAGCCATCTCTTCAGTATTGTGGGCTGAGGTCGGTGTAACTCCCTCCCAATAGAAGTCAAGGCAGCCACTGTCCCTGCTGAGTCTCTGGTGCCTGGTTAAAACCATTTTAATTTAAGAGGGTTTGCATCATCTGTTCCTTCTCTGGTGTTTATTTGTTTATATTCTCAGGTTTTTAAAATTCTGTTATTTAATGTAGGTAAGCCCCAATATTTTCTAGTGCGAGGTGAACGGTTGCTAGTGAGAAGCAGGAAGTCCTCCTTCCTGCACTGACTCAAGTGTTTACCCACCCCTGGTATGCTCCAGCAATTGCGTTTCTCAGCTTACACCGGGAAGTTACCATGGGCTATGAACCCCAGTTTTAGAAGCTGCTTTTGTGAAAATGCATTAACATCCCTAAAAAAGGGCATATTGCTTTTGCAGTATCCTGAGGTGTCCTTCACACATTGTAATAGCTCTTTGAGAGCCACTTTTCTGTGGGCTTATCCTATCATATGTGGCACCAGTGGGGAAGAAGATAGGTAGCTTGCCCCCTCCTTGTTGCTAGAAAGACTCTTTCCACATGCTTCCCACACCCCCAGACAGTGCTTTGCCACCCCCTTTTTCTGGTGCCGCTGCTACGTCTCAAGGCACTGCTGAAATGTTTATAAAGACCTGCAGCCAAGTAGGTGATTGTAGCTGCTTGAGTCTGTGCTGCCTGGTCAGATCAGGGATGGTCACCTGACAACGGGTCTGTGTAGCTAGCCTACCGCCTCCCCCAACCTCCCTTTGGTTGTAGGCCTCCTGGGTCCTGAACCTCTGGAAAAACAGCTCCAGCTGCTGCTGCATTGTAGCATGTATCTGAGCTCCACTTTCTTTGACAGTTTGCTAAATGTATTCTGAATTTCTCAGTGAAGGCGCTCCCTGCCTTAAAAAAAAAAGAAAGCAAAGCTTAACTGTGGGTTATTTGTCTTCATAGTTGGAACGACTTTGATTATTAACCTTGCCAGTGTTTGTAGCTTGGAAATTGCTTCAAGGAGCAGAGAAAGAAGGAAGCTGGTCAGTGCCGAGGCTGCTTTGTATGTGGGTGTAATGCAAGTTCATGCAAGGGGAATACGAAACAGGAGCAGTGCTTGGCCGCAGGGGAAAGAGGCTGTTTTGTTCAGCCCATTTCTTGACTTCCTAATAAATAGTGTACATTAAGCAAGGATCATGTAGCCTGGATTTCAAAATACAGAGGGCACGTGTTCTGCTCTGTCACTGCCCTGCTTTTTGTGATGTGATACGTCACATGGTGGGCTCCTTATTTTTAAGGCATGTGCCTTGTTTGTCGGCTCCAGTTACTGTTTCTTGATGATCAGAAGGCAGCCGGTGAACCGGTCGCTCCGTCAGAAAGGGACTTCCTTACTAGGGACCGGCATGGAACTTTCTAATCCAACTCACCATTGTGTGGGATTGTATTTGAGAACCTCATGAGGTGAGCCTGGGATTCTATTCTCGGATTTCTTCCAAACTCACAGCCTGAAGGTCGCCAGTGCAATGTGTATGAGGTGAGTTGGCTTGAATCTTTGCTGTCTGGGGCTGATGGGCATGGTCTTATTAAAACAGCTGAAAGGTGCCTGGTTCAGAAAGGCTGCCACTCACTCTGCTTCTCTTTGATCATTATATCCTGCTTTGTCTTTAAATTTTGGACTGTGTAGGGTTAAGGCTCCACATTCTTTGGCGATTTCAGATATCTAAATTGGAGAGACAAAGGAGTGGCATAGCTGTTGCTATCCCAACAGAGCTGGGAGGTGTTTTGTGCTGAAAAATGGCCACATTGCCCTCCTTCCATGTGGGTAGCATCTCAGTGTTCCCCCTTGGTAACAGACGTTGCTGCCTAAAGCTTCTTGTGAATCCTGTCCACAAACAGGTAGAGGCCCATGTCCAAGCAGAGTTTAGAAGGGTTCTGTTGGCAGGGCTCCTGCAAAGTAGCCATGGCTAGGTGACGCATCTGCCTCACTCTTGTCTGTTGCCCTGTGGTGCTGGACGGGGCATGCAGCTGTGTAAACAAGCCAGAGCAGATTTTGGCTTGCCGTCAAGATCTCAGGGGTGTATTTTATTAGTCCAAGCCAGCATGCAGGAGGGGCGGGGGCAGAAGGGAAGTTCTGGCCCCTTGCCAGGTGAGGTTCAAATTGCAGTGGAGCTTTTGTGGAAATGTTGCGTGTTCATAGTTCTGGAATGATGAGGGCCTGACTTTATCTCATGCCAGGAGGTGGGAGGGGAGCCCCACAAGGTTTGCAGAGCTCAGTCCATTGCCACATAAGTCAGCAAGTCCTGTGGTATCCCAACATGAAGGTTTGTTTGTTTGCTTGTCGTGGCAGGAATGTTCATGGGCAACCAGGGTGAGCAATTGTCTCCCATGCTTTCATCCTTCAGGATGTGTTCTTTACACTCCGGTAAACTTGACACCTCGCTTGTTAACTATTTCTAGAAGGTTTGTAAGTGTGGTTTCTCTCCACTGTAGCAGACTGTTCGTACAGCTACCACCACCTCAGTAAGCTCCAAGCCACAGAGTTCCTCCCTGTCAGGTTCTTTTTCCTGGAGATGGTGTGTAGAAACCAGCATTGTCTCTTAGCTGAGTGCAAAGGTCCCAGTTCCGGTTGTGTGAGGTCAGCTGCTGCTGTTGTCAGGGATTTTCAAATGCCTTGGATAGGTTCTGGTTTTGTGGTTTGATAAAATTTAAGGGAGAATAGACACAGAAGCAACAGGACAGGACAGGCACCTTATGGGAGAGTGGTTTAGCTGCTTGCATTTGAGTAGTAATATTATCTTTTGGTGCTTTTCGAAAGAGTGATAGTCTGCAATTTAGTGTTTACTGCCCTGAATCTCCAGCACTTAAACCACACTCTGATGGAAGCATGGTGTTCTAGAGAGAAATGCTGCCTGTTTTTTTGGTTTTTAATTGGAGTTCAGTTTAAGTTGAGGCAATTTTAGGGACAACACGCTTTTTCCTTCCTCTCTTGCCTGACCATTCTTCTCTTCATAATGAGTGTGGGAGCCTCCTTGTGTTGATAGGAAGTTCTTTATAAGCTGGCGGAAATTCATCCTCTGAACCTCTTAGCAAGTGACCACACTGCTTTAAGAAGGAAACTAGTAGTTTATGAGAGAGCTTAATCCTGTTGCAGAGGATTCTAATAGTTGAATCACATATATTTTATTTTACCAAACCTTTTATTGTTATCCTTCTGTGGCATTAGAAAAAAAACCCCTTTTTTGCTACACCGTTATTTACAGTGTGGATATTCTGGATTATTGCAGCTCTTTTAATTGCAAGTTTAGGGCAGCCAATCAAAGACAGCTTTCCTTTAAGCTACAAAATTGTCAGCCTGTTAAGAAGTGAATTCTAGTTCCCAGAACTGCTTTTAAGTAGGGAAAAGGATTAATAGAGTGAAATGCCAGCGACATAAATGCACTCTCTCTCTTTCTTCCTGCATTGTTGGAGACTCAGGCCTGGCCTCCGTCAGACGGATCTGCAGCTGACGAGCTGTTTTCCTGGGTGACTGAAAGAGGGTGGCCATTTTATATTGAAAATAAAAATTGGGTCGTCTGTTACAACTCTCAGCTTAGATCTCTCATTTACTCAGGTCTATTGATTTTGTTTTACTGTATCTGGTCACATCTTCTGGGAAGCTAGTTTTTGGCCGTAGAAATTATTCCAGCTACAGTGTTGAATGTGAGCCCCTTTTCATTGTGGTTTCTGGCGTTTGGTAAAAACTTTCGTTTTTATGCTAGTATGGGCAAAGGATTTCACATGTTTCTTTCCTGCCAAACACAGTTTCCTCTAGACTTTTGTGTTTTCCTTGATTTGCTGCTTTACAGAATCCCCCGGGGACCTGTGCAGCAGCCCCTGGAGGATCGAATCTTCACTCCAACCGTCTCAGCTGTGTACAGCACTGTAAGTATTCCCCAGCAGTTTTGCCAAGTTCTTTGGTTCCTGTGTAGTTGTGGTTTGCTTAAGTAACACTGCTTTTCCTCCAGCAGCTAATCAACTGGATATGAGCTCTTAGAGTTTTGTGGGGCTGTGTGGAAAGTTTAACTGCCTCCAGCCACAGAACAATCCTGGGACTCAAGTGTGTAATCTTCATTTAGAAAACCAGCTCTGTTTTAAAACCACTTGTTTAATTCAAAATAAGCAAATGAATAATTCAGAGTTGAACTTAACAGAAACTGCTGGTTTAGGGAGATGCCCTCATTCAGGCCTCATCTGCCCAGTATCTTTGGCAGGTGAGACCTGATTCAGATAACATGTTTGCAGTGCAATCACAACTCCTCGATATAAGCTGCAAAAGTTCATACAGTCTTTTGGATGCTCTTTAACATAATTGCTGGAGTTACACTAAAAAAGGAATGAGGTCTTACGGAAGGCAAGAATGAAAGAGTCTGCCACATATTGACTGGGGTTTCCTATTCGTTCTAGTACTGGAGCTCAGTTAAAGGCTGCTCCTCAAATGGTGTCTTGTGGGTTCTGTGTGTGCGTGTTTGCCTTTCTGTGCCCATAATGGGTGGATGCCCAAGAAGTGTCTTCTGTGCCTGGCTTCTGAACAGGTAGCCCACAGTGAAGTGACTCTTCCAGAAAAGAGATCAGGAAGGATTAGCTGATCTAGCCACTCCGGGTTTATGCCAAAGATGTGGGTCAGGAGGCCGGGCTATTTGGCTGTGTGACTGTTGCTGAGCTGTGAGAAAATGCTACTTTTTTTTAAGGCACGATATGAGCATCAAGGCAGTGAGACCCACTGCAAATGAACTAGCCCAGATGGCCACCAACACTGTTTATTTTTTCATTACAGAGGTCACATTCACACCATGCATTTAAAGCACATGGCTTCTCCTGAGGAATCCTGGGAATTATAGTTTAAGGGTGCTGGGAATTGTAGCTCTGTGAGGGGTAAACTACAGTTCCCATGTTCCCATGTTTGGGGGGGGTGCTTTAAATGGATGGTGTGAATGTGACCTATGTTGTATCCTTGTGCATTGCCTAAATTGCATTTTAGAAAAAAATACAAAAATAACTTAAGTAGATCGTCCAAAGTCTTTGGTAGGCATATTTCTCAAGGACTGCGTAACTTCTGAGAAAACATGCATCCGTTACAAATACCCAAAGTGTGGGGTGTTAGTTACTGGGGGCCATTGCTTTTTCCACTGTGAGATAGAAAGTAAATTCCCTCCTTTTTGGTTGGTAGAATGATAAATAGACATAATTTGAGAGCTGAACACATGACAGAGCTCTGGTAACTGGAGGGTGCAATTTAGGAATACAGTACACAATCACCCATACAGGCACCTTGAACAATCCTTGCAAAATATATCACTTGGCTTCTGGTGTCTTTGACAGCTTGTCAGTCTGTGTGTCCCGTGACAAGCAAATAGTAGTAGTAGTAGTAGTAATTATTATTATTAATTGTAATTATTACTGTATTGTAATTATAACTATTATTATTATTATTATTTGTACCCCACCCATGTGACTGGGCTGCACCACCCACTTTGGGCGGCTTCCATCAGATATAAAAACATAATAAAACATTACACATTAAAACACTTCCCTATACATGACTGCCTTCAGATGCCTTCTAAAAGTTATATAGTTACTCATCTCCTTGACATCTGATGGTAGGGTGCCACTACCAAGAAGGCCTTCTGCCTGCTTCCCTGTAGCTCCACTTCTCTCAGTGAGACAACTGCCAGAAGGTACTTGGCGCTGGACCTCTGTCTGGGCTGAACAATGGGGCTGAAGATGCTCCTTCAGATATACAGGGCTGAGGCCAATGATCAAGGCAACCAGTGACTTTGTATCATTTATAATTATTGGCCTGAGAAGTCTAGATAGCTTTTGCAAACCATAAAGACAGATATAGAATGGTGGGTTCTCCCTCACCAGAATACTACAAAAAAAATTTTTCTTCCAGTACACAGTGTATCTGAAGAAGTGTGCATGCACACGAAAGCTCATACCAAGAACTAACTTAGTTGGTCTTTAAGGTGCTACTGGAAGGGGAAAAAAAATTTGTTTTGACTATGGCAGACCAACACGGCTACCTATCTGTAACCAGAATACTACAGTGTTTGTTGTATTCAGATTTCAGTTTTCCTTCCTTTTTTTTTTTTTTTTTTTTTTTT
>JAXCMG010000088.1:1438918-1480234 GCA_034642415.1 Podarcis siculus | reverse complement strand
AATAATAATAATAATAATAATAATAATAATAATAATAATAATAATAAATTTTATTTATACCCCGCCCTTCCCAGCCAAAGCTGGGTTCAGAGCGGCTAACATCAAATGTATAATACATTAACATAAAAGTGGTTCTGTAAGGCATGGACAGGGAGGGAAGTGGGTTAACAGAGAATGGGTCATAGAAGACATTTAACTTTTGTAACAAAGCTGTTCTGTGGTTAACATAGTCGTGCAGCCCTGTTGAGTTCTTGCAAAGGTGTCCCTCTTGAGTATCTGAGTGTTTTACCCCTTGATTTAGAGTTTTCTTGGCCCAACTGATGATGCTCTGAGTGGCAGAGAATAAAACGTCCCCTATCTACATGATGCTTTTCTGGAAAAATATTTTTATTGCCCTACTTGAAAGGGTTTTTGCAGTTATCTAAGCTTTCATGAATAGGAGGTTCATTATTTAACTCCCAAGAATGTAGTTAAAGTTTGTTTAATATTCAGGTAGCCCAGAACCAGCAATTTGCCTTCCGAAATGAAGAGATTCTGAATTTCAGAAATTCCACACCCAGACTCATGACTCTGGAGTTTTGTGACCTTGGCTGCCTTTTCCTATGTGGCTTACTCTAGGATTGTCCCCTTCCTGTCCCATTTGGCTGGGTAAAGTCTAGTAGTAGTGGAAACGGCATTAGGAATTGTGCCATAGGCTTTGGTGAGTAGCGTTCTCCTATGTGGTGCCTTAAGTGAGTCATGTTTTCCTGCAAGGCATTTCCAGAGCTCTCTACGGCTTGGTTCCCTCTTGGCTGTAACAGTGTGGTTAGAGCATGGTGCTGATAACGCCAAGATTGCAGGGGCAATCCCTGTAAGGTACAGCTGCATATTCTTGCGTTGCAGGATGTTGAACTAGATGATCCTCAGGGTTTCTTCCAACTCTTTGCTCAGCCTTCCACAGCACTTCCTGATGGTAGACTCTGCTTTAATAAAGCAGCGTGTCTTGGATCCCATATCACATGTAAATATGGCATGATGTAATATGCTGTCATCGGTGTGCTGTCATAGAAAACAGCATGTGGGATGTCATTTTCAGTGTGGGCTTTTGAGGAAAAGTCATGTTGACTGTTGTCCTTTTGTCCCCAGTGCCCAAAAGCATTTTGTTTTGTGCCTGCTGCAGCAATTCATCAATGGAGTGGGAGGAGATGGGGGCTTGCTTTAATTCATAATGTGACTCAAAAGCATGTTGTGTTTAGAAGGAAGCTCTACAGATGGGAACGTGCAGCAGTGCCAGCCAAGGTCTCTTGGGCCATTTCATGTAAGGACATGCTAGTCGTCTTCCTTTTTGCCCTGGATCACCAGCAGTGTCCTTTGCTAGGCTGAGGAATAATCTCAGAGAAGTTTAGCTCTGCAGTCACAGGATGCAGCCTTCCTCTTTTAAAAAGTAAAACTCTTGCAGCTGGACTGATATTTTGATGTGTGGTCCACTCCATTCCCTAAAAAAGAAAAAAGAATCCCTCTTTTGAGCACCTTAAATGAAGCATTTGCTAGTGCTGGCTTACATTCTGCATGCAGAATTTATAGGTAGAGAATATCTATATTTTATATAAATAGCCATTGTATCATGAGGGCTCTCCGTGGAACTTTGTGTAGACGGATGGAAAAGGTGTGGCTTTAAGGAGCTTTGAAGCCACTGAGCCATCTTATGGACTATGGATGCTTTTCCAATGAGCGGTTTTGGCAACAATTTCATAAAGACCTTCTGAAATCTAAGGCAGTTATTTTAAGTGTCATTAGGTCACGGCTGGCTTTCGAGGGAAAGCATGAAATACCCAGGGGCCCTGTTGCTTGTAGCTAGAAGCAGGATTAAATTGCCAAATGCATTAAGGTGGTGAGAGTGGAACCATACCTTTTCCGGGTCCGGCCTGCTCATGAGTTGCTGTGAGAGTGATCCCTGTCCTGAACAAGCCAGCTTTAATAAGCCAGGGGTGTCCTTCACCCTCCACAGGGACTGCAGGTCTGACCTCATCCATGGGACATTTCAGAGCTGGGATTGTGTAAGGGTGTGAGGTGTTGCTGGTTTTGTCATGTCTTTCCTTGGTGGTCCCTCAGATGCACCCAGCATTTAACCTGGGCGACCACAGGTGACTTCCTGTGGGCACGGAAAGTTCTCAGGGTGCTGAAAGAATTCGCAGCGCTGAGGCAGAAATTTCCACTCCGCTGCTCAGAGCAGGAAGCGCAAGAGCTGTGCGTGACTCAGCATTTTCTCAGCCTCCCCCTGACGTGAGCCTGGCTTTCGCCTGTTTATTCCTGGCACATTTAGTGCAAGGGCGGAGGGGGGGGATCTTGTTGCACAGCAGGTCTAACTCCTTTCGAAATGCAGATAAAAATAATCCTCCCCTTGTTGTTGTTTGCTTATTTCAGCTGGCCAGGAACAGAGGGTGGGGGTTGAACGAGGGGGAAGGTCCATGGTGAGAGGATTCTTTGACAACTTGAAACACATAAGGATTCCTTTATCATACCTCTTACTCCGAGATAATGTAGGAAGGAGGACGTGCCATTGCTTGGTGGCAAAGAACACCCATTGCCTGCATCAAGCCCCATATTCACCAGTCTTGTTTGCAGGGCTGGGGGTCACCCCTCTCTGCCTGAGACCCTGCAGAGTCCTCACCAGTAAGAGGAGACAGCCCTGGGTTAAATGAAACAGCAGGCTGACTCTGGAAGAGGCAGCTGCTGCTTCTTTTCTTTCTTCATTAAATTCATTCAAACATATAACATCTACATACATATATCTGAATGCTGGTGTTTAAGCAGTACATACAAAATAACTACCAAATAATGTAAGCTTCTTATCCCAGGCTACTGTTTGTATAGAAGGTGATAAACCGTTTAAGTTAACCAAAGTTTTGTAACGTGAGGAAAGTCCTCTGTTTTCATTTTTAGCCATATACATAAGCAAAGCTGTGCCATTTGATTCCAAATGAGTCTTTATGCTTCAGGCCTTGTGTCAGTTTTATTTAATTTTTCCACAAATACAGTTTGCCACACTTTGTTGTTCCAGTTTGTCAGAAAATCCCCCTCTAAGTTGTTCCAGTATGATGCTGTTAATGAGCCTGGCTGCTAGGAGAAGAGAACTTCTTAAAGGTTTAAGCTGTAAGTTAATATTGCCTCCCGTGAAAAGGTTGAGGAGAGCTAGACACTTTGTCTAGTAATTGCATTTATTTGGACAAATAACTTCCTCCTCCTTAAGTCCACAAGTTCACGGGCTTATCTGCACCATATCCATATGCATTTGAAGCATATGGCCTCCCCCAAAGAATCCTGCTTTGAATGTATGGTGTGAATGTGGGAAGTGCTCTGCAAATTGCAGTCATCACTCATTGCTGTGTCTCACGGTGCTACAGCATTTGTAAAGTTTAGAAATAATCACTGCTTTTTTATTATTATTACATGTCCCAACCCTCAGATGTTGAGGTTGGACAGGCTAGAATTGGAGTTAACCTGGATACAGGTTGTTGTGGCAGGGAATGCTCTTGGTGCATGGCAAGAAGCCCTCCCTTCCCACCCCAGGCCAGACCCTGATTGGCTCCCCAGGATTACGTTGGAATGTCCATCTGGCCCTTCTGGGCCAGCTAATTGGGCTCTGAAATTGGACTCAGAAATGTGGCTGCTAATTGCCGCTTGCTGATGTACTCCAAGACAAAGACAGTGAATTGGAGAAGAGATTGGCGTGTTGAGTCATTGCAGTGGGCTTGATTCAGCGAGGCTGGCAAAAGTTAGGGGTGCTTCATGGGCAGAATGTTGCCTGACTGGAGCCAAAATTTGCTTCCTAAGTGACCTTGCTGCATCTTTGTCTCATTTGCCATTTCACTCCACCTAACAAACTAGGCAGTTGCAGGCTTCAAACATCTGGTCATCCCCAGAGCCATGCAACTGAACAGCTCCTGAAAAATGCTATTTTGCTGCTTCAGGCTGCCCTGGCTGCCCTTAGAGAACTGTTGCCCCTCCCTTCCACCAGCCTGGAAGGTAGTTAGGTGCCTGCTTTGGATTTTGCCTCTGTCAAAGGCGAATCACTACAGTAGTGATTGTTTTCCCGGCATGTTTTAATTAGCAAACTGCTTCTGAGTATCTGTGCATACCCTGTAGTAACTTTTCTTAAATAGGGTGCTATTTGAGGAGCAGCTTAAACTAGATGACTTCCAGAGTCCCTTTCAGAGTATTGGGCTTGTCCAATGCTAAGGTGGGACCAAAATCCACCCGGTCTCAGAAAGCTGCACTTGACTTTAATCTATCGACTGTAATAAGGGGAGGACAGTATGATTTATTGTCACACACCCCTTTTAGGAGGAGTTTTCATTCAACCTTTTCAGATTCAGCACCTATCCTTAGCCCAGAATGGCATTAGGGTACCCACTTCTTTTTCCCCCATTTGTTTGAATGGTGGTAGTACTGTTGCTGTTGCAACTTGTTTTAGGCTAGGTTGCAACCTCGCAGTGGGTTCCGACTAGGGACCTAAGGGGGTGTTATTAATTGTGTTTTACCACATTTCTGCCACTGATCCCTTTGTTCAGCTGTGTACTCTTGAGGTCCAATATCTCACAGTTTTGAGCGGCTGACTTTGAAACCTAGCCTAGTCCATCTTGGAATTCTGCATTCAATATGAGCCAAATGACTGCCTTATGCCCTGCTTTGAGTGTTTGTAGTCACATGTACCTGATGATAAGAGACTCTATTTTTTTTTAAAAAAGTACCTCTGTGCACAAAAAACACACACCTCGTATACGCACACACATATGCACAGCAGAATTTTATCTCCCTGAATTTTAGAATGATCCACTCCCTGGCTCTCATTGCATCTGGCAGGCAAATCGTAAAATGCTGAACAGAATAAACTTTAATGATCCACCACTTTTCAGACAAATAAGCCGATTAAAATTCTCATGTGCATTCATCTTTCTGTGCCAAGCAGAGATCAGTAGGCAAGATAATTATCCCATTCAGCTGGGATGGAAGAAAGGCAAGCGTCACATGTTTCAGTGAGAGCCTTGAAGGATGGGCAGAATTGAGCAATGGCACATGGAGGTGTCCATAGCATCTTTTAGAGGGCATATGGGTTGGTGAGCCCTGATGGAAGGGCAACAGGAATTGCTCTAAACCTGGCAGTTGTTTGAACACCCAGAGACCAATTATGGATGGAGCCTGGTGTGCACAGGCAACCTGCATACAATTGTCAGTTGGCTTACCCTTTGTACCAGCCTTGCAGTTAAGCACTAGCCTGGTAGCCATAAGTGACCGGGAATTCTGTTCAGGCATGTGAATGGGCTAACGGAGGAGGGATAGGTTACTCCATTTCTCTACCACCATCAGTCTGTTTGAGTCCTGTGTTAGCTGCAGTGGAAGGAAGGTTTCGTCCTCCACAACCAGGATAGATAACTCAGCCTCCTCTGCCAGTCTGCTTGGTGGAAGAACTTTTCCTTTCATAGCTGGTGTGTCAATACTGGCTATGGAGGAAGGGTATGCTGCTCTGGCACTGCAATTTGCTTTAAGCTGTAGGACTGCTCCGGGGCTCAGGGTGTGGTGTTCTGTTGAGTGGGCTGCCTCTGTTGAAATGGGGTGATGGGGAGTTTGCTTGCTTATGTGAATGGGTCCTCCAGCCTGTGTTATGAGCTCTGTTGCTGGGCAGGCTTCCCCTCCTACCAACAAGCTAGCCTTACACAGGGGCCTGTTAGGAGAAGGCACTGCTTTTCTTGTGAAATGGCAGTTGAGGTGTCATTGCTTAGACTTAACTGGCTGCAAGAGGTTTACCTGTTTTATCTGTGTTGCTGCCTTTTGCAAAGGGCCTTATCTCCTCCTCCTCAGCAGGGCCCTGAAGCAACCAAGGGGCCTGGGAACGGGGCGGTTTGCTGTAGTCTTACAAGGAGGCTTGGACTGTTAATGGGAGCAAGAAGGAAGGTGCATTTAACTCCTGGCCACATAGAGTCAAAGGGCAACAGTAGAGCTTCTTTTTTAAAGTCTTCTAAAACTGTGTGGGTGTCAGATGTGCAAGCTGCCATTGTCCTGTCTTATAAAGAGGCACTAAGCCTCAGGCGCATCACGGTGACATAAATCCGGAAATGTTTTTCTCGAGCCAAATAGTCTCCTGATGAATATTGTAACGGGCTGAATATTCTGCTGCTTCTTGGCATGAATTAGCAAAACATTTCTGGCGCTAAGTGTGCCACTGAGCCATCCAGCAGGGAGGAGGATGAGGTGTGTGAGATTCTGTGCCAGTGAGGTGAGCAAGCCAGCAGGGTGAGAGTACCTGGTGTATAGAGTCTCAGAAGCAAATAGTTTGGCCTACAGGCACTGCTGGCAGACACAGAGGACAGCTATCTCTGCCATGGTTCAGCCCCCCCCCCCCCCCCAAGCATCATTCAGGAGATGAAACATTGGGCTGGACAGATTCTTGCTCTTGACCCAACATGGCAGATGTTGCAGTTAGTGCCTTCAAGATAACCATTGCTTTTAAGTGAGATAGTAGATACCCTCTGACTTATAGAACTGTTGAAAACCTGAAGTTAGGTTAGTTCCTTGTATCCGGGCTTTTGCATCAATGGCGTATGTCTGAAGGTACAAAGTGTGAGTCTAGCTGAGAGTTGAGGCAGCAGCGGGAAGGCAGTTTCCATCCCGGTTGCCGTTGCTTGTCATGTCTTTAACCATCTTTCTTCTCTCTCCCATGGCAGGCCCCTTACCCCTCTGGACAGAACGCTGCACCGACTACGCTGGTGTACCCGCAGGCCCCTCAGACGATGAGCACCCAGCCTCAGACGCGCTCGCCGGTAAGGGAGCCCTTATTTTGCCTGCGTGTTGTGCTGCATCTGTCCAGCCGTCCAGCAAAGCCGTTGCGTTGCACTTCCTAACCTTTTTGCGAGTAGCTTCCCTGAGAAAAAGGCACCCGAAGGACTTCCCCTCTGCTTCCAGGTGGCACAAGTGATGTAGTGTTGATGCCCTCTGGGGCTCTCAGAGATGAAGAGTCAGATCCTTTTTTGAGATGCCTGCCTGCTCTCCAGAAGCCTGTAAATGCCTACTCCTGGGCACTTCTGTCATTGCCTACGGTACTGGTGCCCTGCTGCCAGAGGGGCCCCCGGCCCAAGCTGCCTCCACAGGCCCTTCTCTCCTCAGCTCCTGCTGCAGGTCTTGCTTTGAGTGCTCTGCCTGAGCCCAGTTTCAATCTCTTGTGTTGATCCACACCACCTTGCATCATAAGTTTGAGTGATACAACCTGTGCCTTTGAAGGGTGTGTCTTCTGGTGGTGGCTATTGTGTGGTAGATGCATGAACACCCCCTCCCTTTGTGTCTTTACCTTTTAGTGCCCCCTTCTTTAAAGGGCTTGTAGCAAGTGGGGAAGGAGAAACTTGTTTCCTGCGGCCAATGCAATTCTGGGCTCCTGGGCTGACAGCCCTGCTGGTTCCAGCTGCACGCTTTTGTTTTTTGTCTAGAAAAGGACCCTCCAGCTCATTCCCTCCTCACTCAGCCCCAGTAGTTGGCCACAATCCTGCTCTATGACAAACTGGTATTGAGCAGCAGAAGGGACACCCTTCCATCCCCAGCCACCCTTACTGTAGTAGGGCATGTTCCTCCCTGTTACAATGCGCAAAAAGCAAGAGCTGAAACATTCATGGCTAAAACGAGAGGGGAGAGTCTGACTCGAGAGCCGTGTCTCTAAACCAGTTTTCTTGACAGCCCAGCAGAGCAGTGCCAGTACATTGCCCAGACAACTGGAAGCGGAGGAAGGTTTTGGAACAGAGTCCGGTTTACAGGTCCTTGGCGGGAAGAGGCTGGATAAAATACTGCATTGTAAGCAATATAACAAACTGTACTCCCTTCTTGCAGGCAGTCGTGCCCCCGCGGCACCCCTTTCAGTTCTGTTGCTTTTTTGGTTTCATTTTTTGACCACATTGTTGACTGATCTACAGAAAAGCACTGATCCGATCTCTGCTTTAAGCCGCTGTGTCTTGCGGGCTGCCGCATTCAGCGGCAGTTTGGAAGGGGCCAAGGCTGTCAAAGGTGGTGGCAGGAAGAAATTGAGACAGGGTGCCCCCTCCTTAAAAAAAAACCCACAACAGCCACAACCCAATAACCCTGTTACAAATTTTTCAGGTGGTCTGAGTGATCAAGTACCTGAGATTTACTTTTCTAGCCCTTGTGGGGGATTTGCATTTGATTGGATTGGTCACTCAAGGGAAATTGGCAAGAACTCCTCAAAGCAGGAACTTTTCCCAATTTTGGCAGAAACCTTAAGACGGAAGAAGCTACCTATAACGTCAGCCTTTTTTCTGTGGTCATGAACAATCCCCCCTCTAAAATATTACCCTGCGTGCAGTCTTCTGCCATCGTCACGTTTTGTGATCATTACCACCCCATGACTAAAAATTGCTCACATAACATTTCATTTCCCCCACTCACCTCTCCTCCTCCCCTCGCAAGTCCAAAACAAATGCAAAATGGGCCAGGCTGAGCAGCTCTTGCATTTCGTTCTGGGCTTGGTTTCCATTGGTTTATTCTCCCCGTCCCCCCTTTGTGGCCCTGAAGGGAGGCTTGGGGGAGGGTGAGCGAGGGAGAGCGAGAGAGAGAGAAAGAGAGACAGCCACCCACCCACTATGGCACCAGAGCCCCAGCTAAGGGAGCTGGTGGGCCCTGAAGTTGTTTTTGTGCTGGCAAATGAAGGGACCCTAGTTCTGCTTCTTCCCATAGCTGCCCTTCAGCTTACTCCAATCTATTTCTGCATTCAAGGGCCATTGGCAATTGCACAGCCTCTGCCTGGACACGGCTACCTTTGCCATTCAGGTAGCTTGGTGCCATTCCCAGGCAAGTTTTCTGTTACAGCAGGGCCAGTGCCTCACACTGTGCATGCTAATTCCAGTTGGGAAGACTTTACAAACTTTTCAGTGAATTTCTAAATTGCAACAGGTTTTTGTTTCTTTTTAAAGCAATTTGGCCAGCGTAGCGAAAATGCTGAAGTGGGGAAGAGAAGAGCTATAGTGGGAGGTTTTGTTTTCAAATGGCCACAGCCAGTGTGCCCACAATGCAGCTTTAACCCATGGCGGGAGAAGGGGCCCCTTGCCAAATATGCACAGAAGGAATTGGAAGCAAGACCAGCATCTGGCAGGCAAAAATTGTGACTCCAGGCAAAGGGAAAAAGGAAACCTAATTTTAATCTGAGCCAGCAGTGACTACAGTTTGTTCTGTTGCTTACAGTTACCTAATAGGGAGAGGGGCAGAAAGAAAGGCAGAAAGAAAGAATTCTGTCCGCAGGAATCATGCAGCCAATAGCCAATGGTGACAAGTGCAAAATAGACTAGGGTCTTTCTTTTTTCCTCCCACTAACGTTGAAGTTTTATTTATTTTTCATATAACATGTTTCCTGGGCCGTTGGTGTTCACATAATTTTATTAAGTTGCAACTATCTGGCTCTGATTTCTGAGCTGTTTAGAAGTGATACTTCCTGTGGAACAGTGATAAGACAGGTACTTTTGCTTTCGGACAGATGAACACCAGTTTTTTTTCTGGTCTGTTACTGGTGTGCATTTGCTGATTTTCTGGGAATACAGACTTTCTATCCCTCAGCCTATTTAACCAGAAGTAGACATGCTTAATGCTTTATGCTTCTCAGGTCAGATATTTACCATCCTACTTTGCTTGTGCCCCCAGTTTTCACACTAGAGGCAGAGCAAATTTTGAACCATATTTCTGTGCCAAATTTAATATAAGAACTAGCAGCCAATTCTTGCTCTCAGTTTGTGTGTTTCTCAACAGCTGGAGGATCAATAGAATGGCAGAGTTGAGCAAACGGGCCAGAAACTGTCCGTTCAGCTGTGTTAAAAGTGTTTGGGAAGTTTCAAGAAGAACATCGAGGTTTTGAGAGAGAAATGACATTTCTCTGTTAGGCGTTTTGATGGAAAACATGTGATCTCTTTCCTCCTGAAATAGACGCTGCAGCCTGTTCTGTAGGTTTGTATGCTAGTGAGAGACTGTCTGCCGTTTCTTTTTCTGAATATTATATTTGGTGTGGAAAGTAGGTTATTTAAGTTTATCACAGTAAACTTTGGCACTTAGGAAAGCTGGTTTCTTCTGAGAAAGAGCTTGAACTCTCCAGATGTTTCCGCAAGGTAGTGGCAGTTGATCTGAAGGCTCTGGTAGTTTCCTTGATTTCTGAAGACACTCTCTCTGCTTGTTGGTTGTTGTTGTGAACTCATTTGCAGTCTCCTCTTTTGCTTTATTGTTCATAGCAGATTTTCTGTTAATGTTCGGGGGGGGGGAGGAATAGTGAGTGTGGCTTTTCTCATGTGTGTTGTGGGAAGAGTATAGGGCAGAAATCTTGAGTTGATTCTACAGCATTGCAGGTCTACCTGTCCCTACACGCCTCAGCTGCACTGAATATGCCACAGGATTTTGCTTGCTTTCCGTTAAAAAAGGAAGGAGTGCCCAGTGAAGTTTTTAGAGGTTTCTACAGCTGCACTTAGAAAGCTCCATATATGCCAAGATATCAGCATCCCTAGGTGAGGCTGACTTGTCTTTCAAGTTGTGGCTGTGCCACAGACAGGGCTCTCCATCCTGCACCCAGCTTTGATGCGCATCAGCAAGGGCTGGCCTGCCTTGCTTTTAAAAAAAAATAACTTAGCGTTTGGTTTTTTCAGCAAACCCTTCTCCCCCTGCCCTCCTTCAACTATGTTAGTGTTAGGGTGTCTCTTGGCTATCTAACAACTTTGGCAGGCATCCCCACCACCCACATTTTGAGCAGTGCATTCACCTGGCAGCAGAGTTTTACCTTCTGGGTTTTTGGTACCTGTCTGTCACTGTCCTGCAGCACAGCTTTGACTGTGAGAGAGAGTGTGTGTATGTGTGTTGGGTTTTTTGTTTGATTTCCCCTTGTGGGTTTCTTTTGCATACAGTGTGACAGTTTTTGCCTTTTGTTGTGGTGTTTCTGACTCTCTGTGCCTTTCCTTTTTGTGTTTTTGTTTCTCCTGCTTCTCCTCAGTTTGCAGCGGGGCCTCGACCTGCCCATCATCATCAGGTACAGTACCCTCCTTGCCCCTCTTCACTACGCCTCCCCTTTGCTGCCAACTGGTTGGGAGAAAAATGTGGGGGGGGGGGGAGGTGTTACTTGGCTGGCCCTCCACTAATTCCTCAGGCCATGTCCTGACCTTGCTTTCTTAGAAACGCCCCCCCTTCCTAAAGAGCCCCCTAACCCCATGGCACAGTCAAGCTTCAGCTTCTAATGGTTACTAATTCTGTTGCATCAATTAACAACCCCACTAACTGTGCTCCCTGGCTTTTGCTGCTGCCACAAAGCTTTCTGATGGCTGTTGGTCTGGGATCTTTGATGTTTGCTTGGTCAGGGGTGTGTGTGCGTGTGTGTGTGCTTAGTTTGGTTATCTAGTTCTCTTGGGCACCAGGGGAAATGGGGTCAGAATCCAAAAGACTTGCCCGGAGCAATTGCCACATTACAGTACTCCCAAGTACTTTCCATTCTGAGGATGGCAACATTCCACCTGAAATAAAAACACCATGAACGTCCACTGCAGTCAGGAGACTGCTTGATTTTCTTTACCAAATAGAGCCATGTTAAGTTGGAAACATGAGAAAAATCTTGAATAGTGAAATCGGTTTCTGGGTTCAGGGGTTTTTCTCTGGTCTTGTGGGGCTGGCCCAGCCCACCTTCCATGCCACCTTCAAGGCAGCATCTAGGGGAGGTGTTCAGCACCTGAGGTTGACTGCTCTGGGTGGACCTATGAGTCTGCCACATTTCTACAACCCGTCCTTGGTCAGAAACAACTCATGAGAAGGGGGTTGCACTGTTGTTTCATCTGAGCCGAAGCATACTGGAGTGGTGAAAGTGTAGGTCTGTGTAGCCCATCACACAAGTCACATCATAGGAGGGGGGGTTCCTCCCCATTGTAGCCTTAAATCATCAGGGAATAAGTTAATTATGATGTGCTCATCTTCTCTCTCCCCGCCCCCCTCCCCAGAACAGACAGCCTGAGTTACTCTTGTGGCTGCTACTTGCTGTGTGGAGGGGTGTGGCTTTTAGAGGTGCTGTTTCTGGTTAAAATGAGACAGTGTTGTGGCTTCTTCAGTTCTACATGCTGGAGATGCCAGATCCCATATTTTCTGTGGCTGTTAAAAGGGTCCATATCAGTGGGGGGCAGGGCAGTACTGGGCTTCCTGGCTGGTGCTGTAGATTTTCAAATATCCTTTTACCATCTTCAGTGCTGGACGCGGTTACAGTTAGGTTAGCTTAGCTTTAGAGACAGCTTTGAAAAGTGTTGTAACTTGCCGTAAACCTTTATAGTGTCCCATTGATTAGAAACCCAACTCAAAATAATCAAGGGTTAGCTTGGAACCAGAGTTCAGCTTAACTTCACATGTTACCAAATGGCTCAAGGCAAATGGGTGATGAGGAGGCAACTGGGTTGATGGAGAGTTGTGGAGAGCTTCTTGTTTGTCAGGTGCAACTTGAGGTTCCTTCCCATCCCTCCTGCTGCCATTGAAAATGACAGGAACTCTGATAGTCTAATGCGGAGCACTCTCACAGGCATCGTTTCCTGCAGTTATTGTGTCATAAGATGTTCAGGTCAGTGTGACTCATGTGCTCGCGCCATTAACTGGCAGCTCCTCCGGCCCAGCTGCTGTGACGCTTGGTGAGGCTCATTGAACTTGCCAACTGCTATTTGAAGACCGTGGGGGCTGTGGGCATGTCTTCCTCCAGGAGGAGCGCTATTCCTGGGGCCCTTCTTGCTTCTGCGCTCATTCAATTAACGCAAAGTGTTTGCACAAAGATGTGCAACACAAAGCTGTTGGAAGCAACTGTGAACTCCCCTGTGGGGAGGAGCAGCAAACCTTGTCAAGGAAAGGAGGGAGGGTGTGAAAACACTCTGCTTACCAGGAACTGAGGTTTGCCTTAGAGTGGGAGGGGTTTCTCCTTGGCAGCCTTTGACTCCTGCCTCATTAGGGAATCACATTTTCTATTTAAGAAAATTTCTATTTTAGTTCCCGCTGGGCAGATGCTGTGAATTCTGTCAGGCCTCTTAGTTTTGGGACTGCTGAGCAGGGATTCTTGTGCCAGTCTTGTTTCTCCAGCAGGCTTGGTCCCTTCTACACACTTCTGGTGTGGTACACAGGTGGAACAATCCCTGCCATCCCCGATTGGCTCTGTCACCTTCCAAAGGGCAGGGTTTCTTTTGAGCTCTTCAAGCTCCCATTTCCGCTTTTATTTATTTTCCTTTTTCCTCTCTTTCTCTCTCCCACTCCCTTCCTTAGATAGTACCTGAGGGTCCCAAGATACCATGTTAGAGAGTAAAGCAGTAGCAGGGGGGTAACCTTCCCACCACCCAGCCAAGATGTTGTCCTCAAACTGCAGCTAGGTGCCTTGAGCCAGATCCACCCCTCCTCTGATGCTGGAAGAAAATGAGCTATTTGTTCACACACTCACTCTGTCCTCCATTCATGCAAACAAGAAGTGTGACTAGTGGTCAAGGGCACATTCCAGAAAGGCTCAAACATTTGGGGTTCAAAGCAAGGGCTAATAATTGGTGCTGCCTAGAGTCCCGAGGGCCACCAGATCAAGAAGCCTGGAGAGCTGTGTTCAGGCCCTGGGTCTGAGGCCCCCTACCTCTTCCCTAATGGAAGCAGTTATGCTCATCCTCTCATCCGGAGGCTGCTTTGTTAGGCAGCTGAAACTGTTGGGCTTGGGAAGTTGGGTGTGTCTGGGCATCCCACTGATGACCACCATCACAAAGCCTGCGTCTTAACTGCACCAGCCATGAGGGCCAGGGACAAGCCAATGGGCCTGCTGCATAGGGTTGGCCTTGACTCTTTGTGTTCCTGATTTGGCACAAAGTGCTCCTCCAGTGGGTTTTGGAACAGGGGCCGGTATTTTGAACTGTTTGACAGAACGATTATAAAACAGAGAAAAGAACACCAATTCATCTCTGACTCTCTGCTGCAGCCATGGCCTCCATCATCTTGTCTGGAACCCTGAATTTCTTCACTAGTCTGTTAGTATTTCAAGTTGCAGGAGTTGGGATCTAGGAGGGGAGTAGCAGCTGCAGGAGTCTTGCATGTTCCCCTTCCAGACCCTTTTCTGGTGCTGTTTTCAGAGCAGCATATTGGGATTTCTTTCCAGCTCTTGAAGCTGGTCAGGTACTTCGTTGTGTTTGCTTGATCATCAAAGAGACTTCGGCTAGTTGAGTCCCTGAGCGGCTGCTGGACCTGGTCTGCTCTCCAAACAGGAAACAAAATGCAAAGCTCCAAAGCATCACTTTTCCTTCTCTCCGCCCCACAGGCTGTCCCAACAGGTCGAAAGTGGTTCTTTTGAGGGGTAGCCCAGACAATCTCCAAATTCCTTACAATCCCATCTGTGCCAGTTTTACATGCCTGGAGAGTTTTCCAGCTGATGTATTGTGCAGCCTTGAGATTTCTCTGTAAGCAAGGCTGCTTTCCAAGGAGGGAGAACTGAGGCAGGCTTGTCCAAGGCCAGCCGGTATATCCCTGGTGGCTGTGGTTTGAATTGACCCTGAGCTCAACCCCCCTGCACTGCTTAGAGCAGGACAAAATTTGTCAGTGGCCTGCTGTGTGTCCTGGTTTCTGTGCAGAAGATTGAAAGAGGAGGCCTCATGGCCATCTAAACCTGGAGCCGCCAGCCAACAAGGCTGCTCTTGATAGCCAGCATAGCTGTCCATCCCTGCCTGTAGTCGAATCCCAGGGGTTGTCTTCTGCATCTCTCCTCCTCCCTATCCACCCTGGAGGTGGATCTCTTCAGACAGGTGGCTCCTTCTGTCCTCTGCAGACATCCTGTGGCTGTGAGGCAGGGAGCCTTCCCTTTCCCTCCTGCTTGACCACTAAACTTGGGACTGGTTTCTCTCATCTTTTTTTGAGACCATCAAGAGGATTTCAGCAGGGTTCTGATGATCATTGGGCTGTTTCTGTTGGAGAGGAGAAGGGACCCCCAGGATAGGGTAGTTGTCGTCAGGGCAACTTTTCCTAGCCATTTTCTTTCCACTGAATCTTTAGTCCCTTGTTGTGTTTTGAGGAAAGCTAATGTCAGTGAAACAAATACTAATTTTAGAAAGCCCTAGACTGTTGCATGATGGTGACTTGGGCCAGGGAGGAGTCCTCGATGCCTACTGGAGGGGCTAGGCAGAAGGAGGGCCTTAGGTTGCATGCTGGAACCCCACCCACCCCTCCTGTTGTTGACCTGTCAGCTGTTCCATTGGCTTTCTTTCTATTTCCTGCTGCTTTCTTGCTTCGTTGTTGAAGGGAGGATTCAGACCCATCCAGGTAACTTTCACTACTGGTTCTGCATGGCCTCACTGCCTCTCGATCACATGCGCCATTAGCGGCCAGGTGTCTTAGTGCCTGACGCATCATTTCGCACATTGAATGTTGAGCGTTGGGAGATGTCGTCGTCACACGTCCCTAGTCCTCTGGTTGACATTTGTATGGTCGGAGACGTAAGTTTAGATCCAGGAAGGGGTTGCCGTCTACTTAGATCATGCCCGGAGTGATGAAGAAGCTTCCCCAGTTTCAGGCAGGTCAAGGAAGGTAAGTGTGTGGTTGGCCTAGGACAGAACGCCAGTGCAGGTGTCAGGTTCCTCTTGGCAACCCCTTTAGAGAAGTGGCCTTATACAGTCCATCTCCAAATGACACCCATCACCATTCCTGCCCTGCCCCCTCGCTTCCAGGGCAGGACTCGTTAGATGCAAAGACTATCCTGGTCGGACTCATCACTTCCCCCCGCCCCACCTGCGTTGCACGTGGGGCACGTGGGCTTCCGAGGCAGAAGACCCTTGGCCAGAGAGGGCCAGCTAGTTGTTGATCAGGTGCATGGTGAAAGCACAGTGAGTGCGGCGCATTGCTCTTCCAGGAGATGGGCGGCTAAAATATGGGGCTCCTTGCTTCCCTCCTCCAGTTTTTCCAGAGGCCTCAAATCCAGCCTCCCAGAGCAACGATCCAGAATAGCAGCCCTTCCATCCGTCCTGGTGCACAGACGCCAACCGCTGTCTATCAGACCAATCAGCACATCATGATGGTGAACCACCTTCCCATGCCGTATCCAATGCCTCAGGGCCCCCAGTACTGTATACCACAGGTAAGGTCACAGCACCCTTAAAATGATACAGTTGACTTGCATCTTAACCTGCACAATCGCAGCTTCACAGGCTTGGCGCCCGGCCAGCTAACAGGGCACAAATTAAACCTACGCAAGGTGAAGAACTCATTAAGCCTGTGTGAGATCTTCCCAGTCCCTGGTAAGCAAGTGAGAGAGCTTAAAAGCTCTCTGCCTTGCATGGGGAGGGCAAGACTCACACAATGCGCTGGCATTTCAGCAAGGTAGCCATGCTCATGCCAGGGTGTTTCCAGGGTTGTTTTGACTATAAGCAATTTTGGTTTTAAGTGACATCCCCAGAAAGGAACCGCGGCGCAAGTTGCAAGTTGACTGTAAAGTTTTGCCATTAATGGCAGGTAGGGCAAGTCAGGGAGGGAGGCATGTAAGTGCTCCTGTTCTTTAATTCGGCTGGTGGTGACGATGTATCTGCAGCTGCCTGCAGCTTGTGTTCAGTGTCGGCCCTCCGGTGACTCAGCTGGGTGCAAGTTAAATCCACAGCACGGGTGTGCTTCCGTTTCCCTCCTTCCCCTGAGTTTTCAGTCCTTGGGTGGAAAAGGGGAATCGGGGCAGGTCTGGGAGGAATCTCTGGCACTTGGTATGCAGGCCATTGGCCCACCTAGCTCAGTATTGTCCACACTGACTGGCAGCAATGGCCCTCTGAGGTTTCAGGAGAAGGGGTCTTTTCCCAGCTCTATGTGAAGATGCTGCCAGGGATCAAACCTGGGGGCCTTCTGCATGCCAAGCAGGGGCTCTGCCACTTTGCTGAGACCCTTCCCCCTGGAATTTTGGAATCTGCAATATATTTGTTTTATTTATTTATTGCTTTTTTAGCTCCCAGCATTCCTCAATGGTGTTCAGAGCAGCATCACATGGGACTGTATCCAGCTAAGTTTTACTCAGAGTAGACCCATCAAAATGAACACACCTAGGTTAACCAAGTCTGTTGATTCCAATGGATCTCCTCTGAGCAGGCCTACTGTTGGATACAACCCATGATGTTCAGTCTCCCCCTTTTTAAGTCTTCACAACAACCCTGTGAGGTAGGTGGCTGCGCCCTTTGTATTGCCCTCCACTGCTGCATCTTTTCCCTCTTTGCTCTGCCTGGTGTGGGAAGAGAGGCCAGTAAGTAGCCTGGAACTGTATTGATTGTGGACTTAGTCCCTGCTGCCAAGGGACCAGCGGGTCAGGAAGTGGGCCACAAACTGCCCAGCACTTGCCATGAGGCCAAGCGTTGGCATTTGCATGGCCGAGTGGGGAACTTCATTAATGCCATCATTAATAAGTTAGCAGGATAGCTTTTCCTGCTCATAAAGCGCCTTGCGCCATTTTCTGAGCCTCTTGTGCCATTTCTGTTTCAGTATCGTCATAGCGGCCCTCCGTATGTGGGCCCCCCACAACAATATCCCGTTCAGCCGCCAGGGCCTGGACCATTTTACCCAGGACCAGGACCCGGAGAGTTCCCCAACGCCTATGGTAAGAAGAGGTTTCCTTTGAAGGGGGATGGGTAGCAGAGCAAGGGCCATTTGACGTGGTCCTTTCACCCTGTAGACCGACCTTTATGCAAACCAGGCTTCCTGTGTTCGTATTGCACACCTTCAGCACTGTAGCATTCCCATTTTGGCTTCTCTGTGTTAAAATGAATATACAGTAGGCCTGCAGGTTACGTTCCAGGGGTTCACATGCAAATGCAAAATCATGCAAAGGCAGGAAAAGCCCCAGAATCACCCCCGTTTGTCCCTGTCTTACTGGGCTCTGGGAAGGTCATGTGAGGCCTTTGGAAGAGGCGGGGGAGCTTCTGTGAGATCTTGCTGGAGTCTCACACAGTCTTCCAGAGGTGTTGTGCAGCCTTCTCAGAGCCTTCACCTTGTTTATCAAGATCTGGGAAGGTTGCATGAGATCTTGTATGACCCCTTCTGGCTGCCTGCCTCCTCCAGTTCGTTTATTTTCCTGCCATCTGCACAAAGCTGCAGTTGTGCAGATAAATCACATGTAAGTTGCAGGTCTAAATTGTGACTTGAGTAAATTTTCCTCTTTGATTTTGATGAATGAATTTTGTCACTTTGGCTGCATTGTCTTACTGATGCGCTCTCGTCATCCTGGGGCAGAGGGGGCAGGAAGAGAGTTAGGCAAGGACAACCAAAGCACTTAACTGCTGGAGATCTTGCTTGGAGATGTTCCTTTGGCACCTGAGGTCAGGGCCAGCCTTGCCATCAGAAGGCGTAAAATAGTGTTTAAAAAAAAGAGGTATGGGAGTGGATTGGGGGCTGAAAATCTCTGGAAGCTGGAGTCTGCCCAGCACCCAGCCCTGTGGGTTATCGGCTTTCTTGTGAAATTGGGGCATGTTCACCACTTTGCTTAGAACCTTTGGCAAATGGGAGACTCTGAGGTCTTTACTTTCTTAGGAGTAGAGGGTGCACTTTGCTTCATTGGCTCTGGCGGCAATTGTGTGTGTGTGTGTGTGTGTGTGTGTGCGCGCGCGCACGCGCATGCAGAGGTTGAGAAGGTGGCTTTGTTCCTCCAGGAAAGAAACTGAGCCTGTCATGTTATTGGCCCAGTCCTATAGAACTCTTTGCCACTGGAGATTCAGCGGGCGCCTTCTGTGCCAACTTTTAAATGCCTACTGAAAACTCTTCTGTTCCACTAGGCCTGTGCAGGCAGTTAAGAGTACATCCTTCCACAGTGGTCTAATAATGCTTGTTTTTAATTTTTTATGGTTTTACTGTATGGCTTTTCATTGTAGCAAGCTGCTGTGATACACACACACACACATGCAAGCCTCACAAGCAGAGGGAGCAAGTGGCCCCTCATTTCCCTGACCTTGAAAGAGGAAAACTAGGAGTCACACTTTGAGGTAGCTCGTCCTGGCTGAAGAGACGTGGCTTTGAGCACTTTGCCACAGGCAGGCAGCCAAAGGAGTGAGCCTAAGATTCTCCTTGTCCCCCTTTACCCACCACAGGGGCACCTTTCTACCCAACTCCCCCGGTGTATCAGTCCACACCCATCATAGTGCCTACGCAGCAGCAGCAGCAGCAGCCAATCCCACCAGCCAAGCGGGAGAAGAAAACGGTAAGAGAGCTCTGCAGCTGAATGCTGAGCCCTGTGGGTTGAAGGGAGAAGCTGGAAACTGGGGAGGTTGACACTCCCCTCACCATGGGAGGAGTCTCTCTCACAGGTGTTCTGTTTAAAGCCTTTGCTGTTATTTACTCACCTTCCTCGGATGTGTTTTAAGGTGATATATGCAATATCATCAAAACAGTTTAAAATAGCAGCAAACGAATGGGAAAACCCTAAAAAGAAACACCCATTGGGGAGACCTCAGCCAGCTAAGAAAGCTTTTCGGAACAAAAATGCCTCTTGGCAACACCTTAGTGGGCATTATAATGGGGGTGCTTTGGGGTGGGGGTGTAACATTATAAAAGGGGCGCCTCTTGGGGTGGGGTTTCCTTCCACCATGTGCTGCTGTGGCCCTTGGTGTGGCCCTCTGAACTGTGAGTCGTGAGTGTCATGCTCCCCTTACAGCATGAGGCTGGGCCCCCAGCCAAGCCACCTTTTTTGGGGGGTGATTTGAGCGGGTGCTTCATTCCATCCTTTCCAGATCCGCATCCGAGATCCCAACCAGGGGGGCAAAGACATAACGGAAGAGATCATGTCTGGTGGAGGAAGCCGCAACCCCACACCTCCTACGGTCAGGCCCTCGTCCACGCCCACCCCGCCCCAGGTAACTGCGTGGGGATGGACACATGGTGGTAGGAGGCTGGCACTCATTCTCTGCTGTCGCCTTCTTGCGCAGCGTCTGTATCCTGGTGGCACTTCTTGCCCTCACCCTCTCCTGCTCATCAGCTGCAAGGCAAAGCCAGTCTTTGAAACGCTTCTTGCCAGAGATAAGCCAGCTTCTGAGGGCAAGGAAAGTTGGAGAAGGACCTTGGCTGCTTCAGGCGGGAGGGTCTCCAGGACTTGGGTTGTGGAACATGCCCCAATTGTAGCTCCTCTCAAATTTATTGTTATTCAACACTTCATTTAGGAGGCTTTAAGTTGAATTGTGGCAACCTTTAAATTGTTGGGTTGGGGAGAGGCATGCTTCCCCCCCCAAATTCCATGGCATGGGGGGTGTCCAGATAACTGGTTGTGCCTTCTCCTTTCTCGCTGCTGTGAATAGTAATTTGTCTTTCTCCTCCTGCTGCTTTTCTCCCTCCCTCCCCATGCGCTTTTTTTTTATGACCGTATATCTTATTTCTTCCTTTTCTTGATTTTTTTTTCCTTTCCAACCCAATTGGGTTTTCTGCCCCTCTTGCTTGCTTGTGTTCCATGTTGCTAGTTTTTATGTTCGCATGCTCATTATCACCCTTTTTTGTACTTCAAATCCCAGCAGCTGCCCAGCCAGGTCCCCGAGCACAGCCCTGTGGCGTTCGGGGCCATGGAGAGCTCACACCTCGTCGCCAGCACCCCCATCGCTGTGACAAGCGACCTGAAGCAAGGTGGGTGGACGGATCTCTTTGTCCCAGTTTTGAGAGGTGCTCTCCCTCTCTCCGTGAGGAGCCTCAAGAGCTGGTGAATCTGTGAGCCTGAACACTGAATCATTTCTGACCTTGTGGAAAGCGCCACGTTTCAGCTTCCCATCTGCAAGTTGGTGGTGATGATAACATTGACCTACCTTGCTGGTTTCTGTAGTGCTTTCACAAGCAGCCTGTTGGGCACTTTTTCTAGCCATGCCCCCACCCCAAAAACACATGAAGTTAACAAGTTTTCTGAATTTTGACCAAGACAGACTAGGGGGGAAAGGTGTCATGAATGACCTCTCACTGATAGGAGCACAACATCTGGAAGGCACTTGGTTGGCAAAGGCAGTCTCAAACTAGTGCTTAAATGAGCTGTAAATTCTTTGTGACAAGGAAGCCGCTTCTTTGGCACCCTAGAGCCATCAGTTACCCCCGCAGCTTGACTGCTGGCCCGTTGGGCAGCTCCTTTCACACTTGCTCCCCACTGAATGCTCGATAGAGCCAAGTGCTTCTTTGCTGCCAACACCTCCGCAGGGGTGGTTGACGTAGGTGGCTGCAGCAGCGAGCGGTCGTGGTCACAGTTCTGGCCAGTTCTTTTGTGACCCAGCACAGCCACTCTGAACCTGGAAGGAGGGCAGCAACTGCCAGGTTGGAGTGGCTGCCCAGTTGCTGCTCTGCTTAGAGGGACCCAGCTGCACTCCTTAGGGTTCTCCATTGAGGAGGGAGGCAGGTGTAGCTGAGGTTGTTGGTATTCTGTGGGGTGGCTAATGGAGAAGACATTGGGGGAATGATACCCACATTTTAAGGGCATTTTTGGCAGGGTTCTGAGTCAGTGCAGCTGCTATGACTCTCTTGGCCAAGTAGGAAGGAGTCTGGTTAGGGGGGGGGGTGTTTGTAGGGCTGCCTGGGCTGACAGGCATTCATAGTTGTTGCTCTTAATTTAATAATGATGGTGTTAATTTAATATTTGTTTCGCTGTTTATAATTATGCATGGGTGGGCTGTCGCTTGTTCTCTTTCTAGTTGTTATAAAAACATTGCAGCAGTAAATGCTCTTAAAATACACGTCTTTACTTCTGTTTTTGCAATATAACTTAGAATATATCTAAGAGCCTTGTTGAGACTTGACGTATCCATGAAACAGTCTGTGCTTGTAGATGTCAAGATTAGAAATTAAACCTGGTCTTTGAACACCTTGCACATTTCTTGAGTTCCCCCAGCTGTACAATGGGGCTTTGGGTTGTAACTCCTCCTTCTGGGATATGCAGGGTCACCTTGGGGTAAGACTCTGGGCAGGGGGTTTGAGCAGGTAACGGTGAATGGGCAATTTTTAGTCTTTATTTCTTAAATACATAACCCATCTGGTGCCCCAAGCAGTTAACATTGGATAATAATAATAATAATGGCAATAAACAAGGCAGGTAAAATCACTTCTAGAGAATTAATTAAATACCACTGGCACTAGAATAAATTTAAACAATTTATAGGTACTGGGGTCAAACACCTGTCAGGATAAAAATGCACAGGTGCATCTCGCATTACGTCGGGGTTATGATCCTGTCACGTGCAAAGGCAAAAACATGTAAAACTAGAACAGCCTCTGGAATGGTCCCGCAAGACCATCCCTACCTGTCCAAAAGCAGTGCCCCTGCCCCTCCATGTAAGACACCTCATCATTCTCACTAAGCTGTATAAAGGCCTTGCAAGGGCGCTCATGAGATCTTGGACAATGCTTCCAGGTTTTTTCCCCCTTGCTCTTCTGCCCCTTTTTATTTTTTTAAAAAATCAGTGATCCATGTAAGGTATGATCAAGAAAGTGAAATCAGCCTAAGGTGCAATCTACCTGTATTTTCTTGCTGGCAGAAGGGATCATATAGCCTCCCCTTGATATGGGAGCTCTAGACATTGGGAGCAGACACTGAAGGGGCTCCCCAATTAGGAGCCCACCAAATGTCCTTTGGGTGTTCACAGGACAGAAAGAAGAGCCCCTCTGGGAAATTTTGACATCCAGACCTCATGTGAGAGACTGTAGTTACTGGGAGTGAGCCACATTCTGCTTTATGTCTGACCAAAGGCAAAAAATAAAAAATGAAGATGTTGCATTCAGTCAGTTCATGATAGCTGATCTGAAAGTCAGAGGCTGGCTGCCAAAGCTTTGAGTAAATGGCAGCCAGAAGATTTCTCATCCTTGGGCTCCCACAAGACCAGTCCTCTTCTTTCCTAGTGGTGCTTCAGTGCCCTTGAACCAATCCCCTCAGTTGCTGCCATTGTCTTTGGTGACCCTATAGCAGAGGTGGCCTTCCAGTGCTCAGTCCCTTATTTACTGACTTGTGCAAGACAGCTGGGCTTCAGATATTAGTGGCAAAACCTTTTTTTGTAAATAGCGAGTGGCCCTCTTGACTGTGAGTTTAGAAAGGCACCAAGAGTCCAAAGGGGGAAGTTCAGTTGGTCCCTTGACAGTAGTGACAGCAGGCACCAGGCTCAGCCTAGCTTGTGGGGGGGGGGGGTGATGCATGCGCTCCACTCGTTGCATTGGCTGCTGAATTGGGCTTGCATCCCAAGATTCCCATTGTACATCTTGCATCTCCACCCCTCATGCGCACATAACAAGACTCTTTAGGGTAAAAAACGAATGCTGTGGGGCGGAGGGAGCTCCAACATAGTTCTCAGGACTTGAGACATCGTCTTTTGATTTATCCTGTAAATGCGCATCCATGTTGTTAATCAGCGTCTTTGAAGCAACCTTGGCAAAGAAATCCACAAAAGGGCCCGTGGTTCACTTTTTTCACAGCTACACTGCTTGCGCATGGGAGCCCTTTGTGGCTCCAAAAAGTCCCCTCCTCTGTGAGGAGGTGGTTCTTAGTGCCAAGGCAAGTGGCCCTTGAAGCCAAACTGCCCTATTAGGAACCACCAAAGAGAACAGATAGGGTTTGGGGGCTCAGACTCCTTTTGTATTGCAGAATGGGTGGCAAGCAAACTTGACAGAAAAGAGCAGCACATTGTTTGCTTTAATCCCCATTTCTTCCTTCAGTAACCTCTGGGCTGAGAATTGAGGACTCTGGGCAGGGAGGTGCGTGGGGGTTTCTGCAGTTCCTCTTGGAAAGTGGGAGTGCATGGATAATTGATGCAAATTCATTCTGATTTGACGAGTTAAATGGCCCTTTCTAACTCTTCCATTTTTTCCCCCCAGAAGAGAAGCCTAAAGCAGATCCAGTATTAAAATCTCCTTCCCCTGCCCTCAGACCAGAGCCTAGTGGAGAGAGGAAAGATCAAATGGGCCTGACAGCAGAGACCCCGACCACCTCCTCCTCCGACACCTCAACAGAGCTTCCTCTCACGGCTTTGCCCTCCCCTGCGGTGGTCATTGCTGCCGCCGCCACTCCTCTGCCTCCTAAATCAACGTTTGCACCAGACTCAGAGGATGGATGTGAACTTGCTTCCTCGAAACAGGAAGCTGCACCTCTTCACAGTGCTGCGCCCTGCTTGGAAGTGCCCGTCTGCCCCCCAACAGATGACGCCAGCGCGGATATAGGCAGGGAGCCCCCTAGAATAGTCCCCAACGACCTCCAAGTGACTGCTAGTACTAATCTAATTACTGAACTGAATGGAGTTAGTGAAAGGGTCACAGTGACTGATGGCATCTTGGAACCAGATCAACCAGAGGCAGCTGGACCCTTGGCTGTGGATCTGGAGAGCCCAGAGGCACCTCTGGACGAGGCAGAAAGTGTGCCACTTCCAGCTTCCGTCGCTCTTCCGGCTGTTCCGTCTCTGCCTCCATCTCCTCCTCCCAGCCCTCCTCCCGTTTCTGCCGCTGCTACTGTTAGAGCGACGAGCCCTCTTCCTCCGCCACCATCTGCTTCTCCTCTCCCACTACCTGGTGCCCTCCCTGCTCTTCAGGGGGATTTAGAAGGAGAGGAGGCCACAAGAACTACCCTTGGCGAAGACACCCAGGAAAATCTGGAGAAAGAAGAGGTGGAGGTAGACGGACAACCGGAGGACAATGCAGACTCTCAGGGCTTGAATTCAGAGAAGGGCCCCGGAGCAGGTGAGCGTCCTCACAGGGGGTCACAATGGTCTCTCCCAACTCCTTAAAAGTCTGTGGTACAGTTTATTCAGAGCCTGGACAGCTTTGCGGGGTGGGTGGGGAGGTTGGCTGCACAGGGGAAATAGGATCAGTTGCCTCAACTCCATGTGTGAGTGTGTGCTTTCTCTTGTTCGGTTGCAACTTGGAAAAGGATCTAAAGATGTGTACAGTGGTGCCTCGCAAGACGAAATTAATTCGTTCTGCGAGTTTCTTCGTCTTGCGGATTTATCGTATTGTGAAGCACGGCTATTAACGGTACTTAGCAGCTTTAAGAAAAAGGAAACAAACTCGCAAGAACTCGCAAGACGTTTTCGTTTTGTGAAGCAAGCCCATAGGGAACTTCGTCTTGCGAAGCGACTCAAAAAACGGAAAACTCTTTCGTCTTACAAGTTTTTCGTCTTGCGAGGCATTCGTCTTGCGAGGTACCACTGTATTTCAGAGGGCAGCTAAGTAGGTCCAGAGGAGGCCGGATGGGTGGGAAATTTGCCCAGTTCCTTAGATTTTTTTCAAATCCTGAATGGGAGACAGGGACTGATGGGGACGGGGTAGGCTTGTTTCCTTCCCCAAAATGAACAGGGCTTCTGTGGTATGATGAGCAAAAGAGAGAAACAGCCTGTGAAAGTGGTTTGTTTTTATGCTTCCTGCTTTATCTAGCAGAAAGCAGGCAGAACAACCATTTAGGGAGAGCTGCATTGGTGGGCGGGTGGCAGACTTGGGATGGTTCAAATGCTTGGCATTTTGCTGCTTCTCTCTTTTTCTTTCTCTCTCTCTCTCTCTCTCTCTCGTAAAAAAATAATTCACAAAACCCACCTTGTTTTCTGGCTCAGAATCACTTCCCATATTATTCATTTTTAAGTTATTTTTATCCTACATCTTTAGGATTGGGCTTTTTACCTTTGCACTGTTCCCTTTCCTTTTACATAAAAAGAAACCCAAGCAGTCCCCAGAGTTGCTCACAAATGACTTGTAAGATTACTTGCCAACACCTCTTTAATGTTAAAAGGTTCGCTGTGTCTCTGAGAAATATGTATGGTATTTGAATTGCATTTCTTACCAAAGAGATCGCCCCAGTTTGAGGTAGTTTTCTTTTAATTTTCTCTAGTTGCACAGCTTTGCCAAAATAACTTCTCTTTTCCTTCCTTCTCCCCCCCATAGAAGCCAATTATGGGGTGTTGGTATGGCTTGTGAGGATTTGAGGAACGTCAGCCAGCAGCAGCAGCATATGGGGTGTGGAGTTTAGATGGGAACTAGGAAAAGCCCCTCTTTTTTTCTTGTGTCAGTGTAGCACCTGCTTCTTCCTGCTTCTCACCAATATTTTGTGTGAGTTGGAAGCTGCCTCTCCAGGGTGCTTGGGTGCCTTAGAAGGTGTGCTTGGATTGTTGTCCTTTCAGACTTGGGCACGTCTCTTAATCACTCTCTTGATCTGGGGAAGATTGCAAAGCTTTCCCTCTCATCTGTGTTGCAGCTCCCTGTGTGGGCATGCGCTGAAATGGAAAGTAGGGAAGCCAGCTGCTGTAATGCTGCAAAGGACTTGGTTTGGCAGTGGAGCCTCCTTGCCAGCAGAGATGCTGACAGCACCAGGACATGACTTGGGGGTCTCAGTCTCTGAAATGGCTCTTCACACCCAACTGCCATTGTCTGAAGGCTGGTGCCATTCCTTCCTCCTCTGCAAACATGGGGGCTGCTGCTCCCACGGACGGAAGTAGATGGTAGCTCCTCCCTCCTCTCACCCAGTGCCATGGGGTGCCTCATGTGGGCATGGCCTGGACTTGCAGACACCCCTCCCAGGGTTCCTCCTGAGCCTTGCCTGACAGGGCAGTATGTCATAGTCTTCTGCCATCGCATTATGACATGGCAACAGGGCTGTGCTCCGGTCAAGCCTTAAGTTTCATCCCTCGGACCTCCCTGCGATCCTTTCGTCCTTGGTCATTGGTGGCCAGTGCTAGTGGAAAGGGAGGCCGTGGGCTGCTTTGTGGGGTGGCCACAGAATTTGCAGTTCCAGGCCTGGTGGGAGAATCCCAGGTATGTGCTTAAGGCAGTTCACCACTAGCATTTCTAAGCAGTGACGTTTGTCTTCTGGGCATCTCCCCGGGTGGAAGGAAGCACTGGGTTCATTACTGAACTCTGCAGTTAACTTGAAGGGGACTCTGGGGGGAGCGGGGAGAGAGAAAACACTTAAGAGGAACCTTGGCTGGGTTTTATGGCCATCAATTGTTAAAAAGAGAAGCATCTGGGAATGTTTTAATAATCGTGACTCCAGGCATATGAATGGCTGTTCTGTGGTTCTAATGACTTCTACTTAGGCTGGCTCTGAATTGCTAAAGTCCAGAATATCTTGGGTTGGTCTGTCAGGTGCAGCTGAGAAGCATCCTGTGTTGCTTTATCAGTCCTCATTGCCTCTATTTACGGGCGTACAAAGAAGCCGCCGCACAAGGAGGCTCCTCTCCGCTATCCTCTGTTTCTATCAAGCTTAAATATTGCAATTAGAAGGAAGGAGGGAGGTTTAGGATAATTAAGCCTATTACAATTTAATGCACAGACGGGGGTGACTTTTGCTTTGTGGCTTGTTTTGAGGAGTAGGTGAAAAGTTTCCTGTTGCACAGTTATGCAGGTCATTTGTGTGTCCACCAGTATCTAGTTTCTGTAGAAAGTCCTGACCATTTTCTGAACTGGGGGAAGTGAGTTTGAGCCCATTGTGGCTGCAGCAGGGCAGGGTGTGGGGAGCACATTTTGCACCAGCCTCCAGAGGTAGTAGGTGGTGAGCTCTTTGTAGATAGTTTTTTTTTTTCTACTGAGATGGGCCTGGCTGATTTCACCAGCTGAAATGCTGCACTCATTCCTGGAAGGATAAGACCACCAATAGGACACAGTGGCTGTGTGCTTCCTTCCAGCTCAAAGGCCGCTTGCTTCTGAATACCAGTGGGTAGAACAGGCCACCAAAAATCTCTGTGGTTTTCTGCGAGTAGACCAGGAACCCCCATGCATTTCAGTCAGTAGACCTGGCTTCTGAGAATCCCCATCCTCACTAAATAGCAGTCGCTGGGGAAGAACAGCAGGACTGAGGGTTAAGTTCTTTTCCTTGGGTCAAAGCTGGCCAGGCTCTTTGTCCCCTCTTGCTTTGTCACAGCTCTCTGGGTCCACCGTCTCTTCCAAGCTGATGCTGTTAACAAGCTGCTAACCCTTTGGCACATTTTAAGGTGCTCAGCCCTATTTCTGCTCTTGTTGCCAACAGAAGCAATATTAAGCAAAGAAGAATCTGCACTCATGGTTCTCCTGGTGTTTGCCCTCTGGTGTTGGAGGTGTAGAACTGCACTGTGGCTGTGTTTTGACTTGGTGTGGGTGTGCATGAGAGAAAGAGATAATTGGGATGGAGGAATCTGCTCTTCCAGGTTGGAAGCACAATGAATCATCTTTTCAAGGGGCATTTAAAATTACACTGCAAAAATCAGTTGCTCTCAGTGTTTCATTTACAAAGTCTCAGCCAAGAGTCATACAAGAGGACTTACATAGGCAGCTTTGTGTCCCCACTGCACCCCACAGCTGCCTATTGCTGTGTCTTGCCTTGGACCAAGGAAGAGGCAACAGGGCCAGGGCCAGGGCCACGCTTCTGTAAATTGTCAGGAAGTCAGAGGAACTTCAGTGAGGTGCAGAAGTGTCACCTCTTGGTTCATTTGCAGCTCTAGAATCTCTTGAATTGTTTTCCTAATGGCAGCTGTCAACGTGCCCCCTTTCCCCTTGTCTTCAGGTTGTTTCTGTGAGGCTGAGGCAAGTTTCTCCCCTCCCCATAGTTTTAAGCTTACTGGAAAAGGGGAGCCTGTGCTCAAGGCTGTTCTGTTCCAAGCAGGCTCCGGATTTGGCAAATAACCTGTCCAACTTTATCTTGTAGCCCAAACAGCTGCAACTGCACCAAAGATGTGGAACAAACCAAAAGAGCGGAGCCAGGCCGCCGAGGAGGGGGTGGAGGCCGAACCCGAGGTAAGGCGAGCAGGAGGGCGGAGAGGTGGGGTGCTCTGGAGCCATCGTGCTGCCAAGTTTCAAGGGATTCTCTGGCCCTTGAGGTGAACCTACTAAGCCAGGGAGCCCCAGAAGTTTGCCTAGTTTCTGATTTTGAGTGACTACCCTTGTAGAGAGGGATAAGTTGAGGAAAATGTTAAGAGCGCTACAACCTTCACCAGACCCCCATTAGCCAGCTAGGACTGGCAGTCCAGGAAATCCTGAGGGCAGCAGGTTGGCAGAGGCTGCAGTATTGTTTACTAGTGGAGCTTTTAATCAGTTCTGATAGGGAAGTGTTGATTTGGCGGCGGGGGGGGGGGGTGTCAGTTGAAAAACAAAATCCTTTTTTAAAAAATCATTTGGGCCATTCTGGACGCTTTACAGCAACAGAGCATTGTCAGTACTTTGGAAACTATTTCAAAATGATAGAAACTGGAGAATGCCTGTTTTCTTTAAAATAAAATAAAATCCATAAACTCTATTTGGCCAGTGTTTTCCTTTTTCAGACTGAGAGCCTTTCTCCCTCATGGGCAACCTTCCAGGGGCCAGTGGAGGGCAGGGCCAGGGGCATAAAAAAGTAGGCAGGGCAGTAGATGCAACTCCCACCCTTTGTACAGTCATGCAGGATTCTACACGCTGCTCTATCTAGGCAAGTGAGAAGTATTCTCATGGCTCCAACCAGGTGTGCAGCAGCATTGCTAAGGAAAGGGGCATTTCCTTGGAAGAGTCCCAAGGACCAGTGAGAGGAGTCTGGAGGGCCCCATGCGACTTCCAGTCCTTAGATTAGAGGCAGCGGAGCTTTGTTTATTGAGTGCTTGGCAGAGAGTAGGGCGCTGATTTGGGGCTTGCTTGCTGTTTCAGCCTAAAGCAGAAGTGGAACCTGGAGGTGACAGGATACTTGAATCTGAACAAGAGGCAATGAGCCAGAAGACTTGCCCTAGGAGGGACTCCCACTCTGACCTTAAGGTAGCGAAAGCTGCGGAGGAGAATGGTGAGCAGGAAGGGGAGCCCATTCGCAACGGTGCTGAGAACGTCTCCGAGGGGGAAGGAGGTGAGGGGAATTCAGGCTGCGCAGAGAGTCCCAGTGAAACCCCGGCCTGCCAGTATAAGCCAGGTAAGTCCCAATCACCCTCTGCTCATCTTAGCCCAGAGGTTGGGGCATCCTCAGCAGTGTTGCCTTCCCGTGGCATGGGCTGTTACTCCTCTGCCTCTTTGGGGGGAAACAGCATTTCTCCGAGCAAAGGGGTGAGAGAAAGCAATGGGAAAGGGGCCCTAGTTACCTGCTTTGCATGCAGAAGGCCCCAGCTTCAGCCCTCGGCAGCATCTCCAGGGCACGGAGAACTGCTGCCAGTCAGTGTAGATGATACTGAATTAGATCAATAGAGTAAGGCAGCTTCCTATGTTCCTATGTAACCAGGAAAATGTTCAGCAAGCTGACAGAGAGAGAGAGAGAGAGAGAGAGAGAGAGAGCGCCTTCCTAGCAGAGGGCTTGGTGTCAGCTTCTGGACTCAGGGTGATTCTTTGAGTCAAATCTCCAGGCCACCTCCGGAGTTTAAGGGCTGCTTCATTCAGTTGGCAGGCGTGCCTTATTTCTTGTACACGTGAGCTGGAAATGGACAGTTGGCTATGACTTGCCAGTATTTTGAAAGAAGTAGCTAGCTGCAGGTGGAGTGAGCCCCGTGTGAGGTGGCCTCTCCAGAAGTTGATTTCTGGAGAGGAAGGGATCACTCCATGTCAGTGCTTTTCCTGCCTGGAAACCTGCCTTTGCTGCTTGGTTCCCTGAGATTCTGACTCTGAATCCGTGTGGATTCAGCAGGGCACGTGGTGGAGCCCACGCTGGCACCTCCAGGACCCTAGCTGGCAGCCGTCACTGCACTTACGCCTCCCGACTCCCTTCCAGGCCTTTTAATTTTTCATGTGGTGCCAGAGCTCTCGTTTCCAGGATGTCGAACTTGTGGCTCCAGATGTTTGCCTCCCTTTAAAGAGCACTTCATTGGTGGTTCATTCCTGAAAATGACCCTTTGAAAGACTGAAACGTATAAATTCTTTATAGAATATCTGCTGGACCTAGACTACCATCTTTTCTGCAGATCTCTGCTGCATTGCCCCCCTGTGTGATAAAAGTGACCACCTGTAGCTCTTTGGGCAACCTGTGCTCCCTGAGCCTCCAGGTGCATCTGCACAGAGCAGAGTGCACAACTGTCCCTCTGTTGCATGCGCCACCACTGCTTGTACTGTGCTTCCCAAGGGTTCTTTAGAACAAAGCTACAAAACCTGTGGACGGATGTCCCGGTGCTGTCCTGCTCCTGCTTCTTCCCCTTCAGCATCAAACCCTTCTTTTTCCCTCTTCTATGCAAAGAGATGCGGGGTGGGGGTGTCCCTCAAAAAAGGGCTCAAGCAAGGATCCCTGTGACCAAATGGATGCAAAGCCAGACCTCCCCAATCAGAGTGCAACATTCTTTTTCCACGGAGCCATGCACTCATTCCCTCGACCATTTCGTGACTTCCCCACAAGATGGGGACAGGGTGAGGCCAAGGAGAAAGACCCCCATGACCACAATTCTAATTGGAGCAAGGGGGCCTTGGTGGGAAAACATGGCGCAATGAATTGCCCCATCCTGAGGCTGGTGGTGTCATTACAGAGCAGTGGAAGCCCCAGGACTCCGAAGGGAAGAAGCAGTACGACCGGGAGTTCCTCTTAGACTTCCAGTTCATGCCTGCCTGCATCCAGAAGCCGGAGGGGCTGCCGCCCATCAGCGATGTGGTCCTTGACAAGGTATGGGGCTAGTGTGTAGGCAGAGGAAGTGAGTTTGTGGTGGCGGCTGAAGGTCGAGAGAAAGGCATGCCGAGTGTTTTAAACTGAGAACTTGGATTTTGCAACATTTTGAAGACCTGGTCCAATTTAATAATGCACAAGAGGAGATGCTGCCACTGGACTGGGTTTAATTTTTTAATAATAATTTTTATTGATTTTAACATATAAATTATAATACATACCACAAAACTTCACCACTTATACAATTTTTTTAATTTTTTTTTTTTTTTTACTTCCATCAGCACCTCTGATGATCCACCGTTTTTATCACTTCTTATGCATTTTTAAAATTCATATTGCCTTTAATTATCTGCCACTGGACTGGGTTTAAAACTAGATGATATGTATGCAGCTTCCCCAAAATATTCTTCTAGCCTCAGGAAGCAGAAAACCCCCAATTCCCTTCCCCTGAGCTACCTCTCGGTCAACAGACATGAAGAAGCTTTGCTTCTGGTGGTGGGGTAGTTAGATGGCCTTGAACTGCCATGCCTCAATTTGCTCAGCTTTAGCAGGCACCCCCCTCAGAGGTCAAGTTAGAAGGGAAATGGATCTTGATGGGCAGGATGAGTCATTGGCTGCGTGTTTTGTTTTCAACTGTAGCTCTTGAGGCTACTTGGGAGTATCAACCAAATGCTGCTGTCTGTGCAGACGGTTGCTGCATGGCTACCCGTAACTTTACATTTTTCTACTAATACAGATCAATCAGCCAAAACTGCCTCTTCGAACTTTGGATCCTCGGATATTGGCACGGGGTCCAGATTTCACACCAGCATTTGCTGATTTCGGAAGACAAATCCCTGGAGGGAGGGGCACACCTGTAAGTGTCAGAGTTACATCCACAGCCTTTTCCCTCCAGAATCTGGAGCAGCTCCCAGTTTGGGGGCTCTTCTGCAGTCACATTTTCTCAGCCTGCCATTTTCTCTCTTTTCCTTCCTCCTCTTCCCTTTTCCTCCTCCCTCATCTGGTCTGTGCCTTTCCTCATTCTGTCTTCCTTCCCATCCCTTACTTTGTTCTCGCATCTTTCTATCACCTGTAAGGCTCCTCCTGTGCCTCCTTGACTCTATTTGACTGGAAAATAGTATTTTTCCCCTCTGAAGGAGTCAATTGTTGACACAGGTGGGCGGGAACATGGCCACCAGCTTAGTATTCTGCTGAGGTTCTGCTTCTTGAGCTCCTTTGGTTTCTATATAGCGGGGGCCTGGGAATGGGGAGGGGGAAGCCAAGCAGGGACGATATGGGGCTGGGAGGGGGGGAGAGAAGAAGAAAAAGAAGAGGAGAAATCTTCTTAAAATAATCATGGGGAGTCAGTTGAAAGAAGTTCTTTGCAAGTGGCATCTGCTTCTTGGCTTGCAGAACAGCCATCCAGCAAATGGGTTTTTAAAGGGAAATAACAAAAAAATGGGGGGGGGGGTTAAATTTAAGCTAAAGACCTACCTTCTGAAGTTGTGGTGCCCATCTGCTGTAACAGACACCTACATGGGCATGTCAGGTCTTTCTGTGTCAGCCTGTGGATAATACCTTCCTCTCCCCCACCCCTTTCTTTCTTTTTACAGGCCTGCAAAGTGCAGCCCCCACCTGGACTCCAGCCCCTTGCTCGGTGTGGGCCCCCAGCATGCCCTTTGTTGGTCTCATCTCACCCACAGCTGAGGAACCTGACCATAGGGGTAAGCCACCCTGCCCCCGCCCCCAATTTCCTCCCTCACTGTGAGCGTCTTTTTGCAAAGCCTTCTCCTCTGCCCTCCTGTCTTCAGAGGAGCTAGCAAACAACCCCACAGAGCACAAGCCTGTAATGGAAATGGCACCAGCCTTGCCTTGTACTCTTCTCTAGGCTGCCGTCTCTTCAGTGGTGGGTGGGACAGCACCAGCAGAGGGCATACTGGGACTTTGGCCTGAGCTGGATCTGCCCTAGGGCTGCTCTTCGCAGTCCTGTGTAGAGGGGGAGACCAGGTAAGTCCTGCTTGGCCTGTCTTCGTTTTTCTTTTGGCTTGGAGCATTTAGCAGCTCGTGGATGCTCCATCTCAGCCTTGCTGAATGGCAGCTTTCCCCCCCCTTCTGCATTTTGGAAAGTAACAGCTTTTCACTAACCTTGGTACCTGGTGGCACAGTTAATCGGGTAACAAGTTTAAAAAATGCATCTTCTTTTCAAAAAGGACTTGGGTGAGGTGAAGTAGAAATAGGTAACAAATAGCTTAAGAAAAATAGCCAGCTGCTGTGCTGTAAAAGCCACCCCAGATGCACCAGGAGGAAGGCCTTAATCTAACTCAGTGGCTCAGTTTTCTAACACTAGAAAAGAATGCAAGGGACATTATGTTACAGAAGGTGCCAGAGACAGAGGATTGAATTATTGTTGATTGTGGTGCTGATAGGTGAATGCTGGCTGAGGGCTACCATGAAATAGCAGCCCTTACGTCTGACTGCAAAATATTAAACATTCTTGGGTGGTGTTTGGGAATGAGAGGTTGGGAGCGGTGGTTGGGAGTGAGAGGTATGGGGGGGGGGCAGGGGGACAGAAGCGAAGATCTTGTGTCTGCAGCAGACCTGATGTGGCCGGCATCGTGAACTTCACAAGTTTGTGATTTTAGTACAGCTCCTTCGCTGCTTATTCCTGCCCGGACTGGGAAAGGATTTTGCTCTGCTCTGTGTTGAGCAGAGACTCCTGCTGGGGGATGCCCATGAAACACTTTTTGAAGTGCCAAAATCAAGGTATCCTGCTGCCTGTTTGGGTATCCCATAATGATCACTGCTTCCCCCAAGATTTGTAGAAAGGGACCTACAGTAGCAGGTGCTATAGCTCAAACTGCTGGTGTAGAATTTAAGCACATAGAGAAGCCCCTTGCTGCATTTTGGATGTCAAGGGCTGGATTCTCGAAGGAGTTGATGTGGTGCTGGTGCCTGTGTGCAAGCCTTAATTGGTGCAGAACATGTGTGAATGGTGAAACCTCAGGAGGAGCGAGCTGGTGGTTTGCTGCTCTGTCCCACCAGTCAGGCTTGTTGTTGGCACTGCCTCCTCAGCAGCACCATGGGCCGGTTGGAGCTGCCTCTGGATCACGCTGGCCTGTGTACTCTGGTGTGCCTCTCAGGCAAAGTCCTGATTATTTGCTTGGATATGGACCTCATGTTGCAGGATTGGGGCTGTTGTGCTCACTTGCCAGACAGCAGGGGGAAGTGTGTTCTCCAGCACCTTTAAAAAAAACCAACCCCCCCCCCACTCTTTCTCTTTCTTCCTCCTCCTACCTTGCCCTTCTTAAACGTTTGGTTCTCTTGTACCTCAGAAGGTGCAGCATCCTGAAAACTTGGGGTTGTTTATCACAGCCACGGTGAAACATGGTCAGGAAGGCTCAGCCTCAGGTAGCAAAGGAGGGGCTGCTTTTTGTGTGGCAGGGACTGCTTGCCGGCAGCATTCCATCTTGGTTCATATTCTCTCTGTGGGAGAGGTCTGTAACTCCATGCTTCAGTCCTCAGTGGCATTTCCAGGTAGAGCTGAGTTTCCCTGTCTGAAACCCTGAAGATGGACTTTGTATAAGGCAGTTTGCTACATTCCTGTATTCACCTGCATAAATTCCCAATTAGATGCTAGTGTTGGCAGAGCAGGGTTGCTTTGATGCTGGACGTATGTGTAGTTTGAGCCTCTTTGTGTTAAAAGGGACTTAACATTCAAGGGGCTGGTTTTTCTCTTAGCTGTTAAACGTTGGACAGCGGAGATCTCAGCCAGGCCAGAGGCGGGAGCCCAGGAAGATCATCACGGTTTGTGTCAAAGAGGATGTACACCTGAAGAAAGCTGAGAATGCCTGGAAGCCGAGTCTGAAGCGTGAGACGCAAGCGGAAGACTCTGAGAGCATCAAAACCCAGGTGAGGCAAGAACATGAGCCTCCTGGCTGGGCTGCCGAGGGGCTGGCCCTTCTCCCCACTTTAACACCCACCCTTAGCTGTAGCGTGATTTGCATGGCTAAGAACAGGGTGGTCCAACGTGCAGCCCAAAGGCCGCATATGGCAACATTTGACACCCCCACCTCCCCAGCCCTCGTGCTGCCTTCCCAAGCTGAGCAAGTGATGTGCTTTTGTGCTCTAACAGGGTCCTAGAGTTCTGCCACCTTCTTCCCAAAGCCTGGTTAGTACTTTCCTGCTTTGGAAGGGGGTGGGAGGGACTCACTTACCCGGCTATGGGAAGGCAGCACAAATTTTGGCCTCGCTCCTCCCCCCCCCCCCAATACACGGGTTCCTTGTTGAAATACGATTGCGGCCCACTTGATATGAAAAGTTGGACCTCCCTGGCTTAAAAGGACAAATGAGGATACCAGACAACCTACTACCTCTCTGACAGGTGTATTTTCTCTATGTTATCTACTTGACTGTTTCTGCCTTTCCTTTGGAGGGGGAAAGAAGGGGGATCCCATAGAGGACAGACTTCCTGTGTGGAATATATTTGCGTTCCGAGCTGCCACTGTACAAAGCTTTTGCTGCTCTGGAGTCTGGTTGTTTCAGCCTGGCTGTGTCTGAACTTCCCTGTCTGCCTCTCTTCCCCTTTCCTCCTGGAGTTGCTGTGAACATGGGTGGAGCTGTTCAAGCTGACCTGGGATGGTTTGGGCATACGACGCAATGAAGCATACATGCCTGGGTACTGAAAGCAGCTGTCTTGGGCCGTTGCTCTCCTAGGCCTTTTGCCTTATTTGAGTTTTGCACCTTAACACCTGCATTTTCCCTTCAGGAGCTATTCCGCAAGGTCCGAAGCATCTTGAATAAGTTGACACCGCAGATGTTCAATCAGCTGATGAAGCAAGTGACTGATCTAACTGTGGACACGGAAGAGAGGTTGAAAGGTGTCATCGACCTTGTGTTCGAGAAAGCCATTGATGAACCCAGCTTCTCTGTGGCCTATGCAAACATGTGCAGGTGTCTCGTCACGGTAAGTGTGGTGTGGGAAGTTGGAAGAGGAAAATACCCAGTGGGAGCGGGGGCATGGCAGAGCTCCTGCTTAACATGCAGGATAGCCCAGATTTGATCCCTGCCATCTGCTGTTAAAAGGATGATTTGAAAAGGACCTTATTGGCCTGAGTCTCAGGAGATACTCTGCCATTCAGGGTAGACAATACTGGGTTGAATTGACAAAGAGTTTGCACTGGTCTGTCATCTGCTGCCTTTTAGACACCAGAGTGAAAAGGGGTTTATGGGGAGGTTGTCCTGAAGATGCTTATCTGAACCAGGCTCATGCAGGCAATTAATAATAGCACCTTTCCATAATAGTTCACCTTTGATGTAAAAGTTTATATATATTATGTATATGTATATATTACTGTGAAGACAGGAGTGCCTGGCGTGCTCTGGTCCATGGGGTCACAAAGAGTCGGACACGACTAAACGACTAAACAACAACAGCATATATTACTGTGTTGTTTTCAATATGAATGCTGTGAGCCAGTCTGTTTGCTCTAATATGTTTTTATGAATAATGGCTCATAAATATTTTTATAAATAGAATGATAAAATGCTGGTTAGGAATGCAGCAAGTGATGAGAGTGCCCTGTTTTGCCTGTGTTGTGCTCACTTTCCTCCTCCTTGGCCCTTTTGACATGTGCTGCACACAGCTGAAGGTGCCCATGGCGGATAAGCCCGGGAGCTTTGTCAACTTCCGGAAGCTACTCCTGAATCGTTGCCAGAAGGAATTTGAAAAGGACAAAGCTGATGACGATGTCTTTGAGAAGAAGCAGAAGGAGCTGGAAGCTGCCACAATGGTGAGTGTCTGCAGAGCACCTCTGTGCGCTCCCAGGAGCAGGGAGCCCAAGACATGGGAGTCCTGTGGTGTTGCTGGCCTGGGAAGCGAGGCCATGGGCTTGTGGTGTGGCAGGCAGCCCTTTCTCACCACCCCTTCCTTCTCTGCCCCTCAGCCAGAGGAGAGGACGCGGCTCCACGATGAACTGGAAGAAGCCAAGGACAAGGCCCGGCGGCGCTCCATTGGCAACATAAAGTTCATTGGGGAGCTCTTCAAGCTGAAGATGTTGACAGAGGCCATCATGCACGACTGTGTGGTGAAGCTGCTGAAGAACCACGACGAGGAGTCCCTTGAGTGCCTCTGCCGCCTCTTGACTACCATTGGCAAAGACTTGGACTTTGAGAAAGCCAAGGTTAGAAGAACCTGGCACCCACACTGAGACCCTTGGTGGCTGTAGCCTTTTCTGTGGGCTGCTAAGCGGTGCTCATGCTTTCCCCTAGAAGATGGGGCAGAGGGGTTGCTTTGCCCCTTGTGTCATCAGGGAAGAGTGAACACCCAAATCCATCTTCTTTGGTTCTGAAAAGAACTTAGTGTTCAGAAAAGCTAGATCCATACCCCTTACTGGCCCTGCTTCATAGCCACCTGGAGTGGATGGAATGTGAGGCCACTTGGAAAGTGCAGAGGCGGGTGGGTGACTTTTATGTATTTCTATGTAGAAACCTCTTTACTTTTGCCTAGCTGGGATTGGCCCCTGTCCAAAGGTAAGAGTCACCCTCATTGCTCCAGGCCCTGAAAGGTTTCCCAGGAGAGGCTGGAAAGGATCCCCTTCCCCATCCCCCGCTGTAAGGCAGTTTTTCATGTTCCTATGAAATATGGTGAGAGCATCTGTGTTTCCTCTAGCCTCGAATGGACCAGTATTTCAATCAAATGGAAAAGATAGTCAAAGAGAGGAAAACCTCTTCCAGAATACGATTCATGCTTCAAGATGTCATAGACCTCAGGCAGGTACGTGTCCAGCAAGGGGAGCAGATGAGTAATTGTCCGCAAGAGAAAAGGGGTACTGCCCTCACCTGGCTCTTAGTCTTACCTTGAGAGGGTAGTTCTTGGTTTTTTAAAGGGCTGCCAGAGACCATCTTTTGATGATGGGTAGTGGAGCTGCTGTCTCCTGCATCATGGGCTGCTGTCATGGGGTAGCTGTGGTTTTACAGTCGACTTGTGTCACGCTTGTGGAAGGAGCTTGCGAGCAGTTTTCCCCTCAGTAGAATATCCCTCTTCCTCTGTCTGCATCAACCACAACTACCCCACAGTGTGCAGGGGAGAAAGAAGGCCTCATCCGTCCTTGCTTTCCTGTCTTCCACAGTGTAACTGGGTCTCACGGAGGGCAGATCAAGGCCCCAAGACGATAGAGCAGATCCATAAAGAAGCAAAAATTGAAGAACAGGAGGAGCAGCGGAAAGTCCAGCAACTAATGACCAAAGAGAAGAGGAGGCCTGGTAAGTTCCCAGGGTTCCCATCTGATGCTTGACCAGGAGGAGAGAGGAACAAGGGTCCATGTCATGAGAATTGTCTCCGGTGTCTAGATTATAGAGTGCCCTGTCCAGGTTGAATATCTCTTTCTGCTCATGTGCCTCAATATAATGTTAAGCATATTGGGGAGCAACCTCCAGCCATTTGTTCTGCTAGCGTGTGCATGGACCATTGCACAGAATAGGCAAATGGTGAAACTGCACAGATAATTTTTTAAAAACCTGCCACACAATTGCTTAGGCAGAAATACAAATTGAAATGCACTCTTCAGCTAGATGCGACAGAGGAAACACAGCAGCCTTATTCCCATAGGCTCTCAAGCTTCGCTTTACACATACAACTCATCCCAGACCACTTTAGCTACCATAGCAGGGATTATAAAAAGTAACCTGTTTGTTTGTTTTGTTTGCAGGTGTTCAGAGGGTAGAGGAGGGTGGCTGGAACACGGTGCAGGGGGCGAAAAATACCCGTGTGCTGGACCCCACCAAGTTCCTTAAAATCACTAAGGTTTGTATGGAGGAAGAATCTCTTTCTGAGAGGAATCCTGAGAGACCAACTCTCCTTTGGTTGGTCACCTTCCACATTCCCAATCCTCAACATCAGCCTTCCTGAAGGTGGTGCCCTCCCAGACGTTTTGGACTGCGGCACCCACATGCTCCAGCTTCACACACCTACAGTAGCTGCTGCCAGTGGGAACTGTAGTTCAGAATGCCTGGAGAGTGTCTGGTTGGGGAATCTTGGTTTTTCTTGCTGCCCTGCCCTCCAAGGAAGCTGTTTGTCCATCTGTGCATCTAGGCATTTTGAACTGGGAAGTGGGAGAGAGGGTGGCAGTGAGCCGGAGGGCAGGAGGGTTTGTTTCCTTCTGTGAAACAGGGTTGGGTGGGGCGGTTCCAATCCCCAGCAGGCTCTCCCTGATTTGTGCTCCTGTCTGTGTGTCTTTCAGCCCACAATAGATGAGAAGATCCAGCTTGTGCCTAAAGCCCAGTTGGGCAGCTGGGGAAAAGGCAGCAGTGGGGGAGCCAAGGCCAGTGAGATTGGTGAGTGTGGAGGCGCCCCCCCCCCCGCATTTTGCTCTGTGCACCCTGAAAAGTGCTGGCAGTTGCTGTTCCTCGTCAAATACATCTCCTTGTCATTTCTCCTTTTTTGGAATTTCCAGTCTTGGCTTACTTCCTGTTATGAATGGGCCGTGCAAACTCCATATTCAGTGCTAGCCCTCCTCTTGGTACACCCACTTAAGTTAAATGGTTACAACAATCTTAGGTTCATAAAATTCAGTGGATTTACTTTGGGAAGGACTTAGCCTGATATAACTCAACTCCCATGTTCTACTTCTTTTTCCTTAAACATTCAAATATTTCACCAAAGTAACTGGTGGATCAAACCAACGCTTGATCTGTTTTCGACTGTAGTGCTGCAGCACTCTGTAGACAATACACTATAGTACTACAGTCGGAAACTGTAAGAGCTAAGAATAGCATGATTAAGTTAGCTAGAGAGTCTCCTGAAAGAGCTGGTTTTTGCTTGGCTCTGGAAAGAGCTCAGTGTGGGAGCTTGGCAAATATCTTTGGGGAGTCCACACCACAGTGCTGACGTCTCTTTGTCTGCAAAGACTCTGCCCTGATTGGATGATTTCACTCAGTATCAGTGCCTGGAACAAGAAATCAGAGCAAATTATCATAGCATCCATGACAGATGGCCCTCCAACCTCTGCTTAGAAACCTCCACTGAAGGAGAGTCCAGAACCTCCCAAAGGAGTCTGTTCCACTGTCGAACAGCTCTAACAGTCAGAGATTTTTCCTGGTGTTTAGTCAGAATCTTCTTTCTTGTCATTTGGAATCCATTGGTTTGGGTCCTGCCCTTCGGATCCAGCAGAAAACAAGCTGAATCAAACTTCCATATGACTGCCCTTCAGATATTTAAAGGTAGCTATCTCCTCTCAATCTCTTCCAGGCTAAACATACCCAACTTCCTCAACTGTTCCTCATAAGGCTTGGTTTCTAGGGAAGGATTTGGTCCTTAGGAGACACCCAAGCCAGTTAAGGCTTTAAAGGGTTTCTTGTATCTGTAGGTGACCCATCTCTCCCTCTGTGCCAAAAACCTCTGCCTTGAAGGATGAGAGAGATCATCAAGGCATCCGCTTGACACAGTTAAACTTGTGATAGGTTTAAGAGCTTCTGGGCCTCTGGCTGATGGGTTTCCTGGAGCCCTTGAGGCAGCTGTTACTCTCCCCAACATCCTCTTGCAGATTCCTTACGACCAAGTGCCACTAGTTTGAACCGATTCTCTGCACTGCAGCCTCCCGCATCATCTGTGTCTGCTTCAGCCACATCCGCAGAGTTGGACTCTCGCAGGGCCTTAACTAGGTAAGTCTCAGGCCACCCGTGGCTGCTTCTCTCCCACTTCATTTAATAATAGTAGTAGTAGTAGTAGTAGTAGTTATTAATGCCTTGAATGAGGTGTTCTATGTGATTAAGCTGACTTTACGAACCCTTAATATGTGTGTGTGTACTCAGCAGCTCATGCTCTCGGGGGCTGTCCATGTAATGAAATGTGTGAAAAAAGCAGAGAA
>JAXCMG010000088.1:1419101-1433918 GCA_034642415.1 Podarcis siculus | reverse complement strand
ATATATATATATATATATATATATATATATATATAATTTTACACAAATCTCCAATCATACAATTTTACGCATAACATATTTTCACCTTTTGAACTTCCGTCAGCTTCTCTGACAATCATCCGTATTTAAATTTTTATCTACGCATTCCTCAAATTTAGTATCGCCTTTTAAAAATATATTTATAACCTTATTTGCATTCTTGCAATATTCCTTATTTTTTCACAAAGCTTCTTTAAAACCCACTAGCGTTGTTTGCTCATCACATACACTCTTCAAATATTCCGAAAATTTTTCCCAGTCCTCAATGAACTTGTGATCTCGTTGATATCTAATTTTCCCGCTTAGCTTGTCCAGTTCTGCATAGTCCGTTAACTTCATTCTCCATTCCTCCAGGGTCGGTAGTTCTTCCTGCTTCCATTTTTGGGCCATTAATATTCTCGCTGCTGTAATTGCATACTGGAAAAGTTTACAGTCCTTTTTATCTATTTCATTTCTTGTTATTCCCAAAAGGAAGGTTTCTGGTTTCTTTACAAAACTATATTTCAACATCTTCTTTAACTCATTATATATCATCTCCCAGAAAAAAGCAGAGATTTAATTGCCTCTCCGATAAAACTCTTCTGCTTTTAGCGCTTGATGTCTGTGTTTACTATCACTTGAAAGTCACTTGAAAGCTAATTGGCACATAGCCGAGTTGGGGGTTAATTTTTTTTCAAGCAATGAGTGAGTAAGGAATTTTCCTGAGAAATGTCTTTGCTCCCACAGTCGGGGGAGCACAGGCAGGGAGAAGAACGACAAGCTGCTCCCCTCTCCAGCCTCACGACCCAACACCTTCTTGCGGGTCAGCAGCAGCAAGGAGCAGCTCTTGGACAACCAGGCTCAGGAAGAACAGCGGCGGGAGATGCTGGAGACAGTGAAGCAGCTGACAGGGGGGCTGGAGAGCGACTGGAACAGCACAGAGGCAGAGAGGAGCAAGGCCAAGGAAACTGGTGAGCTTTTCCTCTTCCTCCTCCAAGTTGGGGCTTCTGAACTCTGGGCTGTCCTTCCTGCTGGATGAGCAGAAACCTTTTGTGACTGATTTGGTTGGTGCTAATTTATGTCCATTCCCTCTTGAGCTCATAGCATCATTTCATCCACGTTCATTTGTTGGCCCTTCTGAGTCAAAATGGTGGTGATCTAAAGCGAGGTATTCTGTGCAGATCTCTCTCTGGGATGAATTACACCACAAATCCTAGCGTGTGTAGCTGCATGTAGGACTTACGAAGAATGACAGGACACAGCCTAAGGACTTGTCTGTAATGACAATGGCATTGTGCATGGGAAAAATGCCTCTCTGGCATTGCATTGAAGTAAGCCTTCTACATTTCCTGCCTCTTTCTCTCCCTCTCCCCTTACCCATTCAACTGTCTTAACAGCCAAGCCTGAAATTTCCACATCCCCAGCCCAAGAAAAACCTGCATTGTCAGAAGAGGAAATAGAGAGAAAGTGCAAATCGATCATTGACGAGTTCTTGCACATAAACGATTATAAGGTAAGGAGAGCTGTGGCCCATCGTGACGTGCATTGGAGTTTTCTCTTGGGGCGGAGGGCTTAAGCGTTTAAAAGCCACCCTTTCCGAGGTCTGGCTTTGTGGCCGCTGATCTTACAATATCAGTGCAGAGAGCAAGAAGGACCTTTCTTAAGGTCAGCTGAGGAGCTTTTGCACAAGGAAAGTCTCTTAGCCCACGGACTACAGAGAAACCTCTCTTTGTATTGTCTGGACAGGAAGCGATGCAGTGCGTGGAGGAGCTGAGCATACCGGGAGTGCTGCCTGTGTTTGTGCAGGTGGGCGTGGAGTCAACCCTGGAGCGGAGTCAGATCACCAGAGACCACATGGGCCAGTTGCTGTATCAGCTGGTGCAGTCGGAGAAGCTCAGCAAGCAGGACTTTTTCAAGGGGTTGGTAGTCTGCCAGGGAAGGAAGCAAGATCTCTGGGTATTTTTTCTTTCTTTCATGGGTGCTCACTACAAACAGTTACATTTGGGCTGGATGCAGAGAGTGACCAGCTGCCTCCCAGATGGAATGTGCCTTGAGCAACTCTGCTTCCCTCCTTAGGTTTGCGGACACCTTGGAGACGGCAGACGACATGGCCATCGATATACCCCACATATGGTTATACCTGGCTGAGTTGGTGACGCCTATGTTGAAAGAAGGAGGAATCTCTATGAGAGAACTTCTGACGTAAGCTGCACTCTTTCTCCGTTAGCCGTGGGGTGATGCTTGCACTTGCCCTTGAAACTCCTTGCATAGATAAGGTCAAGCTAGCCACAGTCAACCGCAGTGACCTATGCGAGATCTGTTGCTTGCTACAACCTGTATTGTTATTGCCTTGGGGCAGTGAATTTCAACACCCCGGTTAAGCCAGATTTAAATCTGCCAGACCCCTTATGGGCCTAATTTGTCATGTGTACAGGGCCCACCAGTTAAAATGACATCAGGCAATGTTTCTTTTTGAAGGCACACTCCCAGATCACAAAGGGCTTTGCACAGACCTCAGCTAAAACAGGGGCTTTCACAAAGATTTCAATGTAAACCCATCATGAGTCTGGAGTAAGGTGTGCTTCAGCTGTTGGACAGTGGGGACATGCCTTACCTCCAGCAAAGGAACGCTTAAAAGCTCATTTTAAGCCACACTAGCCCTAGTCCCACACCTGATGTCTCATATGATGGCAGGTGGGTGCAGTTTACCAGAAACAGTCTGGCAGGCTAAATAGGGTTTCCCAGCAGGCCAGAGGCTTGCCACCCCTGCCTTAAGGGCTGAACCAGTAGAGGGTGGCAACTCCCCAAATATCCTGCCGTCAAACCTTGTCTGCTGTGGTCTCCCTCCAGCTCCAGAACAGAGTTGCTTCTGTGGTCGAAGATTCAAGTAGAACTTAGTGAAGGCCAGAGCCCTCACCCCCCCCCCCCTGATGGTGGCCTTTCAACATGTGCTAGTTGCCTGTCAGGTGGCAAAGCTTACACTGCTCTCTTGCTCTCTCCTATTGCAGAGAATTTAGCAAACCCTTGCTCCCTGTGGGAAGAGCCGGCATCTTGCTTTCCGAAATATTGCACCTTCTATGCAAACAAATGGTAAGTGTTGCAGGCCACTTGCAGGTCTGGATGTGTGTGTGCAAAGGGAATCTGTAGTGTATTGAAAAATGTCAAGAAGCCTGCCCAAGACTCCCAAGTCAGTGAGTTGCATTCACATTTTGCCTGAAAAGGCTTTGAAGCTGCTTTCAGTTGATCAGGAGCAGGAATCACAAAGGACAGCCTCATTCTGAAGATGCTTCGAATTCAGAGTTGTTCCCAGTTGCTGTCCCAACCTGAGCAGGCCCCTACCCTAGAAAGAGTGGCACTTTCTTGGCCCCACTGATTGCTGAATCCCGTTGACCCCACAGTAGCATTGGATTGAACCCTCTTGTTGGAAAAGAACACCCTAAAGTCAGGATATTGAATGTGATACTTTGCACTCACCCAGGTTTCCCCCTCACCCCCGAAAAAGAACTGTCATGGTGGGGTTGGAGGTTGCTTTGAACACCGTGGCTGTTTTGGGTCTCCCTGCTCTTCTCTCTTTGATTTTTCAAATTCCTTCTGTGTTCTAGAGCCATAAGAAAGTGGCAGCCTTATGGAGGGAGGCTGGCCTCAGTTGGAAAGACTTCTTACCTGAAGAGGAGGATGTCCACACCTTTCTCATGGAGCAGGTGAGTTGGGAGCCAGAGCAGGGTCACTCTGACCTTTTGGTCACTCTGTTCACTTCTGATAGGGGGAGGAGGTTTGACTAGATGCTATGTTGTCTTTAACCCTTTGGAAGAATAGGTGGTTAAACCCCACTTCAGGGTGTTCACTGGCGTGGGCGGGGGACCCTGCATGTCACGCCAAACTAAAGGCATTCTCTCTTCTCTTGTAACACTGCAGAAGTTGGACTTCACAGAGACTGACAGTTCCAGTTCCTCAGAAGCACTTTCAAAGAAGGAGCTCTCTGCTGAAGAGTTGAACAAACAGCTGGAGAAACTCATTATCGAGGACAAGGCGAATGATGAGCAGATCTTTGATTGGGTAGAGGTACAAAGCCCATGTCCATCTATGCCCGTACACTAATAAGTTAAGAGTTATTTGAACCCGTCTGTTACAGTTCCTGCAGCCCGGGCTCTTGGTTCTTACAGAATCATGGGGTTGGGAGCATTTCACCACAGCCCTCACCTGTCTCCACATTGCTTTCCTGACCCTCACTTTCAGCAGAGTCTGGTTTTGCCCCTGGGGATTGCTGCTTGTCACCAGAACACAATTTTGCTCGCCTAGAGGGCTGCATTGTAGGGCTAGAGAGAAATTATTGCTTTTACAGATGCCAAAGGGTTTTGATCTGTAGCACTGAGTTCCATCCTAGAATGCCTTTTTTATGTGACACTCCAGCAGCAGACTGTTTTTCCTGCTGAATAAATGACACCGTAGAAGGCAGAATTGGGGGAGAGAATATAAGCCATTCTCCTGCTCCCAGGAGCACTTTGGGGTGAGCTGATCTGATAGGAAGCACTTTGAGTGAGCTTATAAGATTCCTTCGTCAGCGGGTTCTTCCGAAGAGGTGCTGTGATGCAGCCCATGGGCTTTTTTGACTTCTGCAAATACTCTTGATTTCAGGCTAATCTAGACGAGAGCCAGATGAGTTCACCTACATTCCTTAGAGCTTTAATGACAGCAGTTTGTAAAGCCGCTATTATAGGTGAGTAATGTTCATCCAGAAGTTTTAGACATGAAGCCATCAATGTCTTTCCTCTGTTTTGCATGGAATTTGAATTCTTCACCACAGTCTCTTTTTAAGCATGAAATGTCCCACTGATGAGACACAGATAATGAGCGAGCAGAACAGGTCATGTTAATGTGTCTTCCATCCCAGGGATTTCTGGGATTCTCCAGATCCGTTTTTTCTGTGGATCCAATCCATATCATTTGGAAGCATACTATGGTTGGAAGAAGAGAAATCACCTACCATATTACCATTTCCACCAGTTGTTTTATATCCCGAGTTGTTCCATTAGAAAATATCAAGTGATAACTGTTCCAATGGCAGTTCTTCATTTTGAGGGTGTGTGTAAGGAGATCTTTGAATTCTAGCCAGCAGTGGCCCCCATGGATTTGGGGCAGGGGTGGCAGTGAGAGTGTTGCCTTTTTGCCTTCCAGTTTCTGTGCATTAAACCTTTTTGTGCTTTTGTAGTGTAGCTGAATGGGGATTTAGTTGGCTAAAGTCCATGCTTGTGGCCACTTCAGAAGTTCAGTAAAGCTATCAGGGGAGAGGAGAACATGAACACACCAGCTAATGAGTCCCTGCATATAGAAAACAAGTGTGTCAGGTTTCTGTCCTTCCTGACATGCTAGCTTTCTGTGTGCAGAGATATTGGGAGGGGATATGGAAGAGCATTCCACAATGTGAACCCCACTCCTGTAGTGTGAAGGGGTACCACCCAGTGAGAGTCAAGCCTAAATATTTTTAGATCCCAGATACAGGTAGTTATGTATTCCATTTTTTTATATTTTTGGTACCTAAAATTGCAGGAGGTAGGATGAAGTGACACAGCCTCTTCCTTTCAAAGCTTCTAATTTTTGGAAGATGAGCTGGTGAAATAAACCTTTCCAATTGCATAAGCAGTCCAGACGTTGAAGAATGTTCAATTTTTGTTGCCGCTATCCCTTTTGCCTTGAATTGAGATTTGTCTGTGAAGACAGAGGATAGATAAGAGTTGCCTGCCTTCCTCCTTCCTGGCCAGCTTTTAACCAAACGCTGACATTGAATCTCTTCTCTTTTCTAGTGGACAGTTCTAGCTTGCGAGTGGACACTGCTGTTATCAAGCAGAGAGTGCCGATCTTACTTAAGTACCTAGACGCGGACACAGAGAAGGAACTACAAGCACTTTACGCACTACAAGCATCAATAGTAAAACTTGATCAACCTCCGAGTAAGTGTACTCAGGGTCAGGGTGGTCTTTGGGCCTTGGTCCCTTGAATTGGGCTTGTGTAAAATAGGACGGAACATGATGTGCTGTCACTGGCTGTAGGGCCGTTTGCTGGTACCCCAAAGCCAATTTATACTAGATTTTCTTGGGGTGCATCATTTTGCTTTTGTTCAGGATGAATAAGGGCCACAGAAAATCCTCCTGAGTTTGAATGTGGCTCCCAGTCAGCAACCAAAAAAGGCAGCCCTCTGTTTCCAGTTTCTCTGTTACCAGTCCTATTATCCTTGTCATCCAAAGAAATGGAGGAATTGTCAAGTATATAGCAATTTCCCCTCAGTTTTATATCATCCACATATTATTTATCTATCTATCTGAAAGCTTTTTGCAGTGTTGGGAGCCTGGATTCTAAACTTGCCCTGATGCAGGATTAGCCCACGCCATCTGAACAAAAACCTACCCACTGTGGAGCCCTAGAAAGGCCTCTCACCTGGGAGATCCCTCTGAGCTCTGAAGAGCAATGATATTTGTGTTTCATTGGCTCCCTGATTGAGGAAGGACTAAAAGGGGTCAGACGGAGTAAATTTTTAAAATATACGTGGAGGGTTGGGTTGAAGGCTCAGCACACTGCAATTCACATTTTGAACTGAGCTTGCTAGCCAGTCGTGTCTGCTTTGGCTGCTGTCCAGGGGGGAGTGTTCACCTCTTCCTTTCCTTCCCCCGCAGATTTGTTACGGATGTTTTTTGATTGCCTGTATGATGAGGAGGTGATATCAGAGGATGCCTTCTACAAGTGGGAAAGCAGCAAAGACCCTGCGGAACAGAACGGGAAAGGCGTAGCATTAAAATCGGTCACGGCATTCTTCACGTGGCTACGAGAAGCCGAAGAGGAGTCGGAGGATAATTGAAACTGAATTACAAAAAAAAAAAACCTCAAAAAAACCACAAAAAACAATTTAAGTATTTTTTTAAAAAAAGTTTCACGTCTTCGCCAATCACAGTGCAGCAAGGCCAATTCTCGCGCAGAGCCCCCCCCTTCCCCCACATGTGCACGAGTGGGAGAGGAGACAAAAAAACCGATATAAACGCAAAGGCGATCATGGAGGACAAAAAGTACTTGAAAATTCAAGTCCACTTCAAACCTGAGGGCAGGAGCACTAAACCAAAATACATCTATTTATAGAAAAATATTTTCTGTTTTAATCTTTTATTTTTCCTTTTTAAACAAGGACTCCTACTTTAAAAAGAAACAAATCTCTTTAGACAAAAAGTGAGAACTTTAATTTATTATTTTAAGAACTGCAAATGTCAGTGTAATTTTTAAATTTGCAGTTTCTGTAGCAAATTGTATAATAGACAAAAAACAACAACAGATAAATAAATTTCCCTCCCTTTTCAGAGCCACCTCAGTTTTGTTTCAAAGCACGGTATCTGTGTATTAAATTCTAAAGGGGTTTGGGAATGAACTAGGATGAGGGAGATGAACTTTTTTTAAAAAAGAAAAAAAAATCATCAATTTTTTTCCGCCTGCCTCTCAGCTTGCTTTCCACAATTTAAAAAAAATCAAAAGCAACAAAGCATAACCTTGGAGCTGAAGGAAAACCGCGTTTGAGAAAACGGCTGTGGACCAGACTGCTTGGAAAAATAACTTGCTCAAAGCAAAACAGTGCTATCCTGGAGAAAGAAGAAAAAAGAAGCAGCAAAAAGTACTAGTGATACTTTCAGAACCTTTAGAGCAACTTTAAGGCTTGTAAATACATAGAACAAATATTTAAAAAAAGAAAGAAATTGACTCGATACTATTTCTTTTCACTTTCAAAATATAAAGAACAAAATAAAGACAAACCTTGCAAGTTTAAAAGCACAAGAAAGTGGCTTCTTTTGATGGCAGCTTTGAAGGTGCCTGGCCCCCTCAAGCCATGGCATGCTGCCTCCCTCGGAGGGGGGGGCATTAACATTCCTGACCTGAACTGCCCCCGTGGCTTGTTTGCCCAAATCTATTGGGCAAGCAGGGAGGGAGGAAGTTAAAGGAGTAAATAAAGAGGAGGTGGGTCACTCTTTGGGAAAGGTTTTGTTACGGATGGATTTTCTGTGCGGCAAGCCAAAGTATGTTCACCAACCTTTGCACCCTGCTGCAGGTGATTTACAGTGTGCAGAAAGGGTCAGTACGGCTGCAGCTTCCTTGTGAGCATTATCCTCCAATAAGGTGCTTATTAAATCTATTACACCTCCCGCCTGCCCTTAAGGGAGTGTGTTGCTTTCCCTCCCTTCGAGGTAAAAGGAGCGTACATAATGTGGTTTATGGTTTACGGTGTCAGAATTTCTGCTTGGCCAATTTTATCCAGTTTGGGGTGTGTGCTATGTCCGCACATCCCAATACACCTCCACGAAGCTTTTTCCATTTGTAGATTGTTCTCCGTAAGGCACCTTCTCCGTCTGAATAAGTTTGATCTCTGTTGGCCGCCTGAGATAACCAGCTGCTGGCTCTCCCTGTGATGGCTTATCTGCTCTTAAATGAGCCGCCCTCCTCAGGCTGCTTTTTGCAATTTGTGGAAGTCTAGGATGGCCTCGCCTTGTCATTCCAAAAGAAAATGCAAAATAACCCTTGTTTTACTTCATTTGTTACGGGGTTGCTGTGTTTACATGTGATCACCAGAAACTGAAAACTGCTTAAGTGTTGCTGGGGAGGCTTCTGCAGGCTTTACTCTGATCGTGCTTCAAGGCAAGTCAGGCTGAGGGGGTCCGTTTCAAGAGCCTTCTTCCTTGGGTTGGCTCCAGAGAATCTTCTCACTATGTACGGTATTTTCCCCCTCTTAATTTTTTTTTTAAAAGCGGTGCAGGAACACTGAGCTCTGCTCCTGACCCTGCCTTCTTCAGCCAAGGAGTGACTGGGTCAAGGCCGCTCACCTTTCCATCAGATGAAAATTCTACTGCAGCAGCGGCATAAAGAAGCATTGTTACATCTTCTGTATGGAGAATGGGTGTGATTCAAGTTGTTTGCTGCTGGAACTAGTAGTAACAGAAAAGGAGTTGAGAGTTTTTGTCTTTTTCACTGGGAGCTTGGCAGGGTCCCTGTTACTCTTCACGGCATTGTTAGAAACGAAGGCCTGGTTTTCTCTGAGCAAGCAGGTGCCAGTCCCGCTAGCATGTTATTTGTTCCAGTAAGGTTGACAACCTTGTCCCTGCCCGGCATTGGTCAGTGTTCTTATGGCAAAGTCAGTGGAGAGAAGTACCGTATTTTTCGCTCTATAACACCCACCTGACCACAACACGCACATAGTTTTTAGAGGAGGAAAACAAGAAAAAAAAATTCTAAATGAAACAGTGGGTGTATGATTTTTGTGGTTCATGCTGTGGCCACAGACATGTGATCTGACGGTGAGTTTGGGGTAGCCCAATGCAAAAATCCTGAGGATCCATGTGGATCTGTGCTTTGTAACCACGTTTTAGGTGGGGAGGGAAGGAAAAGCACGCAAGGGACAAGGAGCACGCGTGGGGTGTGTGGAGAAGGATGCTGCTAATAATGCAGAAGAGGGGTATAAGAGGAGAAGGCTCCTCTCCTCTCCCGCTTTGCTCCTTTGAAGCAAGCAGGCTCTGCTTCTCTCCCTCCTCCCGGGCTTGCTGAAAAACTTTGCTGCTATTTAGCGAGCTCAGTGGGGAAGAGAGAGGGACAGAGAGCCTGCTTGCTTTAAAGGAGCCAGCCAGACAGGAGCCGCTTACACTCATGTAAGTGGCTCCTCTCCTCTCCCGCTTTGCTCCTTTAAAGCAAGCAGGCTCTCTGTCCCTCTCTCCTCCCCACTCAGCGGCTCTTCTCCCGCTTTGCTGTTTCAAAGCGAGCCACGGAGGAGGGAAGGAAGGGGAACCATGGATCCTCTGCTCACGACTGCAGCAGATCCCCCCCGCCACCCGTAGGCATTCCCTCCATAACACGCACAGACATTACCCCTTACTTTCTAGGAGGAAAAAAGTGGGTGTTATGGAGAGAAAAATACGGTAAGTGGGTCCACACTCTCTTCCTTTGAAAGGGAACTGTTTTACCTGCTAAGTATTTAAGGGAGTGCCTAGTTGTCATAGTCCACAGGTGACTCCAGTAACAAAAATGCCTGGAATAAGGTTCTTTCTCTCATAAAGCAAGCTGCGTGGAACTTGGTCACTTCCTCAGATTACTTGGGTTGAAATGTCCCTTTATGAAGCTCTATCAGCGATTGCAATAACAGCCAGTTGAAAGCTTGCAACAGCAACAAAAGCTTTAAGTTCAAAGTCTGACTAAAAGTAAATTAGCTGGAGAGTCCTAGGCTTAGAACTTTGCAACCATCATATAATCTCAAAAGTGTTAGAGGTCATGATTGGAGGGCGGGGGGTTTTTTTTTGTACGTGTGGGTTTTATTTTTACTTTTCTACCACAGAGGTGGTAGAACAGGTGTAGCAGACTACTATCTACACTGTTTGTACCATGTTGGAAGGGTAGATGTCATTTTGCACTACATTTTGAGACTACAGAATTATGCCATGTTGTTAGTTGCAGGGTGTGAACTTTTCCTTTGTATGCAAGTAGAAACAAAAGATACATATTCCTTCTTTCTTTTCTTTTTGGAAGAGATGGTGCACTGGAGCCCAACATTACTCTGAACATGTTACCCTTGCTTTTTTATTTCTGCATGCTGTACGGCGTTCATTTCCTATCTGTGGATCTGGAAAATAATTAACACTGGTTGGATATCATGGGCAAACATCCCATTTTGCCAGCAGTCTCTGACCATACACCTGAAGCAGTGTGCCCTAGTTCTTAACCCATTCCACAGAAGCACAAGACCTACGGTCAGTAATGAATACGCTTTTACTTGGAACTACTGTGCGTATTTTGAGGAGGGGGTTCCGCTCCCTCATAAGCAGCAAGCCCAAAGAAGTTAGATTTCCAGGCCAAGACTTGCAAAGCCCTGGGGTGAAGTCAGGGTATTTAAAGTGGGGGTACAGGTGCACAGGCTTCCAGCAGGGCCTGCAAGCTGACCCAGGCAGCTGCCTTGCAAAGAGTGTCACAGACATTTGCTAATTTTACTATGCTGACACCTACAGGTCTTCTACAGCACTTCCTTGGGGATTCCCACACTGTTGCCTTCAGGCAACCCAAGTCCATTGTGTGTGTGTGTGAGCATTTTGTATCGTTTTCTCCTTTCAGCTCCTGGGGGCTGGCAGCCACCTTATTGCAAGAAGCTAAAAAATATAGAAGTTGCTTGTGGTGGTGGCGGCTGTGAAAGGATTTTAATTAAGCCACAGCCACATTCAAACACTTAGAGCTATTGAACAGTTTGGGTGTTTTAGAAGTGGCACAGTTGCTTCAGTTAAAATGGCACAGCCTCCTGTGGCTCCACTGTTTGGTTTTTAGAATTTTACAGCTGAAGGGAGCAGGTCTGAAGAAATGGGAATATTGATAGAGAAGTGAGCAGAACATGCAGAATTACAGCCCCAAAGTTATTAATACCAACTGGCTTTAAAGCCTGCATTTCTGGGTTTTGGTTTAGCTTAGCAACCATGACTTCTGTGTGTATTGAAAGAGAAAGAAAGAGCAGCTTTGGGTCAGGAAGGTTCGAGTCCTTTTTTAAAATGGTTCTATGAAAAGTACTGATGTCAACAGAGCCGTCATAAACAATGGGCTTCTATGCATGTGCGCGCACACCAAAGAAATCTCACCCTGCCTAACATTCTTCACTAACTCCAGCTTTCTGTTACCATGAAGGTAAAAGCTGCTTCCTTTACAAATCTTGCTGGGAACAGGCAGTATTGATCCTCATTGAGTTTGAACAGGGATGGGGAACCAGTAGCCTTACAGGTGATGCTGCTAGACTCCAAGCTCCCAGCAGGCTCACAGGTCAGGGATGATGGGGGTGGTGAAGACCCCCCCCAATCCTGCACTTCATCTTCCAGTTCCTCCAACCTTTCTAATGAAGCAGGCAGGTGGCATTTCTGCATGAAAGCATGGTGGGTTGAGGAAGATTCCCCACAGCTTTTGAAGTTTCTGCAAAATTAAAGCACTCTGGGAGTAGAGGGGAAATTGGCAATTCCTGTTCGGCTAACAAAAGTCATAGATGGTTTCCAAGTAGATTAGAGCAGACCGGCTGGAATAAATGGGCCTGCTTTTGCCAAATTTCTGGGCTTATCATTTGCTGCCTTTGGCCAGAGAGTGGTTGATTTCATTTTTATCTCACCTTTCCTCCACATGGTGTACAGTGGTATCTCGGGTTAAGTACTTAATTCGTTCCAGAGGTCTGTTCTTAACCTGAAGCACCACTTTAGCTAATGGGGCTTCCTGCTGCCGCCGTGCCGTCGGAGCACGATTTCTGTTCTCATCCTGAGGTAAAGTTCTTAACCCGAGGTACTATTTCTGGGTTAGTGGAGTCTGTAACCTGAAGCGTATGTAACCCGAGGTACCACTGTACATAGTTCTCCTCTCTATTTTATCCTCACAGCAGCCCAGTGAGGTGGGTTAGGCTGAGAGTGAACAACTGGCCCAAGATCACCCACTTGAATGGTGAAAATGGCATGCGCCATCTTGAGCAGAAGCTGGAAAGTGGTGGTGTTGGGTGGGGGAAGCCTTGTTAATGCTGATTTGTTTATAAAAGAGGTTGGATCCAGCTTAAGTCTGGCTCAGAGCAAACCCACTGAAATGAATGACTCTAAATTGGCCAAGCCCCATAAACTTCAATGGTCAACTCTTGAGTAGGACTAGGAAGAACCCAAGGCCATTGTAGTGTTGGAGAATATCCAGGGACTGGAGCAATTCCTGTGTGAGGGAAAGCTGCAACATTTCGGGCTTTTTTAAGTGTAGAAAAATTGTAAGGGGGAAGTTATAGAGGGGTATAAAAGTATGCATGGGGTGGAGAGAGTTTTTCCTCCCTCATAATAGTAGAACCAAAAAAGAGCCATCCAGTGGAGCTGACTGTTGGAAGATTCACGACAGACGGAAAGAAATAATTAAACTATGGAACTTACTGCCACAAGATGTAGTGATGGCCACCAACTTGGATGGCTTTAGCAGAGGATTGTTTTAATTAAGTCAATGGTCACTGTATGGCTTTGAATCCAAGTGACGAGCGTGCACAGGTGAGGAGTGAGGTGAGGAGAGTGCTGGCTTTTGCACCCAGGTCCTGCATGGGGGCTTCTCTTTTGGGGCCTCTGGTTGGCCCCTAATAGAACAGGATGGTGGGATAGATTTATCAAAACGTATATTTTGCCCTTCCTCTCTGTTAACAATCATAGAAATCTACAATAAAACCTGGGAAACACTTATAGCAGCTAAAGAAGAGAACATCAGTAAAAATTGCCTCCTTTGCATATGGGAGGGTTTGCTTTTAATGGCCATGGCTCAGTCAGCAGATTAAGATGGGATTCTGCTGCCCATGGGGTGGTTTTACTCCTTAATTCTGCCAAATAATATATGTGTGGTAGTGGATCTTTTTCAGATTGATGAAACCCCATATTGCATCTTTCAGTGCAGAAGGTTAGAAATGTTAAAATGAATTCTATATTAAATGTCGGAGAATAGCTTGCAAGGTGCTGTTAGGCATTTGGAGAGGGTACCTCATCTCCCTATCCCAGCCTTCCAAAACATCCTAATTCAAGGTTTCCTGCATTACAACCAGCTGTCAGATAATAGAAACAAGATGCTTGTCTATCCCAGCAAGGTAGTACCTGTGGTATTGAGATGGTTCCACCAGCAGCTGTGTGCAAGAGATGGAACCTCCACTTTCAGGTGCAGTGTACCAGGTTAAGTACTTAATTTGTTCCAGAGGTCTGTACTTAACCTGAAACTGTACTTAACCTGAAGCACCACTTTAGCTAATGGGGCCTCCTGCTGCCGCCGCGCCGCCAGAGCACGATTTCTGTTCTCATCCTGAAGCAAAGTTCTTAACCTGAAGCACTATTTCTTGGTTAGCGGAGTCTGTAACCTGAAGCGTATGTAACCTGAAGCGTATGTAACCCGAGGTACCACTGTAGCTGCCTTTCTGCCTTGTTCATGGGGTCTCTACATTTGGTTGGTCCACCGGCCAGGAAATAGGATGCAGAGACTTGGCAGGGCTTTGAATTCATCCAAAAAGAAAAGGTTGCAGTTTTATATACAGTGGTACCTCGGGTTACATACGCTTCAGGTTACAGACTCCCCTAACCCAGAAATAGTACCTCGGGTTAAGAACTTTGCTTCAGGATGAGAACAGAAATCGCACGATGATGATTCAGCAGCAGCAGGAGGCCCCATTAGTTAGTGGTGCTTCAGGTTAAGAACAGTTTCAGGTTAAGAACGGACCTTTGGAACGAATTAAGTATGTAACCAGAGGTACCACTGTATTTAGTGCCTGCTGTCATTTGAGGATGTCAAAATATAGCCTTTCATGCACTGTTTGCTTACTCCACCATAGGAGCCTGGCTGTGACTTCACTGGTTTGCAGGAACAAGAGGAGTCTCATTTTTCATTAAAAACTCTGCATATGGTCACACATTCCTTTGCAGGACCCAAGACTCGGAGTCCTGCTTGTTCTCCTGCATGCCATTCCTGAGCAGAGAGAGGAACGGAGACCAAATTATCTGTCTGGCTACGAAGGTGAAGACAGTGGCCTACTTTGCAGGGCTGTTGTTACAGGGGGGTGAACATGAGTTGGTAATGAATGGGCTTGCTTTTTACTTACAACTAAGGAACCCCCAAGTACTGGGAACTACCGTTAAGCCTGCTCTATAAAATCCTTGGATTTTTTTCCATTTCATGTGGCAGGTGTCTCTTTGGAACTTCTGTAAGGAGCTTGTCTTCAGCCACAGAACCATTTCTTTCTTTCTTTCTTTCTTTCTTTCTTTCTTTCTTTCTTTCTTT